>CAUYUJ010020541.1:0-150000 GCA_963575745.1 Prorocentrum cordatum | reverse complement strand
ATACTTCTGTAACACTCACAAGCTCATATCTGATGACAACCAATGATTCCAACGTGTCGACATGCCTGGTATCCGCCACCATCTCTTCAGCACGTAGCGAAGTGCCCCAAGTCTCATACAATTGTGCAAGGTAAAGGGACCGTTGTCTTGCGGTCAGCCTGTACAATTCAAAGGGGGTCGGCGCTCCGGGGCGCCCCCAGACTGTCTCGGAGCGCGCCGGGCGAACTCTAGGGAAGCCAGAGTGAGTCCAAGAGTGTCCCCAAGAGGGGCCAAGGGGGCCCCAAGAGGCTCCCAGGCCCGTCCAACAGGTTCCCGAGTCGCCCGAAGATCACTCCAAGACGCGCCCAGCATGGCCTCCAGACGGTTCAAAAGACCCCAAATACGTCCCAAGAGGATCCCAAAGTGGCACCGACAGAGCGCCCTAAAGGCCGAAATCGTTGATTGAGCCACGGTGTTTTATGATGTCGGCGTTCTCGCCTTTGGTACGCCTGACGCTCCAAGCACGGCCCGAGAGGCCTAAAAAAATGTCCATTCACAACCCAAAAACTCCCAAGAGGGCCCACAGACGGCCCAAGAGGGACCCAAGACAGCCCAAGAGGCGCGCAACACGGCCCAAGACGACCTCAAGAGGGCGCCAAGGGGGCCCGAAGAGGGAGAAGCCGAACAGACATTTCGCTCCGCCTCCGTCCCAAGATGACCCCCGACGCCGCAAGCAGGCCCCCGAGATTCTCCCCGAAGCCCGGGGAGGCCCCCAAAGCAGGCCACACTGGGTGCCAATGAGCCCCCAGGCGAGGCCCCCGAGGGGCCCAACGCACCCCCCGAAACCGCATCCGAGGAGCTCCCAGAAAAACCAACAGATCCACAAGGGTATCCAAGGGGCATCCGACCTACACTGGGGGCCCGACCGCGAGAAACCTTCCACAAGAAGCCCAGCCCCGAGACCCCAGGATGTGCATGGATTTTTGGTGCCGGGACGTCGCGCTGTCCATTGCAAAACCACCGGATCCCCGGAAACCCACGGCACCCTGGAGGCAGGCAGGGTGATTCTTGGCATGGGCCTTCACTGCAGATCCACAAGGGCATCCAGGGGGCATCTGACCTAAGGCAGCAAGATCCGTCGTCCCCCGTCGCTTGACGCACAAGTGCACGGCGGGGCAGATCTCGGGTGGCATTGAAACGCTTAAACCAAATTTCCTGCGGGGTCTCGGCCAATCGCGCCACGGCGTTCAAAAACAGGCGTCGCCCGACACAGCTTGACAAAATTGCCCTGGTGACTCTAAGATGGCGCAGACAGAAACGCTTCCAAGACGTCCGAGATGGACGCAAGAGAGCCCACGATCGATCCAAGATGCTTCAAGACGGCCCAGACTGAACCCAGGATGGCCCACGAGGCCCAGGCGACCCCCAAAATGGCTCCCTGGGGTCCAAAACCATTGATATTCCAAGGATTGTTCAATAAGTTTTGCGTTCTTGACCTTCGGGGGTAAACGACATCCGATGACGGTCCCACATGGCTCCAAAATAGCCCTTAAAAAGCCCCAGCGGACGGAGTGTCTCAAAGAGTGCAAATCGATCCTAGGATCTCTTCCTACCCTCAAGACCCCATCCCTCAGGACCCTGGGGCCGTGGAAGGGGTGCTTGAACGAATGCATATATATATATATATATATATACCCTCTCCTACCCGTAGGACACCATCCTCTGGACCCCACCTTTGCACCACCGACGAGGGGGGCCTCCCGGGCACGGCAAGCCTCGGCTTCGGACAAAGTCGCCGACCAGGACCTAGACCTGACAGGATGCGAGAGCCAGGAAGAGGCCGCCTTTACGACACATCGGCTGCAATGGTGGCGCGGAGGCCAAGATGGCGTCCGTCCTGGCCGCGGCTCAAAGGTACAAGCTTGCAGTCACTCGAAGTTCACACGCCAGATAATGCATAATTTGACGACTGCCTTACACACGGTCTGCTCGCACCGCGCTGGCCCGGAAAAGCCGCCGAGGAATGGAGACCCGGGGGGGGCGGGGCGGAAGCGGGAGGAAGGGGAAGCCGACGCCGGGGAAGGGGGCGCAAGGGGGAGGAGGGCACGAGTGCGTCCTCGATGACCAGACGCGCCTGCGCCCGGACGACCGGCCCCCTCTGGAAGCGCGGGCGGCCTTGTCTGCGCGGAGCTCCCTGACCAGGGAGAGAACTGCATGCGGGATGCTGCAGATGTTGCGTAAACACATTGCCTGGAATGCGTCAATGTTGCCCCAGTCTGCTTTCTTGATGTAAGTACTTCCAGGTTCTATGTGGGTTTGGAAACCAGGTGCGAGTCGAAGAGAACCAACTCCCGCCTCCGCGGGATGTTAACGCCCCGCCACACCATCTGGGGTTTGTCGAGTGCCCCCTGGTTTCCGCCAAGTCCCCCAGCAGCGGCAGCGCCTGCGCCGCCACCCGCGCTGTGAAGGCTGCCGGGATACAACGCTGATGGCACGACTTGGATGGGCGACAACTCGGTCGTGAGCACATCCCTGTCGCAGCTCATTTGCAAGTGAACCGTCTTGTCCCGCTTCAGCTCCAAGAAGTAGGCTCTAGCTCTGCGGATAAGGCACGCCAGGAAGCACTGCGCCCTGTCGACGTCGTCGGACACCAGAGCTGCGCCGTCAGAGCAGGCGACATCGAAGCAGAGGCTTCTGCAAAAATCGTTTTCCCCGTCTGTCTTGAGAACCGAGAGCCACATTATGAATAAGAAACGACTCAACAGGTAGCCCTGCGCAATGCCTGACCCCTGCGGTCGCTCATCTCAAACGTTCAGGCGCTGTAGATGTTCCCCGCCGCACCAATGCAAGCCCCGCGAATGTCGAACGATGAGCGCAAGGAGTAATGCCGCGGGACGCACGCGGTCAAACGCCTTCGACCAGGCAAGCAAGACACCTGAAAGCTGCCCGTCTTTTATATTGCCCAGGCTCTTCCCACTGCCCTCTGCGCGAGAAAGAAAGCGTCGATGGCTGTTCTGTCTCCTGAACCCATACTGGATGCCTCTCAGCTCGTCGCCCACGCCACCAGAAAGCATGCGTTTCAACAGAAGGCTAGCTATCACGTTGTAACCGATCGGAAACCATGAAATCGAGCGGTAGTTCTGCGGAAAAAATTCGTCGCCCTTCTTGAAAATGACCGAGACTGAAGAGTGCCTCCACGACTGCGGCACTTCTCTGCACGCCCAGCACGTGCTGCACAGATCTAGAACACCCTCGCTCGCCCTGGCGTTGCGTCGCAGGGCCATCCGATATTCAATCGGCACCTCGTCGGGCGCGGCCGGCCTGAGGGCGCAGTTGCCCGTCGCATCAGCGCGCAGGGAGCTGTCTACCAAATTGCCCTCTGCATCTCTCAAGCGACCTTGTTGCACCCGCCCCAAGCACCGGAAACGTTTCAGGCCCTGCCAGCTGCCCGCGTCGAGCGTGCTCTCCAATCATTACACGCGGTCTCTTTTTTGCCAATTTATTTCGGCAGCGCCTTCTCCGGCGTGCTGCGGCCCCCCCTTCGAGCCTGGCTCAACAGCCCAGTCAGGTGCAGCGTACCGCGTTGGATCCACGGCGTCTTGGCGGTCCGAAAACTGGCGCCTCTCCGCATTCCGAGCCCGCGCTCTGGCCGTGCGCCCAGCGCCCTGGGGCCGCCTCTCGACGCCCCCGAAGCCAAGCCCCTCTCATTGGGCCAACGTCTCGCCGACCCGCTCAGTGCCCTGGGCCCGCGCCTTGACGGCCCGAGAGCCACGGGCCCTCCCGACCACGCACCGGGCCCCACGCCAGCGCCCCGACTGCGCGCCCAGCGCGGCGGCCCCAGGACGGCGCGCCCCCAAACACCTTACGGGGGAGACGGAAGGGCACAGGAGGGTGGAGGTCAAAGCCAAAACGAGCATCAAAACGGGTGAGCATACATCGGGAATCTCTGCGATCCGGCGGCCCTAGAGAATGTCTCTGGCGCCGCGGCCTGGATTTGTCCTCGCCCTGGCCCCGCGAAATCCACGCCCGCACGGCGAAGCACGTCTGGGCTGCGAAGCGCCAGATGCCCTTTCCGTTGTGTTCCTTCTCAATCGGAATGTCATTAGCGCTTCCCTGGGGAACAGCCCTCGTCAGTCAACTTTGCCCGTCCACCGCGCGTTCTTCCAGGGAGGCGACGGCCGCGAAGACCCAGCTTCAGTCCTCGATCGCCTCGCAGCACGTCTCACAGGCCGCGATGAATTGCGAGCGTTTCGGCCACAGTCGGTGACTCGGCGGGAACGAAATCATGGTGACGTCTAAGGGCGCACACAGTCATAGTAACGACGCTGATAAAAATGATACCAACGACGTAGGAGAAAGCTTCCACGAATAGCAGCTTGAAAACTCGAACAATGTATGTTTCCGATTATATCCGGAGTCGGTTCCATGTTTTTTGATAGTAATACTGCAGCTACAGACCTTAGAAATTGACAAGCAGACGCGGCATAGCCCACTTCAGGTAAGAAAAAAATGAATCTCAAAACGAACGGCCAGATCTCTCACAAGATTCGCCCAGCCGACCCCAAGTTGTCACATAATCCGCCCGGGCCGGGTCGGTCAACAAGCCCATCGTTGCCGACAAGCTCCACGAGGCATATATGGCAAGCAAGCTCTTCGAGTCTCCGCTTTACGAATCTACGAGCATATATGGGCTAACGGTCTACAGCCGGCTTTCAGGTTCAGCTCGCCAAGGAGCTATCTGGAGAAGGCCCTTCGTGACACGTTCCAATCTGCATCAAGGCGCTGCGGGCACTGAAAGCCGGCGGTAAACAGTCAACCTTGGTTTTTTGCTTTGCGCAGAGACACAGGCCTGAGTTCAGGCCCGCTCAAGTCACAGCCTAGCGCAAACGGGGCGAATCAGGCCAACCGCCTGAAGGACCGCCACCACACCTTTCAGAAGGTGCTTTGCAGCAAGATGTTCAGCCTGGGTCATTGCACACGAGGGCGGAAGACGAAAGGCTTCTGAGGCGACGCTGCACGAACTTTCGGGGAGGCGCAGCCATCAAGATGACTAAAATGAAAAGGACGCGTAAGAAGAATGTACAGATCAAGAACCCAGCCGTCGCCGCAAACCTGAGAGGAACGGCCTCCATCAAAGAAGCCTCTCACTCCGAGAAAGCTCGAAGCATTCATTGTTGATAATATGTCGTCGATTGTCAAGTGGTCCTGGCTCCTCCGAGCCTTCCAGGTCTGTTCGTCGGCTCTCGCGTTCAGCGCAACGGAATTGCTCTTCTAGCTTCGCCGGTAACGCTCGAAGGGAAGTTCTACGAGTCATTCCTCTAGCTCATCGATAACGAAGAGCTCTACGAGGTATGACTCTTCTAGCTTCGCCGCTAACGCACTTAGGGAAGCTCTACGAATCATTACTCTTCTAGCTTCGCCGCTAACGCTCTTGGGGAAGCTCTACGAGTCATGAAGCGAAGAGCAACGAGAGAGATTTTCAGAAACCAAAAATCAATCACGACATGCATTAATTGAGCAGAGCACTGACACACGGTGTATCACAGGCTACCGCGGATTCGGGCTAAACGTCTCCACAAACAAAGGAAATACAATATCTGCGTGCCCAACACGAAACACCGTGTACAGTACGTGGAACCAAAGACTCCTGGCTGCACAATGCACGTTCAATGGATTATCACTCTTCAGTTATCAATGACTCAATGTTGAACGTCCAGTGCTGAAACACCCCCCCAGGAGACCTTGCACCTTCTGCTCAAGCTCCATCAGTCTTTGTGCATGTGCTGTTCCTTTACTGGGCGCCGGCGGTAAACCGACAACCTTCGTTACCGCCAGGAGACTCGTAGAGCTTCCTTGCTCTACTGCAGCTCGGGTTAAATCATGAAAACCAATACCATCTCCCAAGAATTAGCAGAGTACGATAGTTTTGCAGTTGGAGCTCTGATAGCAGACTGATTGCATGCGTCTAGATACTTCAAACAAGCGCCCCAGATGATTCGCTTCCGATTGCTGTGCTGAACAGCTCTGTAGCTCATCTGCAGAGCGACTTAAGTCAAGAAAACCATATCATCCAAAAGAAATTAGCAGAGTACAAAAAGTTGTCCAGCCCGAGCGCTGATAGCAGACTGACTTCAGGCGTCTAGATACTTTGAGCTAGTGCGTCTGATGAGTTCCTTCCGATTGCTGTGCCTAAGAGCTCTGGAGCTCAGCTGCATCTCGAGTAATGTCAAGAAAACACACTCCATCAAGAATAGTAGAATATGATTAGGTTTTCGGCTTCTGCGCTGATAGCAGACCGAGTCCAGGTGTCTAGTAGCGCGCCTGATGATTGCCTCCCGATTGCTGTGCCGAACAACTCTGTAGCCCATCTGCAGCTCGAGTTAAGTCAAGAAAATCATCACCATATCGAAAGAACAAGCAGAGTACGGATAGTGTTTCAGCCCCAGCGCCAATAGCAGACTGATTTCAGGCGTCTGGATACTTAGAACTATCGCGCCTGATGATTCCCTTCCGATTGCTGAGCCAAACAGATCTGTAGCTCATCTGCAACTCGAGCTAAGTCAAGAAATCCTTCACCATCTCCAACAGATTTGAAGAGTACGAACAATTTTTCGGATCCAGTGCTGATAGCAGACCGAGTTCAGGCGTCTAGGTCATTGCCTTCCGAATTCTGTGCCGAAGAGCCCTTTAGCTCATCTGAGGCTCGAGAAAAGTCAAGAAACTCATCACCACCTCCCAAGAAAATAGACTACGAATAGTTTCGCGGACCTAGCTCGAGTAGCAGACCGAGTTCAGACCTCTAGATGCTTCAGACGAACGCGCCTGATTATTATCAATCGATTCCGTGTTCTTACCAGCTCTGTAGTTATCCGACAGCTCGAGTTAAGTACAGAAAACCGACAGCACCTGTCAAGATGACTCGAAACAGCCGATCCCGCCTGGATGCTTTTTGGCAGAAACAGGTACCCGATCGAGCTGATATTGAGACGGCGAGCGGGAATAAGATCGAATATCACGGGAAAAAATACTAGAGCTCAAACGAATTTTTGGATTTCGAGAACATGAATTTCAACCGAGCAAAAATCGTCAAAAGGACCGTCGGGATTGTTCTTGCCAGCTGGGAGCCGGCGGAAAACCGTCAACCTTGGTTTTGCGGTCTTTGCGATCGACTATGCGGGCCGTCAGGCCCAGTCGCTAGCAGGAAAAAGGGCGGCATACAGAGTCAGGCAAGACACCCGCCACTCTTTGAGCGGAAGCGGGCACATGCGAAACTCTTATTCCGAACAAAATGAAAAGCACGCGGAGCTCTCATACCAACATGCGCGCATGCCCGACACACACACACAGCATGGCAAGAGTCAATGCAAACACAAAGTCCGAAGTATGTCGAAACCTCAGAGACACATCGATGATGCGACAACCGACCGTGTTACGATATTTCCATCAAAGAAACAACATGCACAAAGCAAAGAATGCAAGAGAATGGTGATGCTGATCGGACCCATCTCAGATGGCAGGCCCGAGCACGACGCATACGCCTGGATGTGAGGCTCCGCACGTGAGGCATCAGTCACAATCAAAGTCCAATTCAGTCAGAAATGTGGCGACGAAGCAAAGAGAATAGAGGAAGGAACAAGTACAATTGTCACACAATGAATTCAATGTGCTACCCGCACTCGAAAGAGATCAATATGCAATCCACTCAAGGCAGATCTGGAAGAAACGAGACTTACGAGCACCACCGGGAACTCGTAGAGCTTGCTCGAGCAATGTGGGCGCGGCAATCTCGCATTGCGCGCGAGAGGGCGCGGTCTCATGGAGGAGGACGCGGAGGAGAAGAAGGAGCGAGGGAAAACATCTCTGAAAAAATAGACATACCAGACCGAGTTCAGGCGTCTGGACACTTTGAGCTAGCGCGCCTGTTGATTTCCTTCCGATTGCTGCGCCGAACAGCGCAAAGAAGACCATCACCGTCTCCGAAAAATTAACAGGGTACGAATGGCTTGTTCAGCCCAAGCGCTAATAGCAGACCGAGTTCAGGCGTCTAGATAGTTAGCACGCCTGATTATTTCCTTCCGATTGCCGTGACAAACAGCTCTGTAGCTTATCTGCAGCTCGAGTTAAGTCAAGAAAACCAATACCATCTTTTTTTAAAAAAAGAAGAGCACGAATAGTTGTTCAGCCCCAGCGCTGATAGCAGACCGAGTTCAGGCGTCTAAATACTTCAAGACTATCACGCCTGATGATTTCATTCCCATTGCTGTGCCGAACAGCTCTGCAGCTCATCTGCAACTCGATCCAAGTCGAGAAAAGCATCACGATCTCAAAAAATAGCAGCGCACGACTAGTGTCAGCCCCAGCGCTGATAGCAGACCGAGATCAGGCGTCTAGATACGTTAAACTAGCGCAAGAAATTAGCAGAGTACGAATAGTTTTCAGCCCCAGCGCTGATAGCAGACCGCTTTGAGGCGTCTAGATATGTAGACTATCGCGTCTGATGTCTTCTCCTAATTGCTGTGCCGAAGAGCTCTGTAGCTGATATGCAGCTCGAGTAAAAACAAGAAACTCATCATCATCGTCAGAAAATAACAGAGTACGAATAGTCTTTCAGCCCCAGCGCTAATCGCAGCAAGATTTCAAATGTCTGGATACTTTAAACTAGCACGCCTGATTTGTTCCTTCCGAATGCCGTGCCAAACAGCTCTGTAGCTTATCTGGAGCTCGAGTTAAGTCAAAAACCAATACATCTTCAAAAATTAACAGAGTATGACCGAGTTCAGGCGTCTGGATACTTCAGACTATCGCGCCTGATGATCAGCTCTTTAGCGCATCTGCAACTCGATTCAAGTCGAGAAAAGCATCACCATCTCGAAAAATTAGCAACGCACGAATAACTGGGCGCCGGCGGTAAACCGTCAACCTTTCTTACCGCCGGGGGTCTCGTAGAGCTTCCTGACCATAAATTATGTCCAAAGAATTAGCAGAGAACGAATAGTTTTTCAGCCCGAGCTGCTAGCAGACTGATCTCAGGCGTCGAGTGATATCGCATTGCTGTGCTGAACAGTTCCATAGCTCATCTGCAGCGTGTAGAAAATACCATTAGGGAGAACTTCGCGCCTCATGATTTCCTTCTGATTTTTCGACCGCTCGAGTTCAGCTAAGAAATTCACCACCATTTTGGGGGGGTGAACCTAGCTCGGGTAGCAGACGAGTTCAGACCTCTCGATGCAACAGACGAACGCTCCTGATGCTTCTGGATCGGCTTCTGCGCGTACCAGCTCTGTAGCTCTCCTACAGCCCCAGTTCAATACAGAAAATGGACACCATCTGTCAACATGACTCGAAGAATACGCATAGCTTTGCAGACCTAGCCCGAGTAGCAAACCCAGTTCGGCCCTCTAGATGCAACAGACGGACGTGCATCATAATTCCAAATCAGTTTCTGCGCGCATCAGCTCTGTAGCTGTCCTACAGCCCGAGTTACGTGCGAAAACCGACAGCACCTCTCAAGATGACTCGAACAATACGAACAGTTTCGCTGACCTAGCTCGAGTAGCAGACCGAATTCAGACCTCTGCATGCAAAAGACCATTTTCTGTGCGCATCAGCTCTGTAGCTCCCCTACAGTTCGAGTTCAGTACAGAAAACCGACAGTCCTTGTCGAGATGACTCGAGGGATACGAATAGTTTTGCGGACTCAGCTCGAGTAGCAGACCAAGTTGAGAGCTCGGCATGCGACAAGCGAACGCGCCTGATCTCTCCGAATCAGTTTCAATGATCACCAGCCCTGTAGCCCCCCTACAGCCCGAGTTAAGTACAGAAAACCGAGAACACCTCTCAAGATGACTCGAACAATACGAATAGTTTCGCGGACCCAGCTCGAGCAGCAGACTGAGTTCAGACCTCTGGATTCAACGGGCAAACGCGTCTGATGATTCTTGATCGTTTTCTGCCAATATCAGCTCTGTAGCTCTGCTATAGCTCGAGTTATGTTGAGAAAACCGCCACCGCGTGTCAAGATGATCCGAAACGGCCGATCCCGCCGCAGTGCTTTTTGACAGTAACTGGCGCCGGCGGTGAACCGTCAACCTGGTCACCACCGGGAACCTCGTAGAGCTCCTTTTACGCACGAAAGTGCTCAGAGTCGAAAGAGAGAGCTGGAGGCATCTCGAAAAATTGAACATTGATTTTTTCATGTCGACAAGAAGTTGGTTCCCCCAATTGTTTCGATAGTATAAGCGCACATACAGAGCTCATATTAAGATGCAGAGGCCCTCATAGTCGTTCACAGGTGCAAAAAATCTGGTTTCTCAAAATGAATTGCCAAATATCTTTCAAATCTTAGCAAAGCCGACCCAAAGTCGTCACATCTTCTTTTCTGGTCGGATCGACCAACTAGCTCCGCCCCGCGCCGGAATTCCTCTTAGCTCATCGATAACGAAGAGCTCTACGAGGTATATCTACCCGATCGACCTGAGATTGAGATGGCGAGCGGGAATGAGATCGAATATCTCGGGGAAAAATACTAGAGCTGCAACGAAAATTTTGAACCGACCAAAAGTCAGCAAAAGGTCCGTCGATATTTTTCTTGCCAACTAGCTCTCCAGCCTGTAGGGGGGGCTACAGGGCTGGTAACTACAGAAACGGATTCGGGGGCATCATCCGCGTCCGCCTGTCGCATGCAGAGGTCTGAAATCGGTCTGCTACTCGAGCTAGGTGCGCAAAACTATTCGCACGCTCGGGTCATCTTGACAGGCACTGTCGGTTTTCTGTACTTAACTCGAGCTCTAGCGGAGCTACAGAGCTGATAAGCACAGAAACCGATGCAAAATAATCCGCCGCGTTCTTTTGCACTCAGAGGCCCGAACTCCGTCTGCTACTCGAGCTGGGTTCGCAAAACTATGCGCATCGTTCGAGTCATCTTGAGATGCCGTCCGTTTTCGCACGTAACTCCGGCTGTAGCAGAGCTACAGAGCTCATACGCACAGAAACTGATCCGGAATTATCAGGCCCGTTTGCCTGCATCTAGAGGTCTGAACAGGTTCTGCTACTCGGGTTAGGTCCGCAAAACTATTCGCATTCATCCACGTTCTCCATTTTCTGCATTGAATTCGGGGCTGTAGGAGAGCTACAGAGCTGGAACTCACAGAAACTGATGCAGAAGCATTGTGAGCGTTCGTCTCTTGCATCGAGGCTCTGAGCTCCGTCTGCTAGCTCATCTTTCACAGAACTATTGCTCGACAGTTCTCTGCTTGTTCTTTGGAGATAATATATGGTCAGGAAGCTCTACGAGTCCCCCTGGCGGTAAGAAAGGTTGACGGTATACCGCCGGCGCCCAGTACCTCGTAGAGCTTTTCGGCAAGATGGGAACCGGCGGTAAACCGTCAACCAGACAACCGCCGTGCACCTCGTAGAGCTCTTCTCTTGCACAGAGCTCCTCTGAACACATGAAAAGATTCTAAAGCAAGAGCCGACAAACTCGAAAAATAACGTTTTTTTGTTCTCATCCACAGTTGGTTCCGTGTTTTGGTAGTAATACTGCACTTATGGACCTGAGAATTTGACTGGCAGACGCGGCATAACCCACTACAGGTGCGAAAAATCTGGTTGCTTAAAATGAATTGTCAGACGCGGATCCGGCGGTGAGCCGTCAACCAGGTAACCGCCGGCAGCCTCGTAGAGCTCTGTTCTCGCGCGGCGCTGCTCGGAGCACACGAAAGAAGCTTCCTGAAGCGTGAAGAGAAAAGCTCGAAAAATACGTTTTTGTATTTCGAGTGCCAGATCGAGTTCAGACCTCTCAATGGAACAGACGAACGCGTCTGATGATTCTGAATCGGTTTCTATCAGCTCTGTAGCTGTCCTAAATCTCGGGTCTCAAGGTAACTGAAAACGGCTGACAGTTCCCTCAAGTCTTTTCATAGTAATATTGCAGCTACGTACCTGAGAACTTAAGTGGCAGACGCGGCATTTTTCAAAAGGAACTTTGAAATTTTGCACAAAGATGGAGGGGAAGAAAAACAAAAAAAAAAAAAAAAAAATGGGCGCCGGCGGTAAACCGTCAACCTCTCTTACCGCCGGGGGACTCGTAGAGCTTAGATACAGAGAACGAATAGTTGTTCAGCCCAAGCGATTTCAGACCTCTCGATGCACCAGCCGAACGCCCCTCATGCTTCTGGATCGTTTTTCTGTGCGCACGAGCTCCGCAGCTCTCCTACAGCCCGAGTTACATGCGAAAATCGACAGCACCTCTCAAGATCACTCGAATAATACAAATAGTTTCGCGAATCTAGCTCGAGTATCAGACCGAGTTCAGACCTCTCAATGCAACAGGCGGACGCGCATGATGTCTCCGAATCGATCCTGTGATTACCAGCCCTGCAGCCCCCCCACAGCCCGAGTTAACTGCAGAAAACCGACAGCATCTCTGAAGATGACTCGAACAATACGAATAGTTTCGCAGACCTAGCTCGGGCAGCAGACCGAGTTCAGAGCTCTGAATGAGACGAGCGGACGCGACTGATGTCTTCGAATGGATTCCAGTGATTACCAGCCCTGCAGCCCCCTTACAGCTCGAGTTAAGTGCAGAAAACAGACAGCACCTCAAGATGACTCGAAGAAAATGAATAGTTTTGCAGACCTAGCTCGGGCAGCACACCGAGTTCTGAGCTCTCGATGTGGCAGGCCGACGCGTCTGATGTCTTCGAATCGATTTCTGTGAGTACGAGCCCTGTGGCCCCCCTACAGCCCGAGTTAAGTGCAGAAGACTGGTAGCACCTCTCAAGATCACTCGAACAATACGAATGGTTTCGCGAACCTAGCTCGGGCAGCAGACCGAGTTCAGACCTCTAGATAGAACAGACGAACGCGGCTGATGATTCGCAATCGATTTCTGTGAGAATGAGCTCTCTAGCTGCCCTACAGCTCGAGTTAAGTACAAAATACTGACAACGCGTATCGAAGATTACTCCAAACAGCCGATCCCGCCGCGATGCTTTTTTGCAGAAATATTTACCCGATCGAGCTGAGATTAAGAAGGCGAGCGGGAATGAGATCGAATGTGGTCAGAAAAAATACTAGAGCTCAAACGAATGGTTGAATTTCGAGAACAAAATTTTCAATCGACCAAAAGTCACCAAAGGTCCGTCGAGATTTTTCTTGCCAACTAGCTCTCCAGCGCGCCGGCATTACTCTTAAGCTTCCAGCTACTAGCCAAGGGAGGCTCTACGAGTTACTTGGTAGCGTCCATGGCGCCGGCGGTGAACCGTCAACCTGGTCACCGCCGGGAACCTCGTAGAGCTCCTTGCACGCGTGAGAGTGCTCAGAGTCAAAAGCGAGAGCTTCTGGAAGCATTTCTCGAGAAAGTGAACAGTGATGTTTTTCATGTCGAGATGAAGTTGTTTCCGCCAAGTGGTTCGATAGTAAATGTGCGTCTACAGAGCTCATATTGAGACGCAGAGACCCTCATAGTCGTTTAGATGTGCAAAAAATCTGCTTTCTTAAAATGAATTGTCGAATCTCCTTAAATGTTTTGCAAAACCACCCAACTGGGAACCGGCGGTAAACCGTCAACCAGGTTACCGCCGGGCACCTCGTAGAGCTCTTCTCTTGCACAGCGCTCCTCGGAACACATGAAGGAAGCTTCTGAAGCGAGAGCCAGAAAACTCGAAAAATTACGATTTTTCGGTTCTCATCAAATCAGTCCCTCCAAATTTCATAGTATTACTGCATCTAACGAATCTGAGAATTCGACTGACAAACGCGAAAATCTTATCAGATTACGCAGGCAAACGCATTTTTAAATGTAAATACAAAGTCGGTTCCTCCAAATGTTTTAATAGTAATACTGCACCTAGAGCTACAAAACTTGAATCATCGAATGCGCCATATGAAACTACAGGGAATGAAAATCTCACTTCTGCAAACGAACTTCAAAATTTTGCACACAGCAAAAAAAAACGACCCCAGGTTACCACATCCTCTCTTTTGGTCGGGCCGGCCAACTGGGCGCCGGCGGTAAACCGTCAACCTCCTTACCGCCGGGGGACTCGTAGAGCTTCCTGCGCATATATAATGTCGAAAAAATTGCGGAGAACGAATAGTTTTTCAGCCTAAACGATTTCAGACCTCTCGATGCAACAGCCGAACGCCCCTCATGCTTCTGGATCGTTTTCTGTGCGCACGAGCTCCGTAGCTCTCCTCCAGCCCGAGTTACGTGCGAACATGGACAGCACCTCTCAAGATCACTCGAACAATACAAATACTCTCGCGAGTCTAGCTCGAGTATCAAACCGAGTTCAGACATCTGAATGCAACAGGCGGGCGCGCCTGATGTCTCAGAATCAATTCCTGTGATTACCAGCCCTGCAGCCCTTACAGCCCAAGTTGAGTGCAGAAAATCGACAGCACCTCTGAAGATGACTGGAACAATACGAATAGTTTCGTGGACCTAGCTCGGGCAGAAGGCCGAGTTCAGGGCTCTGAATGCGACAGGTGCACGCGACTGATGTCTTCGAACCCACCCCAGAAATTACCAGCCCTGCAGCCCCCGTACCGCTCGAGTTAAGTGCAGAAAATGGACAGCACCTCTCAAGATGACTCGACGAGTACGAATAGTTTTGCAAACCTAGCGCGGGCAGCACACCGAGTTCGAAGCTCTGGGTTTGGCAGGCAGACGCGCCTGATGTCTCTGATTCCTGTGAGCACGAGCCCTGTAGCCCCCCTACAGCCCGACTTGAGTGCACAAAAATGTTAGCACCTCTGAAGATGACTCCAACAACACAAATAGTTTCGCGAACCTAGCTCGGGCAGCAGACCGAGTTCAAACCTCTAAATGGGACAGATAAACAAGCTTGACTATTCGCAATATACCAAGATGACTCGAAACAGCCAATCCCGCCGCGATGCTTTTTTTGCAGAAATAATCATCCGATCGAGCTCAGATTGAGATGGCGAGCGGGGATGAAATCGAATATCATGGGAACAAATACTAGAGCTCAAACGAATTGTTAAATTTCGAGAACAACATGTTCAACCGACCAACAGTCAGCAAAAGGTCCGTCGAGATTTGTCTTTCCAACTAGCTCTCGAGCGCGCCGGAATGGCGCCGGCGGTGAACCGTCAATCTGGTCACGCCCGGGAACCTCGTAGAGCTCTTTTGACGCGTGGGAGAGCTCAGACTCAGAAAAGAGAGCTTCTGGAGGGATGTCTCGATAATTTAACATTTATGTTGTTTCATGTCGACATGAAGTTGGTTCCTCCAAGTGTTCTAATAGCAATAGTGCGCCTACAGAGCTCATATTAAGACAGAGAGGCCTCATAATTGTTCACAGGTGCGAATAATCTGCTTTCTCAAAATCAAGTGTCGAATATCTTTGAAATCATCGCAAAACCACCGAAAGTTACCACTTTGTCCTTTCTCGCCGGGGCGGCCAACTAGCTCCATCCCGCGCCGGAATTCCTCTGGCTCAGCTCTGTAGCTCTCCTACAGCCCGAGTTACGTGCATAAATCGACCGCAACTCTCGAGATGACTCGAACAATACGACTGGGAACCGGCGGTAAACCGTCAACCTGGTTACCGCCGAGAACCTCGTAGAGCTCTTTTCATGCACGGCGATCGTCGGAGCACATGAAGAAAGCTTCTGGAACGCGACAGAAAAAAACTCGAGAAATTACGTTTTTTGTATTTATCCAACGTCGGTTCCTGCAAGTCTTTTGATAGTAATATTGCAGCTACGGACCTGAAAATTTCACTGGCAGACGCGGCATAACCCACTACACGTGAGAAAAATACCGGTTCTCAAAATGAATTGTCAAATATCTTTCGAATATTAACAAAACCGAGCCAAAGTCATCACATTGTCTCTTCTGGTCGGGTCGGCTAGCTCCACCCCGCACCGGAATTCCTCTAGCTCATCGATGCCGAAGAGCTCTACGAGGTACTGGCACCGGCGGTGACCGTCAACCTGGTCACCGCCGGGAACCTCGTAGAGCTCCTTGCATCCGTGAGAAAGCTCAGGATCAAAGTGAGAGCTTATGGGAGCTTTTCTACAAAAACTTCAAGTTCAGATTTTTCGGAGTCAACATGAAGTCGGTTGCTTCAAGTGAACTGGTACTGAAAGTGGCTCTAGAGGGCTGAGCTACTGAGGGAACAAAGTTTATATGTCAATGCTCGGAGTAAAAATCTGCTTTCTCAAAATAAATTGTCAAATATCTTTCAAATATTCGCAAAACCACCCAAAAGTTACCACTTTGTCCTTTCTCGCCGGGTCGACCAACTAGCTCCACCCCGCGCAGGAATTCCTCTAGCTCATTGATGACGAAGAGCTCTACGAGGTATTAGTTTAGCTCGAGTATCAGATCGAGTTCAGACCTCTGCATGCGACAGGCGGACGCGTCTCACTGGCACCGGCGGTGAACCGTCAACCTGGTCTCCGCCGGGAACCTCGTAGAGCTCTTTTCACGCGTGAGATGCTAAGAGTCGAAGGAGAGAGCTTCTCGAGGCATTTCTCGAAAAATTGAATCCTCAATTTTTTCATGTCGATAGAAAATTGGTTGCGCCAAGTGTTTTCATAGTAAAAGTGCGCCTTCAGCGCTCATATTTAGTTTTCAAAACTACCCAAAAGTTGTCACATTGTCCGCCTCGGCCGGCTGGGCCAACTAGCTCCACCCCACGCCGGAATTCCTCTGGCTCATCGACGACGAAAAGCTCTACGAGGTCTTGGTAGCGTCCAAAACCCGGAGAGCAAAGGGCAAACACACCAGAAAGCTTTCCAGCGAGCCGTGCAACGCTCTCGCAAAGCTCTTCTGGCGCTCTGGAAAGCCCCCCTGCAGCGATGATGAGGCGCTGCCAGGAACGCTTCCATGCGCGCCTGCACGCGTGCAGGCTCGCGTGGAAGCTTGCGGGAGCTCTCCCGGACCAGCTGCCGGGCCGAACGAGCCGCTGCGAGGATTCTGGAGCGGCGGAGATGGGCTGCTGGCGGGCACCACCAACGACCAGCTTCTAATCCCAAACCCTCTAGCTCTCAGCGAGCTCTCCGGGAATGTCTCTCAATCGATTCCTGTGACTGGGCGCCGGCGGTAAACCGTCAACCTTTCTTATTGCCGGGGGACTCGTAGAGCTTCCTGACAACATATAATGTCGAAAAAAATACAGAGAAAAAAATGTTTCAGCCCAAGCAATTTCAAACCTCTCCGATGCAACAGCCGAACGCCCCCGATGCTTCTGGATTGTCTTCTGTACGAGCTCTGTAGCTCTCCTACAGCCCGAGTTACGTGCGTCAATCGACAGCAGCTCTCAAGATGACTCGAACAATACGAATAGTTTGGCAAACCTAGCTCGAGTATGAGACCGAGTTCAAACCTCTGCATGCGACAGGCGGACGCGTCTGATTGTCTCCGAATCGATTCCTGTGATTACCAGCCCTGCAGCTCCCCCTACAGCCCGAGTTCAGTGCAGGAAACCGACAGCACCTCTCAGGACGACTCGAACAATACGAATAGTTTCGCGGACCTAGATCGGGCAGCAGACAGAGTTCAGAGCTCTGAATGAGACGAGCGGACGCGACTCATGTCTTCGAATGGATTTCAGTGATTACCAGCCCTGCAGCCCCCTACAGCTCGAGTTAAGTGCAGAGAACCGACAGCATCTCTCAAGATGACTCGAACAATACGAATAGTTTCGCCACTCTAGATCGGGCAGCAGACCGAGTTCAGAGCTCTAGATTCAACGGACAACGGCCACTGATGATTCTGGATCAGATTCTGTTCGTAACAGCTCTGTAGCTGTCCTGTAGCTCGAGTTAAGTACAGAAAACCGAGAGCGTCTGTCAAGATTACTCGAATAATACGAATAGATTTGAGGACCTAGCTTGGCTAGCAAACCGAGTTCAGACCTCTGGGTTCAACAGGCCAACGCGCCTGATCATTCTGAATCGATTAACTGTGCTTACAAGCTCGTTAGCTGTCCTGAAGCTGGAGTTATCTTGAGAAAACCGTCACCGCGTGACAAGATGACCAGAAACGACCGATCCCGCCTGCCTGCTTCTTGGCAGTAAAAGGCACCCGATCGAGCTGAGATTAAGATGGCGAGCGGAAAAAAAAGCGAATATCATGGGAAAATTACAAGAGCTCAAACGAATTGTTGAATTTCGAGAACCAAAAAATTTTCAACCGACCAAAAGTCATCAAGAGGTCCGTCGAGATATTTCTTCCGAACTAGCTCTCAAGCGCCCCGGAATTACTCTTAAGCTTCCAGCAACTGGGCCCCGGCGGTAAACCGTCAACCTTGGTTGCCGCCGGGAGACTCGTAGAGCTTCCTAGCTCGACTTAAGTTCAGAAAATTGACAGCACCTACCAACATTCCGACTTATAGTGAATATTTTTAACCTCTGAATGCGACAGGCGGACGCGTCTCATGTCTGCGAATCGACTCCTATCATTACCAGCCCTGCAGCCCTCCTACAGCCCGAGTCCAGTGCAGAAAACCGACAGCACCTCTCAGGATGACTCGAACAATGCAATAGTTTCGCAGACCTGCTCCGGGCAGCAGACCGAGTTCCGAGCTCTCGATTCGACAGGCGGACGCGCCTGATGTCTTCAAATCGATTCCTGTGACAACAAGCACTGTAGCCCCCTTCAGCGCGAGTTGAGTGAAGGAAACTGAGAGCACTTCTCAAGATTACTCGACCAATTCAAATAGTTTCGTGATTCTAGATCGGGCAGCAAACCGAGTTCAGAGCTCTGGATTCGACAGACAAACGCAACTTATGATTCTGGATCGGTTTCTGTAAATATCAGCTCTGTAGCTGTCCAACAGCTCGAGTTAAGTACAGAAAAACGAGAGCGTCTCTCAAAAGATGACTCGAATAATACAAATAGGTTTGCAACCCTAGCTCGGCTAACAGACCGAGTTCAGACCTCTGGATTCAACAGGCGAACGCGCCTAATAATTCTACATCGATTAGCTGTGCTTACGAGCTCTCTAGCTGTCCTAAAGCTCCAGTTATATTCAGAAAACCGTCAGTGCGTATAAAGATGACTCCAAACGGCCGATCCCGCCACAGTGCGTTTCAACAATAATATTCACCCGATCGAGCTAAGATCAAGATGACGAGCGGGAATAAGATCGAATATCACGGGAAACATACTACAGCTGAAACGAATTGTTAAATTTCGAGAGAAAAATTTTCAACCGAGCAAAAGTCACCAAAAGTTCTGTCGAGATTTGTCTTGCCAACTAGCTCTCCAGTGCGCCGGAATTACTCTTCAGCTTCCAGCAACTAGCTTAGGAAAGCTCTACGAGTCATAACTTGCTAAGGCAAGCTCTACGAGATATTCCCAGCCCGCAGCCTCCCCTAGAGCCCGAGTTGAGCGCCCAACTTGAACCGGCAGTAAACCGTCAACCAGGTTACCGCCGGAGCCCTCGTAGAGCTCTTTCCTCGCACGTCACTTCTCGGTACACATGGAGAAAGACTTTGGAACAAGATTCAAAGAACTCGAGAAATCGCGTTTTATGTTTTTATCGCAGGACGGTTTCGCCAAGTGTTTTGATAGTGGTACTGCCGCTACGGGCACCAGAATCCATTCGCGAGTGCGGGATAACCTACTACAGGTGCGAAAAATACCAGTTCTCAAAATAAATGTTCAAATCTCTTAGAGTTTGTCCAGCCGATCCAAAGTTCGCACATTCTCCGTCGGGGCGGGGTCGGCCAACTAGCTGCACCCCGCGCCCGAATTCCTCTAGCTCATCGTTGCCGAAGAGCTCTACGAGGTAAACCCGGAGAGCATTGGTAGCGTCAAAAACCCGAAGAGCGAAGAGACTGTCGGGAAGGGGAAATCTTTCCTCGAGGGCGGGAAGCTCCCCTTCAGCGCTTTGGAAGCGCTGCCAAGAATGTTTTCACGCACGCCTGCACGCACTGGGCGCCGGCGTTAAACCGTCAACCTTTCTTACCGCCGGGAAACTCGTAGAGCTTCCTGACAGTATTTAGTGTGGAGAAAAAAACTCCAAAGAACGACTAGTTTTTCAGCCCAAGCGATTTCAAACCTGTCAAGATGACTCTAACAAAAAAACAAACAGTTTCGCAACCCAGTTCGAGTATCAAACTGAGTTCAGACCCCTGAATGCGACAGGCGGGCGCGTCTGATGTCTGCGAATCCACTCCTGTGATTACCAGCCCTGCAGCCCCCCTACAGCCCGTTAAATGCAGAAAACCGACAGTATCGACTCGAATCATAAAATAGTTTTGCGGACCTAGTTCGAGCAGCAGACCGAGTTCCGAGCTCTGGAATCGACCGAAAGACGCGCCTGATGTGTGCAAATCGATATCTGTGACCCGCAGCACTGTAGCCCTCCCCCAGCACGAGTTGAGTGCAGAAAATTGAGGATGATTCGAACAATACGAATAGTTTCTCAAACCTAGCTCGGGCAGCAGGCCGAGTACAGAGCTGTCGGTTCAATAGACGAACGCGACTGATGATTTCCCATCGATGTCTGTGACAATGAGCCCTGTAGCTGCCCTACAGCTCGAGTTAAGTACAAAAAACCGAGAGCGTCTGTCAAGATGACTCGAATAATACGAATAGGTTTGCGGACCTAGCTCGGCTAGCCGACCGAGTTCAGAACTCTGGATTCAACAGGCGAACGCGCCTGATAATTCTGAATGCGATAGGTGTGCTTACCAGCTCTGTAGCTGCCCTACAGCTCGAGTTAAGCACAAAAAACCGAGAGCGTCTGTCAAGATGACTCGAATAATACGAATAGGTTTGCGGACCTAGCTCGGCTAGCCGACCGAGTTCAGAACTCTGGATTCAACAGGCGAACGCGCCTGATAATTCTGAATGCGATAGGTGTGCTTACCAGCTCTGTAGCTGCCCTACAGCTCGAGTTAAGTACAAAATATCGACAACGCGTGTCAAGATGACTCGAAACGGCCGATCCCGCCAGTGTGCTTTTTGGCAGTAAAAGGTAACCGATCGAGCTGAGATCAAGATGGCGAGCGGGAATAATATCGAATATCACGGGAAAAAATACTAGGGCTCTAACGAATGTTCAAATTTCGAGAACAAAATTTTCAACCGACCAAAAGTTGTGAAAAGTTCAGTTCATTTTTTTCGAGCCAACTAGCTCTCCAGCGCTCCGGAATTACTGGGCGCCGGCGGTAAACCGTCAACCTTTGTTACCGCCGGGGGACTCGTAGAGCTTCCTGACAGCATATAGTGTGGAAAAAACTCCAGAGAACGATTAGTTTTTTTTCAGCCCAAGCGATTTCAGACCTCTCAAGATGACTCTAAGAAAAAACAAATAGTTTCGCAATCCAGTTCGAGTATCAAACCGGATTCAGACCTCAATGCACTAGGCAGGCGCGTCTGACGTCTGCAAATCAACCCATGTGATTAACAGCCCTGCAGCCCCGCTGAAGACCGAGTTAAGTGCAGAAAACTGACAGCATCTCTCAGGATGACTCGAATAATACAATAGTTTCGCAGATCTAAATCGAGCAGCAGACCGAGTTCCGAGCTCTAGAATCAACCGACGGACGCGCCTGATCTCTGCAAATCGATTTGTGTGACCCGCAGCACTGTAGCCCTCCCCCAGTACGAGTTAAGTGCAGAACATTAAAGCACGTTTCAAGATGATTCGGACAATACGAATAGTTTTGCGAACCTAGCTCGAACAGCAGGCCGATTTTGGAGCTCTCGAATCAACAGACGAACGCGCCTGATGATTCCCGATCGATTTCTGTGAATATGAGCTGTAGCTGCCCTACAGCTCGCGTTAAGTACAGAAAACCGAGAGCGTCTGTCAAGATGACTCGAATAATACGAATAGGTTTGCGGACCTAGATCGGCTAGCAGACCGAATTCAGACTTCTAGATTCAAGAGGCGAACGCGCCTGATGATTCTGAATGCGATAGGTGTGCTTACCAGCTCTGTAGCTGCCCTACAGCTCGAGTTAAAATACCGACAGCGCGTGACAAGATGGCTCAAAACGGCCGATCCCGCCAGTATGTTGTTTTCGCAGCAAAAGGTACCCGATCGAGCTGAGATCAAGATGGCGAGCGGGAATAAGATCGAATATCACGGGAGAAAATACTAGAGCTCAAACGAGTGTTCAAATTTTGAGAACAAAATTTTCAACCGGGCAAAAGTTGTGAAAATGTCAGTTCTTTTTCCGAGCCAACTAGCTCTCCAGCGCTCCGGGATTACTCTAAAGCTCCCAGCAATAACTTGCTAAGGGAATTTCTACGAGTTACTCTTAAGCTTCCAGATCTCTCAGAATGACTCGAATAATAGAATAGTTTCGCGGACCTCTTTCGAGCAGCAGATCAAGTTCTGAGCTCTCGAACCGACCAACGAACGCGCCTGATGTGTGCAAATCGATTTCTATGACCCGCAGCACTGTAGCCCTCCCCCAGCACGAGGTCAGTGCAGAAACTTGAGAGCACTTTTCACGATGATTCGGACAATGCGAATAGTTTCGCGAACCTAGCTCGGGCAGGAGGCCGAGTTCAGAGCTCTCGATACACCAGACAAACGCGCCCGATAATTCTCAATCGATTTCTGTGACTATAGGCTCTGTAGCTGCCCTACAGCTCGAGTTAAGTGCAGAAAACCGAGAGCGTCTGTCAAGATGACTCGAATAATACGAATAGATTTGCAGACCTAGCTCGGCTAGCAGACCGAGTTCAGACCTCTGGAGTCGAGAGGCGAACGCGCCTGATGATTCTGGATGCGATGGATGTGCTTACCAGCTCTGTAGCTGCCCTGCAGCTCGAATTAAGTGAAAAATACCCACCACGCGTATCAAGTTGACTCGAATAATACGAATAGGTTTGCGGACCTAGCTCGGCTAGCAGACCGAGTTCAGAACTTTCGATTCAACAGGCGAACGCGCCTGACGATTCTGAGTGCGATAGGTGTGCTTACCAGCACTGTAACTTCCCTACAGCTCGAGCTAAGTAGAAAATACCGACAACGCGCATCAGGTTGACTCGAATAATACGAATAGGTTTGCGGACCTAGCTCGGCTAGCAGACCGAGTTCAGACCTATGGATTCAACAGGCGAACGCGCCTGATGATTCTGAGTGCATTAGCTGTGCTTACCAGCTCTGTAGCTGTCCCAAAGCTCGAGTTAAGTACAAAATACCGACAACGCGTATCAAGATGACTCGAAACGGCCGATCCCGCCAGTGTGCTTTTTCGCAGAAAAAGGTGCCCGATCGAGCTGAGATCGAGATGGCGAGCGGGAATAAGATCGAATCTCACGGGAAAAAATACTAGAGCTCTAACGAATGTTCAAATTTCGAGAACAAAATTTTCAACCGACCAAAAGTTGTGAAAAGTTCAGTTCTTTTTTTTCGAGCCAACTAGCTCTCCAGCGCGCCGGAATTACTCTTAAGCTCCCAGCAACTAGCTTGGGGAAGCTCTACGAGTCGCTTGCTAAGGGAAGCTCTACTGAGCGCCGGCGGTAAACCGTCAACCTTGGTTACCGCCGGGGAACTCGTAGAGCTTCCAAGCTCGACTTCAGTTGAGAAAACCCACAGCACCTACCAACATTCTGACTGATAGTGAATATTTTTTACCTCTGAATGCGACAAGGAGACGCGTCTGATGTCTGCGAATCGACTTCTGTCATTACCAGCCCCGCAGCCCCCCTACAGCCCGAGTTCAGTGCAGAAAACCGACAGCATCTCTCAGGATGACTCGAACAATACAATAGTTTCGCGAACCTAGTTCGGGCAGCAGACCGAGTTCCGAGCTCTGGATTCGACAGGCGGACGCGCATGATCTCTTCAAATCGAGTGACAACCAGCACTGTAGCCCCCTCTCAGCGCAAGTTGAGTGAAGAAAACCGAGAGGACTTCTCAAGATGACTCTACCAATACGAATAATTTCGCGATTCTAGATCGGGCAGAATACCGAGTTCAGAGCTCTGGATTCGACAGACAAACGCAACTGACGATTCTGAATCAGTTTATGTAAAAGTCAGCTCTGTAGCTGTCTTACAGCTCGAGTTAAGTACAGAAAAGCGAGAGTTTCTGTGAAGATGACTCGAATAATACTAATAGGTTTGCGGACCTAGCTCGGCTGACAGACCGAGTTAAGACCGCTAGATTCAACAGGCGAACGCGCCTGATGATTCTGAGTGCGATGGGCGTGCTTACCAGCTCTGTAGCTACCCTACAGCTCGAGTTAAGTACAAAATACTGACAGTTTCTGTCAAGATGACTCGAATAATACGAATAGGTTAGCGGACCTAGCTCGGCTCACAGACCGAGTTCAGACCTCTGGATTCAACAGGCGAACGCGCGTGATAATTCTGAGTGCGATAGCTGTGCTTACCAGCTCTATAGCTTCCCTACAGCAGTTAAGTACAAAATACCGACAGCGCGTATCAAAATGACTCGAAACGGCCGTTCCCGCCTGCCTGCTTTTTGGCCTTCAAAGTTACCCGATCGAGCTGAGATCAAGATGGCGAGCGGGAATAAGATCGAATATCATGGGAAAAAATACTAGAGCTCTAACGAATGGTTAAATTTCGAGAACAAAATTTTCAACCGACCAAAAGTCAGCAAAAGTTCCGTCGAGATTTTTCGTGCCAACTAGCTCTCCAGCGCGCCGGAGTTACTGGCGCCGGCGGTGAACCGTCAACCTGGTCATCGCCGGGAACCTCGTAGAGCTCCTCTCACTAGTAAGAGTGCAGAGAATCGACACAGAATAAAAAAATGTAGATTTTTCGAAAATCTTGAAATTCGATTTTTTCAATGTTCATATTCGCTCAGTTCCCGGAAGTCAACGCATGCAAAAATTCATCGAGAGAGCTGAGCTGCTGTCAGAGAGGAGTTCATATGCCAATGCTCGGCGTAAAAATCTGCTTTTTCAAAATAAATGATCAAATATCTTTCAAATTTTCGCAAAACCACCCAAAAGTTGTCACATTGTCCGCCTCGGCCGGCTGGGCCAACTAGCTCCACCCCGCGCCGGAATTCCTCTAGCTCATCGATGCCGAAGAGCTCTACGAGGTACTCTTATGCTTCCAGCAACTAGCTTAGGGAAGCTCTACGAGTCACGAGTCACGCAGGCAAATTGTAAGCGTTCACTTGTAAGCGTCCAAAACCCGGATAGCGAAGCCAAGCGCGGCGCACGGGAACCTCTGCCAGGCCACCTGAAACTGGGCGCCGGCGGTAAACCGTCAACCTTGGTTACCGCCGGGGAACTCGTAGAGCTTCCAAGCTCGACTTAAGTTGAGAAAACCGACAGCACCTACCAACATTCTGACTCGCAGTGAATATTTTTTGGCCTCTGAATGCGACAAGCGGACGCGTCTGATGTCTCCGAATCGACTCCTGTCATTACCAGCCCCGCAGCCCCCCTACAGCCCGAGGTCAGTAGAAAACCGAGAGCATCTCTCAGGATGACTCGAACAATACAATAGTTTGGCGAACCTAGTTCGGGCAGCAGACCGAGTTCCGAGCTCTAGATTCGACAGGTAGACGCGCATGATCTCTTTAAATGGATTCATATGACAACCAGCACTGTAGCCCCCTCTCAGCGCAAGTTCAGTGAAGAAAACCGAGAGCACTTCTCAAGATGACTCGACCACTACGATTAATTTCGCGATTCTAGATCGGGCAGAAGACCGAGTTCAGAGCTCTGGATTCGACAGACAAACGCAACTGACGATTCTGAATCAGTTCCTGTACGTATCAGCTCTGTAGCTGTCCTGTAGCTCGAGTTAAGTACAGAAAACCGAGAGTTCCTGTCAAGATGACTCGAATAATACGAATAGGTTTGCGGTCCTAGCTCGGCTCACAGACCGAGTTCAGACCTCTGGATTCAACAGGCGAACGCGCCGAATCATTCTGCATCGATTAGCTGTGCTTATCAGCTCTGTAGATGTCCTGAAGCTCGAGTTAAGTTGAGAAAACCGTCAGCGCGAGATGACTCGAAACGGCCGATCCCGCCAGAGTGCTTTGGCCTTCAAAGTTACCCAATCGAGCTGAGATCAAGATGACGAGCGGAGATAAAATCGAATATCACGGGAAAAAATACTAGAGCTAACGAATGGTCAAATTTCGAGAACCAAATTTTCAACCGACCAAAAGTCATCAAAAGTTCCGTCGAGATTTTTCTTGCCAACTAGCTCTCAAGCGCGCCGGAATTACTCTGAAGCTTCCAGCAACTAGCTTGGGGAAGCTCTACGAGTCACGATGCGCGGGACGCTGGAAACCTCGCAGGAGACGCTTGCAGGGGCGCCGTTTACTATGCGTGGGGCCCTGCGAAGCGTGCAAGGATTATCTGCCTAGGAGCCTGGAGGAACTGCCGAAGCGCTTCGCGCACCCTGGAGCCACGCGTATTGGGAAACGCTAGCAAGCCACGCTCCCGGACACGCTTCGAACTCCGGCAGGGCGCTCCGAGACTCGTCGACCGGCGGAGGTGGGCGTGTGCTCCTCACCACCCACCGGCGGCTTCTTCTCTGAAACCCTCAGCTCTCCAAGGAGCTATCTGGGAAAACCCGGATAGCAAAAGCCAGGCGCGGAGCCCTAAGCGCTCCAAAATGCCGCACGGGGGTCTCTGCCGTGCCGCTTGACGATGCGCAAGACGCTGGAAACCTCGCAGGAGACGCCTGGAGACGTTTATGATGCGTGGGGCCCTGCAAAGCGCACAAGGAAGATCTGCCTAGGAGCCTCGAAGAACTGCCGAAGCTCTTCCGAAGCTCTGCCGAAGCGCTTTGCGCACCCTGGAGCCACGCGTATTGGGAAACGCTAGGAAGCCACGCTCCCGGACCCGCTGCAAGCTCCGGCAACCTGCTGCGAGAATCGTGGACCGGCGGAGGTGGGTGTGTCCCCCTCACCACCCACCGGCTTCTTATCTGAAACCCTCAGCTCTCCAAAGAGCTATCCGGGAACATAGAAAGCGCGCTCGAACCCGCTGCCGAGGCTCGCCGGGGTTTCTGCGAGGCCTGTAGACCGCCGTGAAGGAACCCCTGTGGGCACCACCACCGCCCAGCTTCTAATCGTAAACCCTTTAGCTTTCAGCGAGCTCTCCGAAAAAAAGAGGACACACACCGAAAGGCCTTCCTGGCGAGACCACGGAAGCTCTCATGAAGCTCTTCTGGGGCTCGGGCTGAAGCGCTGCCAGGAACGCTACAACGCGTGCCTCAATGCGTGCAAGCACGCGTGGACGCTTGCCGGAGACTCTCCCGGCCCCGCTGCCGGGACGGGCGAACTGCTGCGAAGATCGTGGACCGGCGAAGATGGGCTGCTGGCGGGCACCACCACCGCCCGGCTTCAAATCGAAAACCCTCTAGTTCTCAGAGAGCTGTCCGGGAAATTTCATCCTCGAGAGCCCTGCGGTGGGGAGGCGGATTTGTGTCAATGGTTGTTTTCGCTTCCCCTGCCTCACCACACACAAAAAACGTTGATTTTCGGATCGGCCTTCTACGTTGTGTCAGTAACAGCTTCGATCAAGGCACTTACCCGACCCCGAAAAACTCAAAATCCTGGTGACGACTATTCATTGCATATTGATTTTTTTTCAGGGGCGAGGGGGAGAGGGGACATTTTTTTGGTGAGCATGTGTGTGTCTTGAGCCACAATGACGCGCGGTCAGTAAAGGGGGCACAAGAAAAAAACCTAGATAACGTATTGGATGGTAGAAGTGAAACGCCGACAGGAATCCAACACAAAGTAGGTTTATTGGTGAAATGTGACCTCGGCTAAGATGCTGAGAGTGCAGATTGTAAAGCGTGCCCAAAGTCCAGCAACAGAGATCTAACATCGACGCGCTTCCAGATGGGTCTCCAATTGACCTTCCACCCTCATCATTAATGTCACATCTTTGCACTCTCGGATGCAATGTGTTTTTGGTTGTTGTCGTGGCTGCAGCCGTTTGGCTCCGAAGCGTCATGAAGTCATGAATTCTGTGACAGGAATAATTGTACGATCCATTCGACATTGGGCTACAATCCGTGACAATCGCTGTGTGTTTGATGCGAATGCAATACAGAATTGTGCTTCTGATGCGATTGTTGCTCAGAGTCGCGGCCTCGGCGCTGAAGACATCAGACATCTTAGACAACGGTGCAGACACACATCTGAGAAACATTTGAGGACGAAAGCTCCTGGGTTGACTTGTACGGTAGATGATCTCAGAATAATTTTGACAGAGCTGGGCGTGTTGGTGTCATCTTTTGTACTTGGAGTCATGCAGCAACAAATCGTCGAGCAGGCAACCCCAGAAGTTCGCCCTCCCCGAGTGCCTCCTCCTCCTCCTGCTGCCCCTCGGCGTCCGCCAGGCCCCCAAGGAGCTGGTGGTGGGGGCGAAAGGTCGGCAGTTCATGCTGCTCCTGTTGTTGTCGATGCTGCCGCTGCCAGGAAGATTGCAGCACTTCAGGCCAGAATCAAGGCGCTAAGTAAAATGAACGCAGCCAAGCGTGCCACAATTTCTCATTGGAAAAAGACTGCAAATAAACATAAGGCAAAGCTCAAATCTGAATCGGAGCAGCATAAGAAGTTCGCAGAACGCATCACAATGGAGAAACAATGCAAACGACGTAAGGACGGCCAACGGCCGCAACTTTCTTTGTGTGGAGGGTATTCGCTTGCGGCTCGAAGAAACAACGGGCACACGGGAGGGAAGTGCATCCAGAATCAATTCAATCGTCGTGCTGGGAAGGATGCAGTTACTCGTTGGGAGTTGCGTTTGGCCAAGTGTCTGATACTTCGATATCAGGAGTGGTACGGATATCATTCACTCAGGATTCGGAGTGGGCTTGCCGATGCTACTGACGCAGTGCTTAGCGGACGTCAGTCGCCAGAGGAATTGGAAGATGGATCAACAATCAAGTTATTCAGTTTCGAGATTCACAACATAAGTGGCGACGCCACGAATACGGCCGTCAAGAATTTCAAAGCTCACACTTGCAGAGTCTGCAGTTGGTACAATCACTTTTACTTTCCTTGGCAGGATGCTGAAGATAGGATGGTCTCCGCTTCACAGGAATGCTGGGCAGATCTCATGAAAATCCCTTCTCATTCTGGCGGGCTGGAGTGTCGCGCGATGTATCTGAAGCAATGCAGAAGCATCGGGTTGCAGACGTGGTTGGATATGTCATCCTGGCTTTCCCATCCGAAGCCGAGCGACGTGCAGCCAGAGGACGTTGATTCTGTTATTCATATTCGGTTCTTTATCTTCTCATCCGACAATGGCCCAGACCAGGCGAAGGCGGACCGTCTCATTCGCGACGACATTGCCGATCAACTTTATACACTCATGTTGCGTGCATGGTGCATTCGGCATCAACTTCATCTCTGCGTGACGGGGGATTGGGGTGGGGTGCTGAGAGCGATCACAGAACTGCAATCACCTTTGTATGTTTGCTTGCAGTCGTGTTGTATTCTATCTTCTCCACACCTCTATGTTTGTATGCGCCATATCTTTATATCAATTCTATTATGTGCCTGCCTTGTGCTGTACCTCTGTGCCATCTTTGTCCCATCGTTCTGTCCATTCTGTCCCGTGCATTCGTCATTCGTCTGTGTCAAGAACTTACAAGCACGCAGCATTGAGGCAATCAGCCTGCCAGCCAATCAATCATGCCATACACATTCAGAAAACACTGCGTAACTTTGCGTGTATCGCATCTCTCCGGCACAAGAATGCAATCGCTCTTGCATCATGTGTACGCGTGTACGTTGAGTCACGTTTGAGTAGAGGGAGGGAGATGGGAGGTGAAACGTCAAATTGATCGGCTGGACTCGATCAAGCACTTCGGCAGCACGGCCAAGGTGGCGAATGTTTGGCGCTCGGAGGGGGGGATGGCTGCAAGGGTCTATGATGAGCTCACGAAACATGATTGTCAGGCTTGCTCAGACGAGGCATTGAAAAGACTCCCCCCTAGGGCGCTGAGGGGCAGATGGTCGTCGATCACCAATTTGGAAGATCACATCCTCTCTTGTTGGAAGTACGATCTGCCTTCGGCAATGCGTGTCGCCGTCGCTGGCAAATCCAGCCGTCGCCGAACCGATGCTGATGCTGATGATGGCGCTGGCAGCGACGACGATATCGAGACATACAGGAAGAAGCTGGGTCAGTGGAGGCAGGACGTGCTCACCTCCTTGGATTCGAACGAGTTCTGGCTCGGCCTTCGGTTGGGAAATCTTTCCAGGGAGCCAATAACCCATCTAGAGCGTTGGCAAGAGAAAAAACAGAATCGAAAGGACGAGGCCAAAAGGTCACAGAAGCCAGACATGCTCGAGCTTGTCACTGAGATGGCAGGTGAGATAGATCACCAGTTCGATCAGTTACTTGATCGGCCAGAGTGGGAGTTCATGTTCGATCCTCGGTCCTACGATCTCATGTGTGGGGGAATCGATGTGCATGTGGATTCATGGGTTGTGCTTGCAGTAACTTGTGTCGTAGAACTTGCAACGAACTACTACCATCGAATTGTTCTCACCTGCGCGGCATGGCCTCGCAGACTTATGTGGTTAATCTACATGCCTGTGGACGTACCTTGTGACCATCGGCAATCTATCGCTCTCGAACTGTTGGATGAGACCTCGAGTGATTTGGATCTGACAACAGAGAAATTTCGAATCCTCTTCCATGCGGAGCTGAAGTACGCAGCCCACACGAAGTTGCTGACACCTAGACTTTGGGATTGTCTACGCGACGTGGCGCGGGCGTGGACCACGCACACGCAGGAGAGAGGCTCGGGGAGAGGGGCCTCAGATATACGTCAGCCTCCTATGGTTTCTTGGGCTTCCTGTTCAACTCATCCACCATCTCGCTCGCTCCAGCCCCAGCCTTCTCTTCTCATATATTCCCTTCGTTCTTCACCTCTCGCCCTCCCCCCCCCTCCCCCTGGGCACCCCCGCAGCCCCCAGGGGAGAGGGGGGGGTAGCTGAGGAAGCGGTCTGAGGGCACTCTGTGGTGCATGTAAGCCTGTCTGTAAGTCTGTCAGTATATGTGTTGTTGCGATCCGAGGACATCGAAGGAGCCAATTCAACCATCAAGGCAATGTCAGCGATTGCACCGAGCATCGAATGGCCTCTTCTCTCATCCAGACATACTATCAAGCGCCAGCTACATCTTACTGATGGGCCTGCCGAGCGCGAGGACTCCTGGGGTTTCTCGGGTTTCTCCACCGCCCGCGCATTAATTCTTGGCCCCAGCCCCCAGGGAATTGTCAGGCGGGCCTGAGGCGGCCCCAGGGGGAGAAGGTTTTGTGGGCCAGGGCTGGGGATGGGGGCCCAGGGGCCCACAGCACAGGACCTCATCGACGACTGCCTGCGATTTCACGCAGCAGCCTCGCAAGTCGATCGAGAAGAGGACGAAGCTAGATGGGCGTTCCCTTCTCCAGCCATGGATCCAGTATCAAAGCCGTCGTGTAACCCAACCATGAGCGTGTCCAAGTTGTTGCGCGATCTGAATCCGAACGCGGCCCGACGCGTTGCAGGTCTCTTTAACAATGTGCGTCTGCAGATGGGGCTTGACCTACACAAGCAAGCCAACTGGACAGTTAAGCACGGCTTGATCCTCCAGATTGTAGTTGGTGGTGATGTTGTCACAGAACATGCGTGGCTGCCTTCCCTCGTGTATGGTTCGCTGCATTGGTGTGTTCGGGCCCACTTGTTTCGTGACTGGGGGAAAGATGAAGCTGGATTTCACTGTGTTGGCAGGACGAGCATTGTAAGGCCGCTGTGTAGGGTACCCCTCATCACCGTGTTCCACGATTTGGTGCAGGACGCAGCTGATGCACTGGATAACTTCGAGCTGCGCTGTCACGTCGCTGAGCTCGTTTGGACATTGAACTCGATGACTGATGCCCATGTTCTCTCGGAGACCGCAGTGGATCTCTACGTCGCGCCGCCCGAGAAAAAGAAGAGGATCAAAGGGAAACGACCCGAGGCGCTTAGCCGCCCCTCTGCATTTGTGCATATGTGGTGGGAATTGGTACTTCCTGAGCTCTTGAAAGATCTTGAGCTTGCATATGGCATATGTGCGTCCATGTCCATGCGTATTGTTTGTTCGTGCGCATGCCACTCTATGTACATACCAAGTATTCTCCCATGCCCATGCCTATTATTCGTCCATTCTGTGTCGTCTCTCCTCCTTTTTGTCGGTGCCCATGTCCCTGCGCTTGTGCGCAGATATTCACCGGGGACGCCATCTTCAAGGCAGCTGCCAAGGCACTTGACACCGCCTCGCAGATTGAGCTTGCAGAGGAGAGCGAGAGTGAGGATGATGGAGTGGTGGAGGGCCTCAAGGAAGATGTTCGCGAGGCAGCATTGATCTGTAAGAAGGGTGATGTGAAACTGCCTGACGATGTTGGCGATCATCCAGACATCATTGAGGCTGTCTTGGACGCTGGCTTTAAGCATGAGCTTGAACCGAAACCGCCCCCGAAACCGAAACCCAAACCTGAGCCGAAGCCAGCAGCAGCTCATCCTGCTAGAATTTCGCCAGATATCAAGAATTACATCGCTCTGTGGGTTGAAGGTTTCTGTGAGAGTGTAGACGCATTGTTTTTTGCTGCCAGGTCGGAGTGCAGAGAATACTCGATAGGTCAGGTTGCCTTGGTCTGCTCTTCCGCAAAGCCAGTGGTTGCGAGCTGGTTTCATGTGGACGCTCTAGGAGATTCTGGTAAACCGATCCTAGGCAGATTCCTGACGTGCAAGGGGCCTGACCACATAATCCAATACATCCCGCACACCGCAGATGTCCAGTCTCAGTTTGCAGATGGCGAATTCGTTGGCCTAATTCCGAACACCTTGAAGAAATCATTTAAGCCTGTTGCATATCGTGAGCCAATGGACCCACGTGCCTGGCGCATTTATACCATCGTGAATGGAAACAAAAAAGCAGACGCTGCCATTTGTGCAATTTGTCGTGGTGACGTTGATTTAGATGAGCCGCTGCCCGACAACGGTGTCACTCGCATGTGCAACTTCTGTGGCCTGTGCGCGCACAGCGAGTGTGTCGAACGCTTCGCGTTCAATGATATGATCTGTCAGGCAGCCTCTGGTCAGTTGTCCCGACATATGTCTTCAATTTTCGGATCTCGCGAAGCTGGGGTCAACGTCCTGAAGGAAGGACTCGAGCTGCTTGGTGATGCGTTTAATAAGGACGCTTGCCTCCTGTGCATGTCTGGGTGCGGTCTGGACTATTTGTTTGAGTCTGGCCTCGGCTAATTCAGTTGTCAGTTTGACAGTTCGGCTCAGCCCTCCACTTCTTGTCATTCAGTGGTGTTGCATCCTTGGTATCCTTGGCTAGCGCAACTAACTGAACGCGTAACCCAAATGACATCCTTGCATCCTTGCATCATAGCAAAGTGAACATCTAATCGAGTCAGACTGGCGGGCTTGGTACAACATGGCTACGGCTATTGTATTCATGGCTACGGCGAGGAGAAGGACAACACAGGATGAGGATAACACGACAACATAAGAAACCAACAACAAAAACAACATGTCTTGGCCCTCCTCCTCCCCCTCCTCTTCCCTCCCCACCCTCCTCATCCTCCCTCATGCTCCTCCTCTTCCTTCTCATCATTCCTCCTGCCCCCCGGACCCCAGACCGAAGCAAGCATCGAAGCTTGGAAGTGTTGGAAGTGGAGACGCATTGCTAGACACATGTTGCGCCCTGTCTGTGCACGCTTGTTTCTGAATGCGCTAGGTATTCGCTTGTTCCTTGGCTGCCTGCGCACTGTGGGCTTGTGCGCATGTATCAATGTATCGGCATCGATACTTCGAGCTAAATGATCTTTCTGATCGCAGGCACTGCATCGTTGCTTGAGGGGCGAGGCGAGTCAAGAGAACGAAGCAGAGGAACGTAAGGAGAGAGGAGGAGGAGGAGGAGGAGGAGGAGGAGGACAGAGGAGGAGGAGGAGGAGGAGAAGGAGTAGGAGGAGGAGGAGGGGGAGCAGAGGGAGACGAAGGAGGAGAAGGAGGAGGATATAGAGGGCCAGAGAGAAAGAGAGAGGAAGACATGTCACAGACAAACCACATGACACATGACTGCATTGTAGTAAATGCGAGCAAGCGTCTGTCATCCCAGCACCCTTGGAACATGAAGGGTTGAGGACGCCTCTTGGATCCCTCCCTCATCAGCCATCTTGGGGATGTTGGTGACATTTTGGGGTTGCCTTGGGGCCTTGGAGATTGGTGGGGTTCGCCCGCCCACAGCGCCTCTTCTGGGACTATCTTGCAAAGCCTTGTGAGCAACTGATCAATCTTGGAGCCCCTCCCCTCGATTTAGGCCGGCCCCCTCCTGGTTAACCAGCCCCCTCCAGCCCTCTCCCCTTTGGTGTGGGGTGGGGGGAGCAACTAATCCCCCCCCTGTGGCACCAGAAGGTCCGAAGCTACTTGATTGGGAGGGGTCTCCAACCAAGCCTCTCTTTGGGTTGGGGGAGGGGCTCCCCAACAAGCTCCCTCTCTCCGGTTGGGAGGGGTGGGCCAACCAGACCCCCCCCCTGGTTGGGGGGGGGGGTCCCCAACCAGCCCCCCTCTCCCTGGTATGGGGGTGAGGTCCCCAACCAGCCCTCCCCCCCCCTGGTTGGGGAGGGGGGTCCCCAACCAGCCCCCCCTCCTGGTTGGGGGGGGGGGTCCCCAACCAGGTCCTCTCCCCTGGTTGGTGTGGGGGGGGGGGGGGGGTCCCCAACCAGAGCCCCCCCCCCTGTTTGAGGGGGGGGGTCCACAACCAGGCCCCCCCCCGGTTGGGGAGGGGGGTCCCCAACCAGCCCTCCTGGTGTGGGTGGGGGGTTTTCCCCCCCCCCCCCCCTGCTGGTTGGGGGGGGGGGTCCCCCAACCGGCCCCCCCCTGTTGGGGGGGGGGGTCCCCACCAGGCCCCCCCCCCTGGTTGGGGGGGGGGTCCCCAACCGGCCCCCCCCCCCCCCTGGGTTGGGGGGGGGGGGGGGTCCCAAACCAGGCTGGTTGGGGGGGGGGTTCCCACCAGCCCCCCCCCCTGGGTTGGGGGGGGTCCCCACCAGCCCCCCCCGGGGTTGGTTCCCAACCAGCCCCCCCTCTGTTGGGGGGGGGGTCCCAAACCAGCAGCCCCCCCCCCTCTCTGGTTGGGGGGGGGGGGGGGGTCCCCAACCAGCCCCCCCCCTCCCTGGTTGGGGGGGGGGTCCCCAACCGGCCCCTCCCTGGTTTGGGGGGTGGGTCCCCAACCAGACCCCCCCCTGGTTGGGGGAGGGGGTCCCCAACCAGCCCCCCTCTCCCTGGTTGGGGGGGGGGGTCCCCAACCAGCCCCCCCCCCCTGGTTGGGGGAGTTGGTCCCCAACCAGCCCCCCTCTCCCTGGTTGGTGGGGGGGGTCCCCAACCAGCCCCCCTTCTCTGGTTGGGGGTGGGTGGTCCAGGCTCCCCTGTCTCTCTCTATCTCTCTTTCTCGGTGGGGGGTCCTTAACCGCGATATCTTTAAACCAGCACATAGCTCCAAGATGCCCCAACCAAGGTTCCAACAGGTTCGTGAGGCCCGAAGACCCCAAGACAACTCCGTTCTGTGAACAAACAGCGCCCCTGAGGGTCCTTAACAGAACCCCTGCCGGCTCTACGATGCTTTCATTTTTGAGGGGGAATGTGCTTGTTATCCACAGCCATTCTGGCGCTGGAGGATGTCTCTGAGCGGCGACGTGGGACCCATGTCGTCGTCCTTGGCTACTGTACCACCGATCAGAGCTCATGGCGCCATGGTCACTGCGAACGGCGTTGATGACGCGTTCCAGTGGCTTCAACATGGCTTAGGTAAAGTTGCTGGCGGCGCGTCCACTGTGATCCCCCTCATAAGTTCACGCATGATTGTTAGTAGCGGTGCGTTCTATGGGATCGGTGCAAGCGAAATGGCAGATTCGATTCAGGAGCGCATATTCAGCCAATCTATACAAGACCATTGGGAGGATGTCGATATGTCCAACTCACCCCCCCAAGCGATGACTTTCCAGGATGCCTGGGCTATAGAGAAGAACAAGGGATGCCAATCTGAACTGCTAGCGTCGCTCCAAGCATCTGGGTCTTCTTCAGGGGGGCCTCGCCACATATTCGGAGACATCTGCGATTTCCTACCAGACACATGGCGAGAACGGTGTGGACTAGTGACAGGGATCAAACCGTGGACCCGAGATAAACTGAGAGACCAGTTGCCGTGGATCGCGCTCAGCACCGCGGCCCGATGCATCGTTTGCAAGAAGCAGTGCTCTATTACCAGAACCCACCTTCATCGCGCAGGGACGCCTTGTGTTCACCACAGTGCCTGGGGGGATAAGAAAAAGGACAACGGCAAGGCTCTGGGGCTGGTTCGAAATAGCACAACCCTCTCACCCCTCATCTGCTCCTGGGCCCCGGCAGAAAACCGTTCGAACATCCAGAAGGAGAGTTTGATACTTGTCTCCTCCCCTGATTGATCTTGCCGTTTCAAGTGTGACTGTTTCTGGGGCCCTGGTTCCATTCCCTCTCCTTCCTCCTCTTTCTCCTCCTCCTCCTACTCTTCCTCCCTTCACCCTTCGCCCTCCCCTTTAGCCTGGGACACCCTAGCTTGATCAAGTTTGTTCGCCCATCCCAGGGACATTACCTGTTCTGGATCTGGTGCGCCCTGGTCCGGACGTTGCGCTTCCAGGTAATATTTCATGAAAACGTTACTGCTTTTGGATGTGAAGACTTACATCGCACTTTGGGGGACCTCTACGTGATCATTCGTCTGCCCCTATGCCCTACGAGCTTGGGGTGGCCAGTATCCAGGGAGAGGCAGATTGTAGTCCTGGTGTTGAAGACGTGGATCTACCCTGTACTTCGGGACATGTCCATTCCTGAATCTGAAGAAAACGTGCAAGAGGTTTTGGACTTCGAGGGCCTGGTCAAAGGCCTGTTCTTCCGTCGCATTTCGCCAGGGTTCAAGTGGAACAGCTTCTTGACTGCGGGCAGCGAGGAAATCAATGCTGAACTGAACTGGGCTTCGAAAAGACGTGGCGTGATTGAGCGCTGGGATGGCGCTGAGGGTGCCGCAGTTTCACCTGATCGTTTCGAAGACCTGGGGACCCCGAAAAGAGCTCAGACCCCTCCTGAATCCCAGATAGCCAACATGAACAAAACAATACAACATAGAGGGGGTGCAGGCAGGCCGTTACTTTGCCATTTGCCCCAGAGGACAGTCGCGGCAGCTTCCTAGGGGCCCTCACGTTCAAAGAGAGGGACCGCTACGAACGCTACACCTCGAGCTGGCCGCAAGCGGCCTGCAATGTTGGACAGGATCCGGATCAGTCCCCAGTTCACTCCAGAGCCGATGGCAGTTTACAGACTTTGTGTAAGTCTGGCGGCATTACCATGCTGCCACGTGGTAAGGACACAAATCCTCGCTGGATGGTCCCTTCGGAACTCTGGCTTGCAATGGGGTTCCCTGTGACACCGTCGGCCCAGAAAATTAATGCTGGCGTTTTTTGCATGTTCGCTCAGGGTGGACCGAAAACTCGGTCACCAAACTCGCAGCGGTCCCAGGTAGGAAATAGTATGCACGTGAATGTCATGGGGGCAGTGGGCAGCGTAGCAATCCTTAAGCTCCCCTTTCTAGGATTTCGCACAGCCCCGCTTCGGTTCCCCTTGTCTGCATGTGGAGGGCTGCTTGCTCCATCAGCCCCAGTTTCAGTAGTCGATCGAGACGAATGTGACATAGGCGAACGCCGACAGAAACGCTTGATGCTGGCCATAGGGAAGCCAGCCAAGTGAAGGGGCACCCTAAGTTGGCAAGTGCATGCCAACAGCGGCAGCCTCGCTTTCCTTTCCATTTCCATCTGCTGACAAGTCGTGTAGCATGTGTGGTAAGGTGTTGGTGCGACGCAAACGATTCATACCTTCTTTCCTACCCTGAAGACCCACGACATTCGCAGCCTCATGGTTTCGACGAAATCGTAGGCCCTGGGGCTCCAAGGTTCAGAGGCGGCTCTGGGTGAAATCAACCTGGACCCTGGACGTCCTCCTGATCGTCGTCGATGTCGTGCAGTGCGCCGGCCCTCGGGCCTTCACAATCGTAGGCTGGGGCTCCAAGGTTCTGAAGACTACAAACAGGAAATATACTCGGGAAATCTAAAGCAGATTGGCCGTCCCTGGGGCCGTCCCTCCGCCCCCGCCTCTTCCTCCTCCTCCGCCCTTCCGAGCCCATTTTGGCTGTGTTTTGATTTTGTGAACGCCCTGGACTCAACAGGCACGCTCGAGATCTCAGGTTCTTTCTACTACCCAACTGTTGCGCAAACTACTCAGGCGCTATGTCTTCTTTGCCACCTGGGGCGCTGGCCTTCCTGAGACAGCTTGGACAGGGACAGACCGACCAGCTTGAAGGTCAACCAACCTCTGGAGCTGACCCCTTTACAGGAACCTACGCGTCTCTTGAGGATCGGTTCCAATCGAAGGGGCGCGTTCTCGAGGTCCACGCCCGCAGGCTCTACATCAGTGAGGAGCTTCTGGAAGAAACTCAGAGCACTCCAATGGGCATAGTGGTCAGTTTCGTCTTATTCGATCGAGATCCCACGAGTTGGTGGGGTCTTCCAGGTTCAGTCGAATAAAACGAAGCATCGTCGAAAGAACAGTATCTGTTGCCTTATAGCGTTCCTGCAAGAGAATCTTGTCCTGCCATTCTACTCCGACGATGGCCAAGAACTTTGGGAACGACACGAAGCAAATCGTGACCGCGATCAGAAGGACACCAGGGACGAATATGTCGTGTCGTTGAAGCAGTCTGGCTGGCTGAAGGGGGCCCGCGGCGAGATCTTGTTTTCGTATGGGGAGAAGATCACCTCGAAGTTTGGAACGCAGTGGTCCAAATACAAGTGCGTGGGTGGCGCCCACTTGTTGGAGGCGTTCTACCAAGCTTGGGCTGAAGAACCTGATAACGAGCAGCTCCTGATCACAGTCAACTTCGGAGTGCCCAACTGTTCCAGGATCAATCCCAATACCCCGAAAGATGGAATCACTTTTTTAAAGAATTTGTCGAATGCCACAAATGGAATCTCGAGCAGGACTGGATTTCTGGAGCTCTACTCTAGGATCGCACCGATGACTGAAGGTTGGACTGCGTATTGGAAGAAGAAGCGCAAGGCTACTATCGATGCCAACACTGGAGCGGCGAAGAAGCTCAAGACGCAGTCAGACAGCAGCGATACCAAGGTGAACGTCGAGCCAACGCCAGCAGAATCAGAGGAGAAGAAGGCCAAGTCTCAAGCAGGCAATGAAACAGATCAATGGGATTGGTTGAACAAAGCTTTCCCTCATACGTTTTCGTCTATGACTCGGTATAAGTCAATCAGAAGTTTCAAGAATAAGATGGACACGATGAAGTTGTATGACGACTTCCACAAATATTGTAACGAACACGTCACGTTCACCAGCTTCCGGACCAACGAGCAGCACGAGAAGGTGATGTCCATGCAGGCGCAGGTGTCGTTGGTCCTACAGAATCTGAATGCTGAGGATTATGAGGCGATGCTGTTCTCAGCGCTGATGCTTACAGTTCCCACCAATGACGGGACGCCGTGGCTCATTCAGGAGCCCGCCGACGTTGCGAAGCTCCAGGGCGGCTTGCTGGACGTGAAGTATGCCAAGGAGGGCGCAGATAGGCTGCAGGCTAAGGCCAAGAAGGTTGCCTCGAAGCCAAGAAAGGTGGACAAGTACAACCAGGACCACGCAACGTCATGGGACCATGCCAAGCAGGAGGGCCTTACCATTTTCAGCGACATCAACGTAGTAGTGATGAAGGCCACCGAGAAAGCAGAGGAGAAACAGGTTGACATCATGCGGCGAGCAAGGTGCTATGGCATTGAGTACATCATCAAGAAAGCAGTTTGCATCGACAGTGGTGACGCCGACGATGGCAAGACCATCAAGACGTATATCAAGCTGCGGAAGGCGCTCGTGACATACTTGACCCAGAACCACACTTACGCTGCGGCTGACACACCCAACAAGGATGATCAAGAGGATGATCAAGAGCAGAAGCAGACTGCAAAGTCTGTGATGGGGCCGATCCCCCCCACGTTTCACGAACATGAACTCCAGCAGTTGGTCACGCACCTTTCTTCTGACGAGGAGATTCAAGATTTCACTGAGAAGCTCTACGAGGACTTGAAAGGCGATGTCGCAGGCGCCAGTTTGTCAGACGAGTCTCACTGCGTGGACTACGACGTCTTGTCCAAGACTTCACAGCCCTTCATCGAGGCGATCTCTGCCGTCTGGAAGACCATCCTCAAGGGTAAGGGTAGCGAGGTTCTGTTTTCAAACGTCCTGGGCTCCTGGGACGTCGAGTCGCCCTCGGCGTCGTTCAGTGTGATCCTCGATCCGATCGCGAAGATCATTGGTGGCATTATACCATTTGATAAGTTCAAGGCCCTTGCTCTGTTGGGTAATTCTTGGAAAGGCGGCGACGGTGTGGACTACTGGTATGCCAAGTTCGATGACCTGCAGGGCGTGAATTCTATTCTCTGCGACTTCGCTTCCATCTTCCAGGGCACTGCCGAGCTGGGGCGCTTCAGGGAGATCCGACCGTGCACCACCGCCCTGATACTGAAGGACTCGGGAAGACAACGTGACGAGGAAGACGAAGCGAGGAGGGAGCCGGAGAGGAGAAAGAGGAAGAGGGAGGAGGGAGGAGGAGGAGGAGGAGGAGGAGGGGAGGAGGAGGAGGAGGGAGGAGGAGGAGGAGGGGAGAGGAGGAGAAGAGGAGGAGGAGAGAAGGAGGAAGAGGAAAACCGTAATAGCTTTCAGTTCCGAAGGAGCTGGAGAAGGGTCTGGCGAAGGCACCGCCCAGGACATTTGGTGGGGAGAAGGCTGATCAGTTTTTGCGTGCACTTCAACAGGTTACTCGAGTTGCTCACTTCGTACGTGTGGAATGGCACAACTGCGACTACCAATGCTACGACGAAGACGCTTGGAACCACTGCATGTCTGAGGTATTGCAGACCATCGTGCTGATATCCAGGTCGCAACTGGCGGTCCCAGCTAAGGCAGCAGCTCAGGCTGCAGCTCAGGCAACCCAGGAAATTCAGGACCGTGAACTGAAGCAGGAGGCTTTCTAGAAAGGCCTGCAGGATCTAGAGGAGGAGTGCAACGCCTTGAAACTCGATCTACTGAAAGGCAAGGCTACCCATCTCCAGGTGAAGTTCCCATCGAGCATCTTGAAGCGTGATCTTCTGAAGCTGATTCTAGATGACTATGCCGAGAAGAACAAGATTTCAGATGTCAAGCGTGAACCAGTTGAGGATGGTGATGATGGAGCTGGAGTCCAAGCAGTTGTTGACGAAGCGCACGTTTTCAATTGGGACGAGTTAGACGAGAGCGTCACATCAGATATGAAAAAATCCATTGTCGCATGCGCTCCCGCGGACCTCCGTGCCGAGCTTCTGCAGCAGTTGGCGGCCGAGTTGGCTGGTGGTGCTGACGAACGCGAACGGTTCCCGAGTGTGACACCAGAGTTGCTGAAGAGCGAAGCGGACGTTGCAGATATCCTTGCTTTATCTTCTCAATGCACTACGGAAATCTTGGCTGCGGAGTTGGATCATGTGGGCGTCGATCTCCTTAAGAGAAAGGCGGGGGATCCGAGGGAACTCAAGTTCAAGGTCAAGCTGTTCATCGATCAGTCGTTCGACTGGGAGCAGAAGTTTCGTTTGGTAATTAAGGGCCGAGTTGTTTGCAGTGCTGGGTCCGCGGTTCCAGGGTCGAAGTGTTTCTATGATTCAGCTGCGGTGCCGAATTCAACGATGAAGATGCGAGTGCTCCCGATCGAGAAATCGCTTGCATGGGCCGTCAAAGTCCTGCCGATCGACACTCAAGAGGTCCCCGTTCTGATCCCAGAAAGACGGTCATTCTCTGTGAACTGGGATGGCAAGGATTTCGATATGTCCATCATGACTCTGAGGATCAACCCCGACTTCAAGATGATGCAGCAAGAGAAGGAGAAGGCTCGGCAATCTCGGCAGGCACAGGGTGATGACCACCAGGACGACGACGACAACGGCGAGTGGATGCAGGAGCTGACTCGGCTGCCCTTCCCTGAGGAGGAGAGTCTGCTGAAGACGCTCAACGAGAGGAAGGACAATGCCAAGAAGAAGAAGGAGCTGGCCCAGAAAGCGAGGACGGAGGCGGCTTCTGTCACCAGGCAGGTCGACGAGGCTGCCGAGCAGGCGCTGCATAAACAATCCTCAATCTCCTCATCCTTCCCTCCCCTCCTCACTTCCGAACCCCTCCAGGCCACAGGACCACGTCCAAAACATTTCCAGAGGTACACCGAACCTTCGGGAAAACGCTTCTTCGGAAGAAACCCGATCCGCATCCTCCTGATCTTCTTGCTCCTCTTCCTCATCCTCCTCCTTCTCCTCGCTCCTTGTCCGGTGCCGCTGTTGGAAGAGAACCACCTGCGCGCCCTGAATGCGCACCTCTCGAAGTAGGCCTTCCACTAGGCCACAGGTTGCAAGGCTGCCAGTAGTTAGCGTAGCGTTCCCCCCCCTTCCCAGGGCCAAAACAAGCTCCACGGCCACGATTGGGGCCTAAGAAATCTTGAGCAATTCTGAATTTCTCAGCGGCCCCATCGATCTCCAAAGGATCCTAGACTCCTCTACTCCTCTTGGAACCTCTTGAATTTCTGTGAACTTGAGAGAATATCTCGGGTGCGGCGCGAGTTCCAGTAGCCTGGGCAGGCTACAGGCTGGGGGCGGCCAGGCGGACCAGCGCAGCAGGCGCGAGAGGGACGGTCCGTTTTTTCGTTCGGCTCTCGAAGCATGCCGATGGACGAAAAGGAAAAAACACGGATTCGCTCGGCTCCTTTTTCATCAATGTGTCTGCTGTCCTCCCGCCAATCGGGACTCTCCCTTTTGAATTTCCGTGGTTGTCCATCGTTGTCCGTGTGGTTTTTGGCACCATCAGCCGTCTTATTCTCTTCCGTTTCTCTGAGCCAGACATGTATTTTTCATTGATATTCAAGCTAGACATATCCTTTAGGAGGAGGAGGGGTGGAGGAGGAGGAGGAGGAGGAGAGGAGCGGGAGAAGGAGAAGGAGGAGGAAGAAGGAGGAGGAGGAGGCGGAGGATGAGGAGGCCCAAGGCGTCGGCGCGCCCAATCGGGCGCAGCCAGGGCGCCACCAGGCGCAGGCAAAACGGTGCACAAACGAGCCTCCCCAGCCCTGCGGGGCCCCCTGGCGCGCTGCGGAAGCGCTGCCAGAAACTCTCCCATGCGTGCCTGCACATGCAGGCACGCGGAAGCTTGCCGGAAGCTCTCCCGGACACGCTGCCGGGCCGCCGGAGTTGCTGCGAGGCCTGTGGACCGCCGTGAAGGAGCTCCTGGCGGCCACCACAACCGTCCGGCTTCTAATCTTCAACCCTTTAGCTTCAGCGAGCTCGCTGGGCAGCGTTATCACTTTGTCCTTTCTGGCCGGGTCGGCCCCCCGCGCCGGAATTCCTCTACCTCGTCGATGCCGAAGAGCTCTACGAGGTTGTTGGTAGCGTCCAAAACCCGGAAAGCAAAGAGGGCACTGGGCGCCGGCGGTAAACCGTCAACCTTTGTTACCGCCGGGGGACTCGTAGAGCTTCCTGACAACATATACTGTCGGAAAAAATTGCAGAGAACGAATAGTTTTTGAGCCGAACTCAGACCGAGTTCAGACCTCTGAATGCGACAGACGGACGCGTCTGATGTCTCCGAATCGATTCCTGTGATTACCCGCCCTGCAACCTTCCTACAGCCCGAATTAAGTGCAGAACGCCGACAGTAGCTCTCAAGATGACTGGAAGAATGCGAACAAATTCGTGATTCTGGATCGCGCAACAGACTGAGTTCAGAGCTCTGGATTCAACAGGCGAACGCGCCTGATGATTATGAGTGCGATAGGTGTGCTTACCAGCGCTGTAGCTGCCCTACAGCTCGAGTTAAGTAGAAAATACCGACAACGCGTATCAAGTGGACTCGAATAATACGAATAGGTTTGCGGACCCAGCTCGGCTAGCAGACCGAGTTTAGACCTATGGATTCAACAGGCGAACGCGTCTGATCATTCTGAGTGCGATACGAGTGCTTACCAGCACTGTAGCTGCCCTACAGCTCGAGTTAAGTCGAAAATACCGACAACGCGTATCAAGTTGACTCGAATAATACAAACAGGTTTGCGGACCTAGCTCGGCTGACAGACCGAGTTCAGACCTCTGGGTTCAACGGGGGAACGCGCCTGATCATTCTGCATGCATTAGCTGTGCTTACCAGCTCGGTAGCTGCCCTAGAGCTCGAGTTATGTTCAGAAAACCGACAGCGTATCAAGATGACTCGAAACGGCCGTTCCCGCCAGAGTGCTTTTTGGCCTTCAAAGTTACCCGATCGAGCTGAGATCAAGATGGAGAGCGGAAATAAGATCGAATATCACGGGAAAAAATACTAGAGCTCTAACGAATGTTCAAATTTCGATAACGAAATTTTCAACCGAGCAAAAGTCATCAAAAGTTCCGTCGAGATTTTTCTTGCCAACTAGCTCTCCAGCGCGCCGGATTTACTGGCGCCGGCGGTGAACCGCCAACCTGGTCATCGCCGGGAACCTCGTGGAGCTCCTGCATCCGTGAGAACGTTCAGAATCAAATCGAGAGCTTCTCGGAGCTTTCTACAAAAACTCCAAGTTGAGATTTTTCGGAGTCAATATGAAGTCGGTTCCTCCGAGTGAACTGGTACTGAAAATCGCTCTAGAGGGCTGAGCTGCTCAGAGAACAAAGTTTACATGTCAATGCTCCGAGTAAAAATCTGCTTCCTCAAAATGAATTTTCAAATATCTTTCAAATCTCAGCAAAACCGACGAAAAGTTATCACATCTTCTTTTCTGGTCGGGTCGGCCAACTAGCTCCACCCCGCGCCCGAATTCCTCCAGCTCATCGATAACGAAGAGATCTACGAGGTACTCTTAGCTTCCAGCTATGACTAGCTAAGGGAAGCTCTACGAGTTACACACCAGGAAGCCTTCCTGGCAAGCCCACTTGTAAGCGTCCAAAACCCGGATAGCGAAGCCAAGCGCGAAACGTCGCACGAGAACTTGTAAGCGTCCAAAACCCGGATAGCGAAGTCAAGCGCGGAACGCCGCACTGGACGCCGGCGGTAAACCGCCAACCTTGGTTACCGCCGGGAGACTCGTAGAGCTTCCAGCTCGACGAAGTTGAGAACACCGAGGACCTACCAACATTCCGACTCATAGTAAATATTTTGTGTCCTCTCAATGCGACAGGCGGACGCGTCTGACGTCTGCGAGTCGACTTCTATCATTACCGACCCTGCAGCCCCCCTACAGCCCGAGTTAAGTGCAGAAAACAGACAGCACCTCTCAGGATGACTCCAACAATACAGCAGTTTCGCAGACCTAATTCAGGCAGCAGACGAGTTCCGCGCTCTGGTCTCCGCAGGCGGATGCGACTGACGTCTCTAAATCGATTGCTGTCCCCAGCAGCACTGTAGCCTCCCCCCAGCACGAAGTACCGACAGCACTTCTCAGGATGACTCGAACAATACGAATAGTTTTGCGAACCTAGCTCGGGCAGCAGGCCAAGTTTAGTGCTCTCGAGTCAACGAACAGAGGCGCCTGGTGATTTCCAATTGATTTCTGTGAGTACGAGCTCTGTAGCTGCTCGAGTTGAGTGCAGAAAACCGAGGGCATCTATCGAGATGACCCAAATAATACGAATAGGTTTGCGGACCTAGCTGGCTAGCAGACCGAGATCAGACCTCTAGATTTAACATGCGAACGCGCCTAATGATTCTGACTGCGATAGATGTGCTTGCCAGCTCTGTAGCTGTCTTACAGCTCGAGTTAAGACCAGAAAACCGAGAGTGTCTGTCAAGATGACTCGAATAATGCGAACAGGTTTCCGGACCTAGCTCGGCTCACAGACCGAGTTCATACCTCTGGGTTCAACAGGCGAACGCGCCTGATCATTCTGCATGCATAAGCTGTGCTTACCAGCTCTGTAGCTGCCCTAGAGCTCGAGTTATGTTCAGAAAACCGACAGCGCGTATCAAGATGACTCGAAACGGCCGTTCCCGCCAGTGTTTTTTTGCCTTCAAAGTTACCCGATGCTGAGATCAAGATGGCGAGCGGGAAGAAGATCGAATATCATGGGAAAAAATACTAGAGCTCTAACGAATATTTCGAGAACAAAATTTTCAACCGAGCAAAAGTCATCAAAAGTTCCGTCGAGATTTTTCTTGCCAACTAGCTCTGGGGCGCGCCGGAATTACTCTTAGCTTCCAGCTATAACTTGCTAAGGGAAGCTCTACGAGTTACGGGGACCTCTGCCAGGCCGCCTGAAACGATGCGCGGGACGCTGGAAACCTGGGAGGAGACGCTTGCTGGGGCGGCGTTTACGTTGCGTGGGGCCCTGCAAAGCGCGCAAGGAAGATCCGCCTAGGAGCCTGCGAGCACTGGCGAAGCTCTGCCGAAGCTCTGCCGAAGCGCTTCGCGCACCCTGGAGCCACGCGTATTGGGAAACGCTAGGAAGCCACGCTCCCGGACCCGCTGCAAGTTCCGGCAAGTTTCTGCGACGAGCGTGGACCGCCGTGGAGGAGCTCCTGGCGGGCACCACCACCGTCCGGCTTCTAATCTTAAACCCTTAGCTCTCCAAGGAGCTATCCGGGAACCTCTGCCAGGCCGCCTGAAACGATGCGCCGGACGCTGGAAACCTCGCAGGAGACGCTTGCAGGGGCGCCGTTTACGATGCGTGGTGCCCCGCAAAGCGCGCAAGGAAGATCTGCCATGGAGCCTGGAAGAACTGCCGAAGCTCTTCCGAAGCTCTGCCGAAGCGCTTCGCGCACCCTGGAGCCACGCGTATTGGGAAACGCTAGGAAACCACGCTCCCGGACCCGCTGCAAGCTCCGGCAAGTTCCTGCGAGAATCGTGGACCGGCGGAGATGGGCGTGTGCTCCTCAACACCCACCGCCGGCTTCTTATCTGAAACCCTCAGCTCTCCAAGGAGCTATCCGGGAACAGAAGCTCTGGGGAAGCTCTTCTGGGGCTCTGGGGCCCCCCCTGCAGCGCTTCTGAAAAGTCTCCAGGAACGCTTCCACGGGTGCCTGCACGTGTGCAGGCACGCGTTCACGCTTCCCCGAAGCTCTCCCGGACCCGCTGCCAGGACGGGCGAGTTGCTGCGAGGATCGTGGAGCGGCGAAGATGGGCTGCTGGCGGGCACCACTACCGTCCGGCTTCTTCTTCCCGGCCCTCCTTGGTTGGGTATTCGTTTTGAATGGAGCAGTGTGGTCGCGTCCCTTCTCCCGCCCTTCGTCCTTTTCCCCTCCCGCCACTTCCTGTCTTGCCCGCGGGGGGCTGCGATCTGTGAAATTGTTGCAATTTTCGAGGCTTGTTGGGGGGCCCAGCACAGTGAGGGCCACGGGCGGATCCAAATTAAACCTCGCCATCCCCGGGGGGCTGCGATCTGTGAAACCGTCGCCATTCCCGATGCTGGGGGGCCAGCACAGTGAGGGCCACGGGCGAATTCAAATTATACCTCGCCATCCCTGGGGGGCTGCGATCTGCGAAACTGTCGCCATTTTCGAGGCCGGCTGGGGGGCCCAGCAGAGTGAGGGCCACGAGCGGATCCAAATTGGACCTCGCCATCCCTGGGGGGCTGCGATCTGTGAAACTGTTGCCATTTCCGATGCTGGGGGGCCAGCACAGCGAGGGCCACGGACGGATTCAAATTATACCTCGCCGTCCCTGGGGGGCTGCGATCTCCGAAACTGTCGCCATTTTCGAGGCCTGCTGGGGGGCCCAGCACAGCGAGGGCCACGCGCGGATTCAAAATAGACCTCGCCATCCCTGGGGGGCCGCGATCTGCGAAACTGTCGCTATGTTCGGGGCCTGCTGGGGGGCCCAGCACAGCGAGGGCCACGCGCGGATTCAAATTAAACCTCGCCGTCCCTGGGGGGCTGCGATCTCCGAAACTGTCGCCATTTTCGAGGCCTGCTGGGGGGCCCAGCACAGTGAGGGCCACGCGCGGATTGAAATTAGACCTCGCCATCCCTGGGGGGCTGCGACATCCCTGGGAGGCTGCGATCTGCGAAACTGTCGCCATTTTCGAGGGGCCCAGCACAGTGAGGGCCACGCGCAGATTGAAATTAGACCTCGCCATCCCTGGGGGGCTGCGATCTGCGAAACTGTCGCCATTTTCGAGGCCTGCTGGGGGACCCAGCCCAGTGAGGGCCACGCGCGGATTCAAATTCAACCTCGTCATCCCTGGGGGGCTGCGAACTGCGAAACTGCCGTCATTTCCGAGGCCTGCTGGGGGGCCCAGCACAATAAGGGCCACGGGCAGATTCAAATGAGACCTCGCCATCCCTGCGGGGCTGCGATCTGTGAACCTATCGCCAATTCCGAGGCCTGCTGTGATCCCCGCTGTCGAAGTGGCTAGGAGTGCTCAGGACTTGTAAATCATCAGCTTTATCGAGTTCTTTTTCTGTAGCCAGTGTCCTGCGAGTCTCCCGAATTCCGTCTGCAGACATATGTAACCCTCGCTTCGTCATCGCCCCCTTATAAAGTATCCTAAACTATTTGCGCCCCGCTTTTGCGCACGGGTTGGGTACGTCGCCAGGATAATTTAAACGTCCGACGCCCCCGTGAAGCGCTTCTGGGGCTCTGGGGGGCTCCCGTGCAGCGTCTCTGAAGCGCTGCCAGGAGCGCTTCCACGCGTGCCTGCGCGCGTGCAGGCACGCGTTCACGCTTGCGGGAAGCTCTCCCGGATCCGCTGCGACGATTTACAAGTCGCTGCACGGATCGTGGACCGGCGGAGATGGGCTGCTGGCGGCACCACCACCGCCCAGCTTCTAATCTTAAACCTTCTCGCTCTCAGAGAGCTCTCCGGGAAAAAGAAAATGTCTCTTAAGATCGGGTCTGCCTTCTAGCACCACCCTGTGCCTGAATTCCTCTTAGCTCATCTTGGCGAAGAGCTCTACGAGGTAACTCGTAGAGCTTCCCTTAGCAAGCTATTGCTGGAAGCTCAAGAGTAATTCCTCGTAGAGCTTTTCGACACCAATGAGCTAGAGGAATTCCGGCGCGGGGTGCAGCTAGTTCCCGGAGATCTCGCTGAGAGCTAAGGAGTTTAAGATTAGAAGCCGGACGGTGGTGGTGCCCGCCAGGAGCTCCTTTCCGTCGCTCCACGATCCTCGCAGCGGCTTTTTCGGCCCGGCAACGAGTCCGGGAGAGTTTCCGGCAAGCTTCCACGCGTGCCCGCACGCGAGTAGGCACGCATGGAAGCGTTTCTGCCAGCGCTTCGGCAGCGCGGCAAGGGAGCTTCCCAGAGCTGTACCTCGTAGAGCTCTTCGGCATACCTCGTAGAGCTCTTCGGCATCGATGAGCTAGAGGACTAACTCGTAGAGCTTCCCTTACCTAGATGCTGGACGCTAGGGAGTACCTCGCAGAGCTCTCCGGCATCGATGAGGTAAAGGAATTCCGGCGACCGTAATAGAGACTACCTCGTAGAGCTCTTCGGCATCGATGAGCTAGAGGAATTCCGGCGCAGGGTGGAGCTAGTACCTCGTAGAGCTCTTCGGCATCGATGAGCTAGAGGAATTCCGGCGCGGAGTGAAGCTAGTTGTCCCAGCTGGCCGAGGCGGACAATGTGGCAACTAACTCGTAGAGCTTCCCTGAGCAAGTTCCCGGATAGCTCCTTGGAGAGCAGAGGGTTTCAGATAAGAAGCCGGCGGTGGGTGGTGAGGAGCACACGCCCACCTCCGCCGGTCCACGATCGCCGGAGCAACTCGCCTGAACCGGCAGCAGGTCCGGGAGCGTGGCTTCCTAGCGTTTCCCAATACGCGTGGCTCCAGGGTGCGCGAAGCGCTTCGGCAGAGCTTCGGAAGAGCTTCGGCAGTTCTTCCAGGCTCCTAGGCAGATCTTCCTTGCGCGCTTTGCAGGGCTCCACGCAACGTAAACGGCGCCCCTGCAAGCGTCTCCTGCGAGGTTGCCAGCGTCCCGCGCATCGTTTCAGGCGGCCCGGCAGAGGTCCCCGTGCGGCGTTCCGCGCTTGGCTTCGCTATCCGGGTTTTTCCCGGATAGCTCCTTGGAGAGCTGAGGGTTTCAGAGAAGAAGCCCTCGATGGTGGTGAGGAGGACACGCCCACCTCCGCCGGTCCACGATTCGGAACCGGCAGCGGATCCGGGGGCGTGGCTTCCTAGCGTTTCCCAATACCTCGTCGAGCTCTTCGTCATACCTCGTAGAGCTCTTCGTCATCGATGAGCTGGAGGAATTCCGGCGCGGGGTGGAGCTAGTTGGCCGACCCGGCCAGGACGGACAAAGTGGTAACTTTTGGGTGGTTTTGCGATTTTTTGAAAGATATTTGACCATATATTTTGAGAAAGCAGATTTTTCGCACCTGTAAACAACTATGAGAGCTTCTCTGTCTTAGTATGAGCTCCGTAGGCGCTCTTTTACTATCAAAACACTTGGAGCAACCATCTTCATGCCGACACGAAAAAATCAATTTTTCCTCTTTTCCAGAAATGCTTCCAGAAGCTGTCTCTTTCGACTCTGAGCACTCTGACGCGTGAAAGGAGCTCTACGAGGTTCCCGGCGGTGTCGAGGTCGACGGCTAGAGGAATTCCGGCGCGGGATGGAGCTAGTTGGCCGACCCGGCAAGGACGGACAAAGAGGTAACTTTTGGGTGGTTTTGCGATTTTTTGAAAGATATTTGACCATACATTTTGAGAAAGCAGATTTTTCGCACCTGTAAACGACTATGAGGGCTTCTCTGTCTTGGTATGAGCTCCGTAGGCGCTCTTTTACGATCAAAACACTTGGAGCAACCATCTTCATGTCGACACGAAAAAATCATTGTTTCCCCTGTTCCAGAAATGCTTCCAGAAGCTCTATCTTTCGACTGTGAGCACTCTGACGCGTGAACGGAGCTCTACGAGGTTCCCGGCGGTGACCAGGTTGACGGTTCACCGCCAGCGCCAGTACGCGTGCTCCAGAGTGCGCGAGACGCTGCGGCAGAGCTTCGGAAGAGCTTCGGCAGTTCTTCGAGGCTCCTAGGCAGATCTTCCTTGCGCGCTTTGAGGGCCCCACGCATCGTAAACGGCGCCCCTGCAAGCGTCTCCTGCGAGGTTTCCAGCGTCCCGCGCATCGTTTGAGGCAGCCTGGCAGAGGTCCCCGTGCGGCGTTCCGCGCTTGGCTTCGCTATCCGGGTTTTTCCCGGATAGCTCCTTGGAGAGCTGAGGATTTCAGAGAAGAAGCCGGCGGTGGATGGTGAGGAGGGCGCACCCAGCTCCGCCGGTCCACGATCCCCGCAGGAACTTGCCGGAACCGGCAGCAGGTCCGGGAGCGTGGCTTCCTAGCGTTTCCCAATGCGCGTGGCTCCAGGGTGCGCGAAGCGCTTCGGCAGAGTCGGAAGAGCTTCGGCAGTTCTTCCAGGCTCCGGCAGATCTTCCTTGCGCGCTTTGCAGGGCTCCACGCATCGTAAACGGCGCCCCTGTAAACGTCTCCTGCGAGGTTTCCAGCGTCCCGCGCATTGTTTCAGGCAGCCTGGCAGAGATCCCCGTAACTCGTAGAGCTTCCCTTGGCAAGTCATTGTTGGAAGCTTAAGAGTAATTCCGGGAAGCTGGAGAGCTAGTTGGCAAGAAAAATCTCGACGGACCTTTTGGTGACGTTTGGTCGGTTGGAAATTTTGTTCTCCAAATTTCACCATTCGTTAGAGCTCTAGCATTTTTTCCCCATGATATTTGATCTTATTTCCGCTCGCCATCTTGATCTCAGCTCGATCGGGTAACTTTGAAGGCCAAAAAGCAGGCAGGCGGGAACGGCCGTTTCGAGTAATCTTGATACGCGCTGTCGGTTTTCTCAAGATAACTCGAGCTTCAGGACAACTACAGAGCTGATTAGCACAGCTAATGCGTTCAGAATGATCAGGCGCGTTCGCCTGTTGAATGCAGAGATCCGAACTCGGTCTGCTCGTCGAGCTAGGGTCGCAAACCTATTTGCATTATTCGAATCATTATAGCAGACGCTCTCCGTTTTTCGTACTTAACTCGATCTGTAGGGCAGCCAGAGAGCTGATAATCACATAAATCGATTGAGAATTATCATACGCGCTCGTCTGTTGAATCAAGAACTCTGAACTTGGCCTGCTCCCCGAGCTAGGTTCGCGAATCTATTGGTATTGTTCGAGTCATCTTGATAAGTGCTCTCGGTTTTCTGTACTTAAATCGTGCTGGGGAAGGGCTACAGTGCTGCTGGTCACAGGAATCGATTTCGAGAGATCAGGCGCATCCGTTTGTCGAATCGAGAGCTCGAAACTCGGTCTTCTGCTCGAACGAGATCTGCGAAACTGTTGTACTGTCCGAGTCATTCTGAGAGGTACTCTCGGTTTCCTGCTTTTAACTGAGGCTGTATGGGTGGCTCCAGAACTGGTAATCACAGGAATCGATCCGCAGACATCAGACGCGTCCGCCTGTCGCATTCAGGTCTGAACTCGGTTTCATACTCGAGCTCGATTAGAAACCTGTTCGTTTGTTTAGATAGAGTCATCTTGAAGAGGTCCAAATCGCTTGGGCTGAAAAACTAGTCGTTCTCTGAAATTCTTTCCCACATTATATATTGTCAGGAAGCTCTACGAGTCCCCCGGCGGTAAGAAAGGTTGACGGTTTACCGCCGGCGCCCAGTGCGGCGTTCCGCGTTTGGCTTCGCTATCCGGGTTTTGGACGCTTACAAGTTATTGCTCGAAGCTTAAGAGTAATTCCGGAGCGCCTGAGAGCTAGTTGGCAAGGAAAACTCGACGGACGTTTTGGTGACTTTTGGTCGGTTCAACATACCTCGTACAGCTCTTCGGCATCGATGAGCAGAAATTCGGGCGCGGGGTGGAGCTAGTTGCTCGACCCGACCACAACGGACAATGTGGCAGCTTTTGTATGGTTTTGCGATTTTTTGAAAGATATTTGATCATTTATTTTAAGAAAGCAGATTTTTACGCCGAGCATTGACATGAGCTTCTCTCTGACAGCAGATCAGCCCTTTCGATGCATTTTTGCATGAGTTGACTTCCGGGAACTGAGCGAATATGAACATCGAAAAAAACGAATTTCAAGATTTTCGAAAAATCTCCATTTTTCGATTCTGTGTCGATTCTATGCACTCTTACTAGTGAGAGGAGCTCTACGAGGTTTCCGACGTGAGCAGACGGTTCACCGCTGGCGCCAGTTTTTTTTTTTTTTTTTTTTTTTTTTTTTTTTTTTTTTTTTTTTTCTCGAAATTTGACCCATTCGTTAGAGCTCTAGTATTTTTTCCCGTCATATTCGATCTTATTACCGCTCGCCATCTTGATCTCAGCTCGATCGGGTAGCTTTTACTGCCAAAAAGCGTCCCGGCGGGATCGCCCGTTTCGAGTGATCTTGATACGCGTTGTCGATATTTTCTACTTAAATCGAGCTGTAGGGCAGCTACAGAGCTGGTAAGCACACCTATCGCATTGAAAATTATCAGGCGCGTTCGCCTATTGAATTCAGAGGTAGCCGAGCTAGGTCTGCAAACCTATTCATATTATTCGAGTCATCTTGACAGACACTCTCGGTTTTCTGTACTTAACTCGAGCTATAGGGCAGCTACAGAGCTGGTAAGCACACCTATCGCATTGAGAATTTGAGGCGCTGTTGAATCCAGAGGTCTGAACTGGTAGCCGAGCTAGGTGCGCAAACCTATTCGTATTATTTGAGTCATCTTCGCAGACGCTCTCGGTTTTCTGTACTTAACTCGAGCTGTAAGGCAGCTACCGGGCTCATTGTCACAGACATCGATGTGGAATCATCAGTCGCGTTCGTCTATTGAACGATAGCTCTGAACTCGGCCTGCTGCCCGAGCTAGGTTCGTTAAACTATTGGTTGGTTAGAGTCATCTTGAGAGGTCTGAAATCGCTTGGGCTGAAAAACTAGTCGTTCTTTGGAGTTTTCTTCCACTTTATACTCTCAGGAAGCTCTCCCGGCGGTAAGAAAGATTGACGGTTTACCGCCGGCGCCCAGTTTTGGGTGGTTTTGCAAAAATTTGAAACATATTTGACCATTCATTTTGAAAAAGCAGATTTTTACGAGCATTGGCATATAAACTCCTCTCTGACAGCAGCTCAGCTCTTTCGATGCATTTTTGCATGCGTTGACTTCCGGGAACTCAGCGAATATGAACATCGAAAAAATCGAATTTCAAGATTTTCGAAAAATCTCCATTTTTGTCGATTCTCTGCACTCTTACTAGTGAGAGGAGCTCTACGAGGTTCCCGGCGGTGACCAGGTTGACGGTTCACCGCCGGCGCCAGTTCCCGGAGAGCTCTCTGAGAGCTTGAGGGTTTACGAGTAGCAGCCGGACGGTGGTGGTGCCCGCCAGCAGCCCATCTCCGCCGGTCCACAATCCTCGCAGCGCCTCGCCTCACCCGGCAGCGGGTCCGCAGCAATGCAGGATCGCTTCAGAAAGGTCAGACAGAGCTCTGCAGGCGCCCCAGGGTAGTTTGACAGAGCATAACTCGTAGAGCTTCCCTTAGCAAGTTATTGCTGGAAGCTAAGACTAATTCCGGCGCGCCCCACAGCTAGTTGGCAAGAAAAATCTCGACTGAACTTTTGACAACTTTTGCTCGGTTGAAAATTTTGTTCTCGAAATTTGACAATTCGTTAGAGCTCTAGTATTTTTTCCCGTGATATTCGATCTCATTCGCGCTCGCCATCTTGATCTCAGCTCGATCGGGTGAATATTACTATCGAAAAGCACTGTGGCGGGACCGGCCGTTTTGAGTCATCTTGATATGCGCTGACGGTTTTCTGAACATAACTCGAGCTCTAGGGCAGCTACAGAGCTGGTAAGCACAGCTAATGCATGGAGAATGATCAGGCGCGTTCGCCTGTTGAACCCAGAGGTCTGAACTCGGTCTGCTAGCCGAGCTAGGTCTGCAAACCTGTTCGTATTATTCGAGTCATCTTGACAGAAACTCTCGGTTTCCTGCACTTAACTCGAGCTGTAGGACAGCTACAGAGCTGATATTCAGAGGCATTAATTTAGAATCGTCAGTTGCGTTTGTCTCTTGAATCCAGAGCTCTGAACTCGGTCTGCTGCCCGATCTAGAATCGCGAAACCATTCGTATCGTTCGAGTCGCTTGTGAGATGCTGTCGGTTATCTGGACTTAACTCGGGCTGTAGGGGGGCTGCGTGGCTGGCAATCACTGGAACGGTTTGAAGACATCCAGGCGCGTCTGCCTGTCGAATACAGAGCTCTGAACTCTGTCTGCTGCCCGAACTAGGTTCGCGAAACTATTCCTATTGTTCGAGTCATTCTGAGAGGTGCTGTCGGTTTTCTGCACTTAACTCGGGCTGTGGGCTGCAGGGCTGGTAATGAGAGGAGTAATTCGCAGACATTAGACGCGTCCGTCTGTCGCATTCAGAGATCAAAAACTGTTCACTATAAGTCAGATTGTTGGTAAGTGCTGTCTGTTTTCTCAACTTAAGTCGAGTTAGGAAGCTCTACGAGTCCCCGGCGGTAACCAAGGTTGACGGTTTACCGCCGGCGCCCAGTTGCAGGAAGGCACGCGTCCACGCGTTCCTGCACGCGTGCAGGCACGCGTGGAAGCGTTCCTGGCAGCACTTCGACAGCGCCGCAGGGAAGCACCCAAGCGCGCTCGGGCAAAGATTTTCCTATCCCGATAGTCTCTTCGCTCTTCGGTTTTTGGATACTACCAAGTACCTTGTAGAGCTCTTCGGCAAGATGAGCTTAACTCGTAGAGCTTCCCTTAGCAAGTTATTGCTGGAAGCTTAAGAGTAATTCCGGGGAGCTGGAGAGCTAGTTGGCAAGAAAAATCTCGACGGACCTTTTGGTGACTTTTGGTCGGTTGAAAATTTTGTTCTCGAAATTCAACAATTCGTTAGAGCTCTAGTATTTTTTCCCATGATATTCGATCTTATTCCCGCTCGCCATCTTGATCTCAGCTCGATCGGGTAACTTTGAAGGCCAAAAAGCAGGCAGGCGGGAACGGCCGTTTCGAGTCATCTTGATACGCGCTGTCGGTTTTCTCAAGATAACTCGAGCTTCAGGACACCTACAGAGCTGGTCAGCACAGCTAATGCATTCAGAATGATCAGGCGCGTTCGCCTGTTGAATCGAGAGGTCTGAACTCGGTCTGCTAGTCGAGCTAGGGTCGCAAACCTATTTGTATTATTCGAATCATTATAGCAGACGCTCTCGGTTTTTCGTACTTAACTCGATCTGTAGGGCAGCCACAGAGCTGATAATCACAGAAATCGATTGAGAATTATCAGGCGCGTTCGTCTGTTGAATGAAGAGCTCTGAAATCGGCCTGCTCCCCGAGCTAGGTTCGCGAATCTATTGGTATTGTTCGAGTCATCTTGATAAGTGCTCTCGGTTTTCTGTACTTAAATCGTGCTGGGGGAGGGCTACAGTGCTGCTGGTCACAGGAATCGACTGCTGGTCGAGACATCAAGCGCGTCTGTTCGTCGAACCGAGAGCTCGGAACTCGGTCTGCTGCTCGAACGAGATCCGCGAAACTGTTGTATTATACGAGTCATCCTGAGAGATACTCTCGGTTTTTTGCACTTAACTCAGGCTGTACGGGGGGCTGCAGAGCTGGTAATCACAGGAATCGATCCGCAGACATCAGACGCGTCCGCCTGTCGCATTCAGAGGTCTGAACTCGGTTTCATACTCGAGCTCGATTGGAAAACTGTTCGTTTGTTTTGTTAGAGTCATCTTGAGAGGTCTATAATCGCTTGGGCTGAAAAACTAGTCGTTCTCTGAAATTCTTTCCCACATTATATATTGTCAGGGAGCTCTACGAGTCCCCCGGCGGTAAGAAAGGTTGACGGTTTACCGCCGGCGCCCAGTAGAGGAATTCGGGCGCAGGGTGGAGCTAGTTGGCCGATCCGACCTTAAGAGACAATGTGACGACTTGGGGTCGGTTTTCTTGAGTTGGTATTCGTTTTGAGTTGGTATTTTTCCCATCTATAGTGGGTTATTCCGCGACTGCCAGTAAAATTTTCAGGTCTTCAGCTGGAGTATTACTATCAAAACACTTGGGGAACCGACGTTGAATAAAAACAGAAAAACGTATTTTTCTAGTTTTTTATTTCTCGCTCCAGAAGCTTTCTCCATGTGTTTCGACGATCGCCGTGGAAGAAAAGAGCTTCACGAGGTTCCCGGCGGTAACCCGGTTGACGGTTTACCGCTGGCTCCCTTGGCCCACCCGGCCGAGGCGGACAATGTGACAACTTTTGGGGAACCAGATTTTTCGCAACCTGTAGTGGGCTATGGCGCGTCCGCTAGTAAAATTTTCAGGCCCATAGGTGCAGTATTACTATCAAAACACTTGGAGGAACCGAGGTTGTATAAAACAGAAAAACGTGATTTTTCGAGTTTTTCGTTTCTCGCCTCAGAAGCTTTCTCAATGTGTCCCGACGATCGCTGTGCAAGGACAGAGTTCTACGAGGTTCCGGGCGGTAACCAGCTTGACGGTTTACCGCCGGTTCCACTGACGGCCGTTTCGAGTCATATTGACACGCGTTGACGGTTTTCTGTACTTATTCCGAGATTTAGGACAGCTACAGAGCTTATTCTTACATAAATCGATTCAGAATCTTGAGGCGCGTTCGTCTCTTCCATCGAGAGCTCTGAACTCGGTCTGCTGCTCGAGCTAGGTCTGCAAATCTATTCGTAATCTTCGAGTCATTTTGACAAGTGCTGTTGGTTTTCTGCACTTAACTCACGATCTAGAATAGCTACAGAGCTGCTACGCACATAGGATTCTCTATCATTAGGCGCGTCCGTCTGTTGCATCGAGCGCTCTGAACTCGGTCTGCTACCCGAGCTAGGTTCGCAAAACTATTCGTATTCTTTAAGTTCTCTTTGCAGGCACTGCCGGTCTTCTGTACTTAACTGAAGTTGTAGCAGTTGCAGAGCTAGGACGCAAGGAAACCGATCCAGAATCATCAGGGGCGTTCGGCTGGAGAGCTCTGAACAGAGTCTGCTACCCGAACTAGGTCCGTAACATTATTCGTATGCGACCGATTTTTATCGGAACTCAAGGTGTTTTTTCTACTTAACTCGCAAATCAGCCTCAGATCTCTCTCGCATAGGAATCTGGAAGAAACTTCCCCCAATGTGTACCGGGTAGCCCCGCGCGAGAAAAGAGCTCCACGAGGCTCCCGGTGGAAACCTGGTTGGCGGTTACAGCCGGCTCCCAGTTGGCAAGGAAAATCTCGACGGACCTTTTGGTGACTCTTGGTCGGTTGAAAATTTTGTTCTCGAAATTTGAACATTCGTTAGAGCTCTAGTATTTTTTTCCCATGATATTTGGTCTTATTCCCGCTCGCCATCTTGATCTCAGCTCGATCGGGTATCTTTTACTGCCAAACAGCAGGCAGGCGGGATCGGCCGTTTCGAGTCATCTTGATACGCGCTGTCGGTTTTATCAAGATAACTCGAGCTTCAGGACAGCTACAGAGCTGGTAAGCACAGCTAATCGATTCAGAATGATCAGGCGCGTTCGCCTGTTTAACTCAGAGTTCTGAACTCAGTCTGCTAGCCGAGCTAGGTCCGCAAACCTATTTGTATTATTCGAGTCATCTTGACAGGCGCTTTCGATTTCTGTGCTTAACTCGAGCTATAGGACAGCTACAGGGATGATACTTACAGGAACCGATTCAGAATCATCAGTCGCGTTTGTCTGTTGAATCGAGACTGAACTCGGTCTGCTGCCCGATCCATAATCGCGAAACTGTTCGTATTGTTCGAGTCACCTTGAGAGGTGCTGTCGGTTTTCTGCACTTAACTTGGGCTGTAGGGGGGCTAGAGTGCTGGTGGTGACAGCCATCGATTTGAAGACATCAGACGCGTCCGCCTGTGGAATCCAGAGCTCGGAACTCGGTCTCCTGCCCGAACTCGATCCGCGAAACTGTTTGTATTGTTCGAGTCATCCTGAAAGATGCTGTCGGCTTTCTACACTTAACTCGGGCCGTAGGGGGGCTGCAGGGCTGGTAATCACAGGAATCGATTCGGACACATCAGACGCGTCCGCCTGTCGCATTCAGAGGTCTGAACTGGGTCTGATACTCGAGCTGGGTTTGCCAAACTATTCGTTTTGTTCGAGTCATCTTGAGAGGTGCTGTCGATTGACGCACGTAACTTGGGCTGTAGCAGAGCTACAGAGCTCGTACAGAAGACAATCCAGAAGCATCGGGAGGCGTTCAGCTGTTGCATCGAGAGGTCTGACATCGCTTGGGCTGAAAAACTATTCGTTCTCTGCAATTTTTTTCGACATTATATATTGTCAGGAAGCTCTACGAGTCCCCCGGCGGTAAGAAAGGTTGACGGTTTACCGCCGGCGCCCATTTGCTGGAAGCTTAAGAGTACCTCGTAGAGCTCTTCGGCATCGATGAGCTAGAGGAATTCCGGCGCGGGGTGGAGCTAGTGACTCGTAGAGCTTCCCTTAGCCAGTTATTGCTGGAAGCTAAGAGTAATTCCGGGGCGCTGGAGAGCTAGTTGGCAAGAAAAGTCTCGACGGACCTTTTTGTGACTTTTGGTCGGTTGAAAATTTGGTTCTCGGAATTCAACCATTCGTTGGAGCTCTAGTATTTTTTCCCGTGATATTCGATCTTATTCCCGCTCGCCATCTTGATCTCAGCTCGATCGGGTACCTTTTACTGCCAAAAAGCACAGGCGGGATCGGCCGTTTCGAGTCATCTTGATACGCGTTGTCAGTATTTTGTACTTAACTCGAGCTCTAGGGCAGCTACAGAGCTGGTCAGCACACCTATCGCATTCAGAATCATCAGGCGCGTTCGCCTGTTGAATCCAGAGGTCTGAACTCGGTCTGCTAGCCGAGCTAGGTCCGCAAACCTATTTGTATTATTCGAGTCATCTTGACAGACGCTCTCGGTTTTCGGTACTTAACTCGAGCTGTAGGGCAGCTACAGAGCTCATAGTCACAGAAATCGATTGGGAGTCATCCTGCGCGTTCGTCTGCTGAATCGAGAGATCTGAACTCGGCCTGCTGCCCGAGCTAGGTTCGCGAAAGTATTTGCATTCTTCGAATCATCTTGAGAAGTGCTCTCAATTTTCTGCACTCAACTCGTGCTGGGAGAGGGCTACAGTGCTGCTGGTCACAGAAATCGATTCAGACACATCAGGCGCGTCCGTCCGTCGAACCCAAAACTCGGAACTCGGCCTGCTGCTCGAACTAGGTCCGCGGAACGTTTGTATTATTCGAGTGATCCTGAGAGATGCTGTCGGTTTTCTGCATTTAACTCGGGCTGTAGGGGGGCTGCAGGGCTGGTAATCACATGAGTCGATTCAGAGACATCAGACGCGTCTGCCTGTCGCATTCAGAGGTCCGAACTCGGTTTGATATTCAAGCTGTGTTGCGAAACTGTTTGTTTTTTTTCAGAGTCATCTTGAGAGGTCCGAAATCGCTTGGGCTGAAAAACTAGTCGTTCTCTGGGTTTTTTTTCCACATTATATTCTGTCAGGAAGCTCTACGAGTCCCCCGGCGGTAAGAAAGGTTGACGGTTTACCGCCGGCGCCCAGTTGGCCCAGCCGGCCGAGGCGGACAATGTGATAACTTTTCGGTGGTTTTGCGAAAATTTGAAAGATATTTGATCATTTATTTTGAGAAAGCAAATTCTTACGCCGAGCATTGGCTTATGAACTCCTCTCTGACAGCAGCTGAGCTCTCTCGATGCATTTTTGCATGAGTTGACTTCCAGGAACTGAGCGAATATGAACATCGAAAAAATCGAATTTCAAGATTTTCGGAAAAAACTATATTTTTCCACTCTGTGTCGATTCTCTGCACTCATACCAGTGAGAGGAGCTCTACAAGGTTCCCGGCGGTGACGAGGTTGACGGTTCACCGCCGGCGCCAGTAATTCCGGGGCGCTGGAGAGCTAGTTGGCAAGAAAAATCTCGACGGACCTTTTGGTGACTTTTGGTCGGTTGAAAATACCTCGTAGAGCTCTTCGGCATCGATGGGCTAGAGGAATTCCGGCGCGGGGTGGAGCTAGTTGGCCCAGCCGGCCGAGGCGGACAATGTGATAACTTTTGGGTGGTTTTGCGAACATTTGAAAGATCTTTGACCATTTATTTTGAGAAAGCAGATTTTTACGCCGAGCATTGGCGTATGAACTCCTCTCTGACAGCAGCTCAGCTCTCTCGATGCATTTTTGCATGAGTTGACTTCCAGGAACTGAGCGAATATGAACATCGAAAAAATCGAATTTCAAGATGATCAAAAAATCTCTATTTTTTCACTCTGTGTCGATTCTCTGCACTCATACCAGTGAGAGGAGCTCTACGAGGTTCCCGTCGGTGACCAGGTTGACGGTTCACCGCCGGCGCCAGTTTTGTTCTCGAAATTCAGCAATTGGTTTGAGCTCTAGTATTTTTTCCCATGATATCCGATCTTATTCCCGCTCGCCATCTTGATCTCAGCTCGATCGGGTAGCTTTTACTGCCAAAAAGCAGGCAGGCGGGATCGGCCGTTTTCGAGTCATCTTGACACGCGATGGCGGTTTTCTGAACATAACTCGAGCTTCAGGGAAGCTACAGAGCTGGTAAGCACAGTTAATCGATGTAGAATGATTCGGCGCGCTCGCTTGTTGAATCCAGAGGTCTGAACTCGGTCTGTTCGCCGAGCTATGTCCGCAAACCTATTCGTATTATTCGAGTTATCTTGATAGACACTCTCGGTTTTCTGTACTTAGCTCGAGCTACAGGACAGCTACAGAGCTGATACGTACAGGATATGATTCAGAATCATCATTGGCCGTTGTCTGTTGAATCCAGAACTCTGAACTCAGTCTGCTGCCCGATCTAGAATCGCAAACTATTCGTATTGTTCGAGTTATCTTGAGAGATGCTGTCGGTTCTCTGCACTCGACTCGGGCTCTGGGGGGCTGCATGGCTGGTAATCACTAGAATCGATTCGGAGACATCAGGTGGGTCCGTCTTTCGAATTCAGAGCTCCGAACTCTGTCTGCTGCCCAAACTAGATCTGCGAAACTATTCGTATTGGTCGAGTCATCCTGAGAGGTGCTGTCGGTTTCCTGCACTTAACTCGGGCTGTAGGGGGGCTGCAGGGCTGGTAATCACAGGAATCGATTCAGAGACATCAGACGCGTCCGCCTGTCGCATGCAGAGGTCTGAACTCGGTCTGATACTCGAGCTAGGTTTGCCAAATTGTTCGAGTCATCTTGAGAGGAGCTGTAGGGGAGGTACAGAGCTCGCACAGAAGACAATCCAGAAGCATCGGGGGCGTTTGGCTGTTACATCGAAGAGGTTTGAAATTGCTTGGGCTGAAAAGCTATTTTTCAATGTAATTTTTTCCGACATTATATGTTGTCAGGAAGCTCTTCGAGTCCCCCGGCGGTAACGAAGGTCGACGGTTTACCGCCGGCGCCCAGTTTTTCCTGCACTTAACTCGGGCCGTAGGGGGGGCTGCAGGGCTGTAATCACAGGAATCGATTCACAGACGTCAGATGCGCCCGCCTGTCGCATGCAGAGATCTGAACTCGGTCTGATACTCGAGCTAGGTTTGCCAAACTATTCGTATTGTTCGAGTCATCTTCAAAGGTGCTGTCGACTTACGCACGTAATTCGGGCTGTAGGTGAGTTACAGAGCTCGTACAGAAGACAATCCAAAAGCATCGGGGGCGTTCGGCTGTTGCATCCGAGAGGTCTGAAATTACGTGGGCTGAAAAACTATTTTTTCTGTTTAATTTTCTTCGACATTATATGTTGTCAGGAAGCTCTACGAATCCCGGCGGTAGCAAAGGTTGACGGTTTACCGCCGGCGCCCAGTCTCCGCCGCTCCACGATCCCCGCAGCAACTCGCCCGGCCCGGCAGCGGGTCCGCAGCAATGCAGAATGGCTTCAGAAAGGGTTGACAGTGCTCTGCGGGCGCCCCAGGAGGGTTTAACAGAGCATTGCAGGAAGCACGTGTGCCGGCACGCATGCAGGCGCGCATGGGCGCGTGCCTGGCAGTGCCTTCGCAGCGCTTCAAGAGGGCCCCAGGAAGCTTTCTAGGAAAGATCTCCTGTCCCCAAGGGCCTCCTCGCTCTTCGGGTTTGGGACGCTACCATGTTCCCGGAGAGCTCGCTGAGAGCTAAAGGGTTCGAGATTAGAAGCCGGACGATGGTGGTGCCTGCCAGGAGCTTCTCTACGGCGTTCCACGTTCTCCGCAGGAACCCCGGCGGCCCGGCAACGTGTCCGGGAGAGCTTCCGGCAAGCTTCCACGCGTGCCTGCTTGCGTGCAGGCACGCATGGAAGCGTTTCTGGCAGCGCTTCCGCAGCTCCCCAGAGGAGGCCCTCAAGGCTCTCCAGAAAAGATTTCCCGTCCCGGAGATTCTCTTTGCTTTTCGGGTTTTGGACGCTGCCAAGTACTTCGTAGAGCTCTTCAGCAAAGAGCTAAGTTCCGGCGCAGAGTAGAGCTAGTACCTCGTAGAGCTCTCCGGCATCGATAAGCTAGAGGAATTCCGGCGCGGGGTGCAGCTAGTTCGCGAACCCGGCCCGGGAGGACAATGTGATGACCTGGGGTCGGTTTTTCGAAGATAGCGAGAGATTTTGAAATTCGTTTTGCAAATTTCAGTTTTTATTCTATGCAGTGAATCATGGCGCTTTCAATGGTGCAATTCTCAGGGTCCTAGCTGCATTATTTCGATTAAAAGACTAGGGAGAACCACCATTCTGTACGACTGAAAAACAGATGTCTTATGTTTGAAGCTAGTATGCAGAAGCTTTATTCTGCTGTTATCTCGGAACTGATCTGGTCTATGCAGAGCTCTACGAGGGTCCCGGCGGTAATCTCGTTGACGGTTTACCGCCGGTTCCCAGTTGGCGGGCCCGACTAAAAGAGACGATGTGGTAACCGGGGGTCGGTTTTTGTCTCTGTATGCAAAAGTTTGAAATTCGTTTTGAGAACCAGTATTTTTCTCACGTGTAGTGGGTTGTGCCGCGTCTGCCAGTAAAATTCTCAGGTCCCTAGCTGCAGTATTACTATTAAAAGACTTGAGGGAACCAGCTTTGGATGACAATCGAAAAATCGTGTTTTTTCGCGTTTTTCTGCTCTTACAGAAGCTTCCTGATGTGTCTGCAGAAGCGCTGTGCAACAAAAGAGCTCTACGAGGTGCCCGGCGGTAATCTGGTTGACGGTTCACCGCCGGTTGCCAGTTAGCCCACCCGACCGAGGCGAACAATGACTCGTAGAGCTTCCCTAAGCTAGTACCTCGTAGAGCTTTTCGGCATTGATGAGCTAGAGGAATTCCCGCGCGGGGTGGAGCTCGTTGGCTCACCCGGCCGAGGCGGACATGTGAGAACTTTTGGGTGGTTTTGCGAATGACGTAGAGCTTCCCTAAGCTAGTTGCGGGAAGCTTAAGAGTAATTACGGCGCGCTGGGGAGCTAGTTGGCAAGAAAAATCTCGACGGAACTTTTGACTTTGGTCAGTTGAAAATTTTGTTCTCAAAATTTGACCATTCGTTAGAGCTCTATTATTTTTTCGCGTGATATTCGATCTCGTTCCCGCTCGCCATCTTGATCTCAGCTCGATCGGGTGAGTATTACGCACCTTGGCGGGATCAGCCGTTTTGAGTCATCTTGATATGCGCTGACGGTTTTCTGAACATAACTGGAGCTTTAGGACAGCTACAGAACTAGTAAGCACAGCTAATCGATGTAGAATGATCAGAAGCGTTTCCCTGTTGAATCCAGAGTTCTGAACTCGGTCTGTTAGCCGAGCTAGGTCCGCAAATCTATTCGTATTATTCGAGTCATCTTGACAGAAACTCTCGGTTTTCTGTACTTAACTCGAGCTGTAGCAGCTATAGAGCTCATACTTACAGAAACCGATTCAGAATAGTCAGTTGCGTTTGTCTATCGAATCCAGAGCTCTGCACTCGGTCTGCTGCCGATATAGAAGTGATATCCGATCGTATTCCCGCTCGCCATCTCGATCTCAGCTCGGTCGGATGAATATTACTATCGAAAAGCACTGTGGCGGGATCGGCCGTGTCCAGTCATCTTGATACGCGCTGACGGTTTTCTGAACATAACTCGAGCTTTAGGACAGCTACAGAGTTGGTAAGCACATCTAGTCGATGCAGAATGATTAGGCGCGTTCGCCTGTTAAATCCAGAGGTCTGAACTAGGTCTGTTAGCCGAGCTACGTCCGCAAACCTATTCCTATTATTCGAGTCATCTTGACAGGAACTCTCGGGTTTCTGTACTTAACTCGAGCTGTAGGACAGCTACAGAGCTGATATTTACAGAAACCGATTCAGAACCATCAGTTGCGTTTGTCTGTCGAATCGATAGCTCTGAACGCGGTCTGCTGCCCGATCTAGAATCGCGAAACTTGTCGTATTGGTCAAGCCATCTTGAGAAGTGCTCTCGGTTTTCTTCACTCAACTCGCGCTGAGGTGGGCTACAGTGCTGATGGTCACAGGAATAATTTGGAGTCATCAGGATCGTCCGCCTGTCGAATCCAGAGCTCGGAACTCGGTCTGCTGCCCGAATTAGGTCTGCAAAGCTACTGTATTGATCGAGTCATCCTGAGAGGTGCTGTCGGTTTTCTGCACTTAACTCGGGCTGTAGGGGGGCTGCAGGCCTGGTAATCACAACAAAATCGATTCAGACACATCAGACGCGTCTGCCTGTCGCATTCAGAGGTAAAAAAATATTCTACAAGTCGGAATGTTGGTAGGTGCTGTCGGCTTTCTCAACTTAAGTCGAGCTAGGAAGCTCTACGAGTCTCCCGGCGATAACCAAGGTTGACGGTTTACCGCCGGCGCCCAGTGTGGCAACTTTTGGTTGGTTTTGCGATATTTGAAAGTGGTTGGTTTTGCGATATTTGAAAGATATTTGATCATTTATTTTCAGAAAGAAGGTTTTTTTCGCACCTGTTGTAGGTTTTACCGCGTCTGTCAGTACAATTTTCAGGTCTGTAGGTGCAGTATTACTATCGAAAGACTTGGGGGAACCAACGTTAAGTAAAAGCAGAAAAACGTGTTTTTTTTTTTTTTTTTGTTTTAGTTTTTTCTTTCTCGCTCCAGAAGCTTTCTCTCTGTGTTCCGACGATCGCCGTGCAAGAGTAAAGCTCTACAAGGTTCCCGGCAGTAACCAGGTTGACGGTTTACCGCCGGTTCCAGTAATTCCGGCGCGCTGGAGAGCTAGTTGGCAAGAAAAATCTCGACGGACCTTTTGCTGACTTGTGGTCGGTTGAAAATAACTCGTAGAGCTTCCCTTAGCTAGTTGCTGGAAGCTTAAGAGCAATTCCGGGGCGCTGGAGAGCTAGTTGGCAAGAAATATCTCGACGGACCTTTTGCTGACTTTTGGTCGGTTGAAAATTTTGTTCTCAAAATTGAACCATGCGTTGGAGCTCTAGTATTTTTTCAGACCATATTCGATCTCATTCCCGCTCGCCATCTTGATCTCAGCTCGATCGGGTAAATATTTCTGAAAAAAAAGCGTCGTCTGCTGCCCGAGCTAGGTTCGCAAAACTATTCGTATTGTTCGAGTCACCTTGAGAGGTGCTGTCAGTTTTCTGCACTTAACTCGGGCTGTAGGGGGCTACAGGGCTCGTAGTCACGGGGATCGATTCGGAGACATCAGGCGCGTCTGCCTGCCAAATCGAGAGCTCAGAAATCGGTGTGCTCCCCGAGCTAGGTCCGCAAAACTATTGTCCGTTTTCTGCACTTACCTCGAGCTGTACGGGGGCTGCAGGGCTGGTAATCACTGGAATCGATTCGGAGCAATCAGTCGCGTCCGGCTGTCGCATTCAGAGCTCTGAACTCGTTCTGCTGCCCGAGCTAGGTCCGCGAAACTGTTCGTATTGTTCGAGTCATCTTCAGAGCTGCTGTCGGTTTTCTACTTGACTTGGGCTGTAGGCTGGTAATCACAGGAATCGATTCAGAGACATCAGGCGCGTCCGCCTGTCGCATTCAGAGGTCTGAACTCGGTTTGATACTCGAACTAGATTCGCGAATTTATTTGCTACGAAAGCGAGGGGCGTTGGGCTGTTGCATCGAGAGGTCCGAAATCGCTTAAACTATTTGCTCTCTGCATTTTTTTCGACATTATATATGGTCAGGAAGCTCTACGAGTCCCCCGGCGGTAACAAAGGTTGACGGTTTACCGCCGGCGCCTAGTTTTGTTCTCAAAATTTCAACATTCGTTTGAGCTCTAGTATTTTTTCCCACCATATTCGATCTTATTCCCGCTCGCCATCTTGATCTCAGCTCGATCGGGTAAATATTTCTGCAAAAAGCATCGCGGCGGGATCGGCTGTTTCGAGTCATCTTGATGCGCGTTGTCCGTATTTTGTACTTAACTCAAGCTGTAGGGCAGCTGCAGAGGTCATCCTCGCAGAAATCGATTACAAATCATCAGGCGCGTTCGTCTGTTCCATCTAGAGGTCTGAACTCGGTCTGCTGCCCGAGCTAGGTTCGCGAAACTATTCGTGTTGTTAGAGTCATCTTGAGAGGTGCTGACAGTTTTCTGCACTTAACTTGGGCTGTAGGGGGGCTACAGGGCTCGTACTCACAGGAATCGATTCGGAGATATCAGACGCGTCTGCCTGCCGAATCCAGAGCTCGGAACTCGGCGTGCTGCCCGAGCTAGGTTCGCAAAACTATTCGTATTCGACGAGTCATCTTGAGAGGTGCTGTCCGTTTTCTGCACTTAATTCGAGCTGTGAGGGGGCTGCAGGGCTGGTAATCGCTGGAATGGATTCGGAGACATCAGGCGCGTCCGCCTGTTGCATTCAGATGTCTGAACTCGGTCTGATATTCGAGCTAGATTCGCGAAACTATTTGTATTGTTCGAGTGATCTTGAGAGGTGCTGTCGATTTTCTGCACTCAACTCGGGCTGTGAGGGGGCTGCAGTGCTGGTAATCACAGGAATCGATTCTGAGACATCAGGCGCGTCCGCCTGTTGCATTCTAATGTCTGAACTCGGTCTGATACTCGAGCTAGATTCGCGAAACTATTTGTATTGTTCGAGTGATCTTGAGAGGTGCTGTCGATTTTCGCACGTAACTCGGGCTGTAGGAGAGCTACGGAGCTCGTGCGCACAGACAACGATCCAGAGGCATGAGGGGCGTTTGGCTGTTGCATCGAGAGGTCTGAAATCGTTTAGGCTGAAAAACTCGTTCTCTGCAATTTTTTTCGACATTATATCTGGTCAGGAAGCTCTACGAGTCCCCCGGCGGTAAGGAAGGTTGACAGTTTACCGCCGGCGCCCAGTAATTCCGGCGCGCTGGAGAGCTAGTTGGCAAGAAAAATCTCGACGGACCTTTTGCTGACTTTTGGTCGGTTGAAAATTTTGCCCTCGAAATTTCACAATTCGTTAGAGCTCTAATATTTTTCCCACCATATTCGATCTTATTCCCGCTCGCCATCTTGATCTAAGCTCGATCGGGTAGATATTACTGCAAAAAGCATCGCGGCGGGATCGGCTGTTTCGAGTCATCTTGATACGCGTTGTCGGTATTTTCTACTTAACTCGAGCTGTAGGGCAGCTACAGAGGTCATCCTCACAGAAATCGATTGCGAATCATCAGGCGCGTTCGTCTGTTCCATCTAGAGGTCTGAACTCGGTCTGCTGCCCGAGCTAGTTCGCGAAACTATTCGTGTTGTTGGAGTCATCTTGAGAGGTGCTGACAGTTTCGGCACTAACCTCGGGCTGTATGGAGGCTACAGTGCTGGTAATCACAGGAATCGATTCGGAGAGATCAGACGCGTCCGCCTGTCGAATCCAGAGATCGGAACTCAGTCTGCTGCCCGAACTAGGTCCGCGAAACTATTCGTATTATTCGAGTCATCCTGAGGGGTGCTGTCGGTTTTCTGCACTTAACTCGAGCTCTAAGGGGGCTGCATGGCTGGTAATCACTGGAATCGATTCAGAGACATCAGTCGCGTCCAGTTGTCGCATTCAGAGCACTGAACTCGGCCTGCTGCCCGAGCTAGATCCGCAAAACTATTCGTATTGTTCGAGTCATCTTCAGAGGTGCTGTCGATTTTCTGCACTTAACTCGGGCTGTAAGGGGGCTGCAAGGCTGGTAATCACATCAATCGATCGGGGAGACATCAGGCGCGTCTGCCTGTTGCATTCAGATGTCCGAACTCGGTCTGATACTCCAGCTAGATTCGCGAACCTATTTGTATTGTTCGAGTGATCTTGAGAGGTGCTGTCGATTTTCGCGCGTAACTCGCGCTTTAGGAGAGCTACGGAGCTCGTGCGCATAGAAAACGATCCAGAAGCATGAGGGGCGTTTGGCTGTTGCATCGAGAGATGTGAAATCGTTTAGGCTCAAAAATTATTCGTTCTCTGCAATTTTTTTTCAACATTATATATGCTCAGGAAGCTCTACGAGTCTCCCGGCGGTAAGGAAGGTTGACGGTTTACCGCCGGCGCCCAGTAACTGGGAACCGGCGGTGAACCGTCAACCAAGTTGCCGCCGGGCACCTCGTAGAGCTCTCTTCTTACACAGCGCTCCTCCGAACGCGTGAAGGAAGCTTCTGAAGCGAGAGCCAAAGAATTCGAACAATGACAATTTCTCGGTTTTCATACAGTGGGTTCCTCCAAGTGTTTTGATAGTAACACTGCACCTAGAGCCATGAAAAATTTACCAGCAGGTGCGCCATAGCTTACTACAGGGAATAGAAATCTCACTTCTAAAACCGAACTTCAAAATTTGGCACAAAGTGAAAAACACCGACCCCAGGTTACCACATTCTCTCTTTTCGTCGGGCCGGCCAACTAGCTCCACCCTGCGTCCGAATTCCTCTTAGCTCTTTGCCGAAGAGCTCTACGAGGTATAACTCGTAGAGCTTCCCTTAGCAAGATATTGCTGGAAGCTCTGGGCGCTGGAGAGCTAGTAACACGTAGCTTCCCTTAGCAAGTTCTTGCTGGAAGCTTAAGAGTAATCACTCGTAGAGCTTCCCTAAGCTAGAAGCTGGAAGCTTAAGAGTAATTCGGACGCACTGGCGGGCTAGTGACTCGTAGAGCTTCCCTAAGCTAGCAGCTGGAAGCTTAAGAGTAATTCGGACGCGCTGGCGGGCTAGTTGGCTCGAAAAATATCGACGGGACTTTTGATGACTTTTGCGCAGTTCAAAATTATGTTCTCAAAATTGGAACATTCGTTAGAGCTGTAGTTTTTCTTCCCGTGATATTCGATCTTATTCCCGCTCGCCATCTTGATCTCAGCTCGATCGGGTGAATATTACTATCGAAAGCAGTGGGGCGGGATCGGCCGTTTCGAGTCATCTTGATACGCGCTGACGTTTTTCTGAACATAACTCGAGCTTTAGGACAGCTACAGAGCTGGTAAGCACAGCTAATCGATGTAGAATGATTAGGCGCGTTCGCCTGTTGAATCCAGAGGTCTGAACTCGGTCTGTTAGCCGAGCTAGGTCCGCAAACCTATTCGTATTATTCGAGTCATCTTGACAGGAACTCTCGGTTTTCTGTACTTAACTCGAGCTGTAGGACAGCTACAGAGCTGATATTTACAGAAACCAATTCAGAATCATCAGTTGCGTTTGTCTGTCGAATCCAGAGCTCTGAACTCGGTCTGCTGCCCGATCTAGAATCGCAGAACTATTTGTATTGGTCGAGTCATCTTGAGAAGTGCTCTCGGTTTTCTTCACTCAACTCGCGCTGAGGGGGCTACAGTGCTTGTTGTCACAGGAATCGATTTGAAGACATCAGGCGCGTCCCCCTGTCGAATCCAGAGCTCGGAACTCGGTCTGCTGCCCGAATCAGGTCTGCGAAACTACTGTATCTCGTTCGAGTCATCCTGAGAGGTGCTGTCGGTTTTCTGCACTTACTTCGGGCTGCAGGGGGGCTGCAGGGCTGGTAATGACAGGAGTCGAGTCGCAGACATAAGACGCGTCCGCCTGTCGTCGAGCTAGGAAGCTCTACGAGTCTCCCGGCGGTAACCAAGGTTGACGGTTTACCGCCGGCGCCCAGTTCCGGCGCGGGGTGGAGCTAGTTGGTCGACCCGGCCAGAAAGGACAAAGTGGTAACTTTTGGGTGGTTTTGCAATTTTTTGAAAGATATTTGACAATTCATATTGAGAAAGCAGATTTTTCGCACTTGTAAACGACTATGAGGGCCTCTCTGTCTTAGTATGAGCTCTGTAGGCGCACTTTTACTATAAAACCACTTGGCGGAACCATCTTCATGTCGACACGAAAAAAAACATTTTTTCTTTTTTTCGAGAAAAAGCTCTCTGTTTCGACTCCGAGCACTCTTACGCGTGAAATGAGCTCTACGAGGTTCCCGGCGGTGACCAGGTTGACGGTTCACCGCTGGCGCCAGTCGACGAGCCAGAGGAACTGGGCGCTGGCGGTAAACCGTCAACCTTTCTTACCGCCGGGGGACTCGTAGAGCTTCCTGACAATATATAATGTCGAAAAAAAATGCGGAGAACGATTCGTTTTTCAGCCCAAGCGATTTCGCACCTCTCGATGCAACAGCCGAACGCCCCCGATGCTTCTCAATTGTCTCTGTACGAGCTCTGTAGCTCTCCTACAGCCCGAGTTGCGTGCGTAAATCGACAGCACTTCTCAAGATGACTCGAACAATACGGACAGTTCTGCAAACCTAGCTCGAATATCAGACCGAGTTCAGACCTCTGAATGCGACAGGCGAACGCGTCTGATGTCTCTGAATCGATTCCTGTGATTCCCAGCCCTGCAGCCCCCCTACAGCCCGAGTTAAGTGCAGAAATCCGACAGCACCTCTCAGGACTCGAACAATACAAATAGTTTTGCAAACCTAGTTCGGGCAGCAGACCGAGTTGGCAGCTCTGGATTCGACAGGCGGTCGCGCATGATGTCTCCAAATGGATCCCTGTGACTACCAGCACGGTGGCCACCCTACAGCCCGAGTTAATTAGAAAAAACCGACAGCACCTCTCAAGATGACTCGAACAATGCCAATAATTTTGCGATTCTAGATCGGGCAGCAGACCAGGTTCAGAGCTCTGGATTCAACAGAGAAGCGCGACTGATGATTCTGTATTGATTTCTGTAAAATCGAAATCTGTAGCTGTCATATAGCTCGAGTTAAGGGCAGAAAACCGAGAGCGCCTCTCAAGATGACTCGAATAATGCGAATAGGTTTGCGGACCTAGCTCGGCTAGCAGACCGAGTTCAGAGCTCTAGATGCAACAGACGAACGCGCCTGATCATTCTGAATCGATAAGGTGTGCTTACCAGCTCTGTAGCTGCCCTACAGCTCGAGTTAAGTGCAAAATACCGACAGCGCGTATCAAGATGACTCGAAACAGCCGATCCCGCCCGTGTGCTTTTTGGCAGTAAAAGGTACCCGATCGAGCTGAGATCAAGATGGCGGGCGGGAATAAGATCAAATATCACGGGAAAAAATATTAGAGCTCTAACGAATGGTTGAATTTCGAGAACAAAATTTTCAACCGACCAAAAGTCACCAAAAGGTCCGTCGCGACTGGCGCCGGCGGTGAACCGTCAACCTCGTCACCGCGGGAACCTCGTAGAGCTCCTAGCATGCCTAAGAGTGCTCAGCATGAAATGAGGGGGCTTCTCGAAGCATTTCTCAGAAAAGAGAACATGATTTTTTCCATGTCGACATGAAGTTGGTTTCGCCAAGTGTTCTGACAGTAAAAATGCATCTAGAGAGCTCATATTAAGAGAGGGAGGCCCTCATAGTCGTCTACAGGTGCGAAAAATCACCTTTCTCAAAATACATGGTCAAATACCTTTCAAATATTCGCAAAACCACCTAAAAATTGTCACATTGTCCGTTCGTGCCGGGTCGGCCAACTAGCTCCACCCCGCTCCGGAATTCCTCTAGCTCATCGATGTCGAAGAGCTCTACGAGGTATTTTTCTTGCCAACTAGCTCTCCAGCGCCCCGGAATTACTCTTAAGCTTCCAGCAATAACTTGCTCAGGGAAGCTCTACGAGTTATTCTGGCGCGGGCTGGAGCTAGTAACTCGTAGAGCTTCCCTTAGCAAGTTACTGGGAACCGGCGGTAAACCGTCAACCAGGTTACCGCCGGGCACCTCGTAGAGCTCTTTTCTTGCACAGCGCTCCTCGGAAACATGAAGGCAGCTTCTAGCGCGAGAGCCGAAAAAATCGAACAAATACGATTTTTCGGTTTCCATCCAAATGCGGTTCCTGCAAGTTTTTCGATAGTCATATTGCAGCTACGGACCTGAAAATTTAACTGGCAGACGCGGCATAACCCACTACACGTGAGAAAAATTTGGTTTCTGAAAATGAATTGTCAAATATCTTTCAAATCTTACCAAAACCGACCCAAAGTCACCACTTTGTCTCTTAAGGCCGGGTCGGCCAACTAGCTCCACCCCGCGCCGGAATTCCTCTCGCTCATCGATGCCGATGAGCTCTACGAGGTATTGCTGGAAGCTCAGGAGTAACTCGTAGAGCTTCCCTGAGCAAGTTGTTGCTGGAAGCTTAAGAGTAATAGCTCGTCGAGCCTCCCTTAGCAAGTTATTGCTGGAAGCTTAAGAGAAATACCTCGCAGAGCTCTTCGTTATCGATGAGCTCGAGGAATTCCGGCGCTGGATGGAGCTAGTAACTCGTAGAGCTTCCTTTAGCAAGTAATTGCTGGAAGCTTAAGAGTAATTCCGGGGCGCTGGAGAGCTAGTTGGCAAGAAAAATCTCGACGGACCTTTTGGTGACTTTTGGTCGGTTGAACATTTGGTTCTCGAAATTGAACAATTCGTTTGAGCTCTAGTATTTTTTCCAGTGATATTCGATCTTATGCCCGCTTGCCGTCTTGATCTCAGCTCGATCGGGTACCTTTTACTGCCAAAAAGCAGGCGGGCGGGATCGGCCGTTTCAAGTCATCTTGACACGCGATGACGGTTTTCTCAAGATAACTCGAGCATCAGTACAGCTACTGAGCTGGTAAGCACAGCTAATCGATTCAGAATGATCAGGCGCGTTCGCTTGTTGAACCCAGAGGTCTGAACTCGGTCTGCTAGCTGAGCTAGGTCCGCAAACCTATTCGTATTATTCGAGCCATCTTAACAGACGCTCTCGGTTTTCTGTACTTATCTCGAGCTACAGGACAGCTACAGAGCTGATGCGTACAGAATCTGATTTAGAATCATCATTGGCCGTTGTCTGTTCCATCTAGAGGTCTGAACTCGGTCTGCTGCCCGAGCTAGGTTCGCGAAGCTATTCGTATTGTTTGAGTCATCTTGAGAGATGCTGTCGGTTCTCTGCACTCAACTCGGGCTGTAGGGGGGCTGCATGGCTGATAATCACTGCAATCGATTCGGAGCACCAGGCGCGTTCGCCTTTCGAACCCAGAGTTCCAAACTCATTCTGCTGCCCAAACTAGGTCCGCGAAACTATTCGTATTGTTCGAGTCATCCTGAGAGGTGCTGTCGGTTTCCTGCACTTAACTCGGGCTGCAGGGGGGGCTGCAGGGCTGGTAATCACAGGAATCGATTTAGAGACATCAGACGCGTCCGCCTGTCGCATGCAGATGTCTGAACTCGGTCTGATACTCGAGCTAGGTTTGCCAAACTATTCGTTTTGTTCGAGTCATCTTAAAAAGGTGCTGTCGATTTACGCACGTAACTCGGGCTGTAGGAGAGCTACAGAGCTCGTACAGAAGACAATCCAGAAGCATGGGGGGCGTTCGGTTGTTGCATCCGAGAGGTCTGAAATTGCTTGGGCTGAAAAAGTATTTTTTCTGTGTAATTTGTTTCGACATTATATGTTGTCAGGAAGCTCTACGAGCCCCCCGGCGGTAACAAAGGTTGACGGTTTACCGCCGGCGCCCAGTAACTCGTAGAGCTTCCCTTAGCAAGTTCTTGCTGGAAGCTTAAGAGTAATTCCGGGGCGCTGGAGAGCTAGTAACTCGTAGAGCTTCCCCTAGCAAGTTCTTGCTGGAAGCTTAAGAGTAATAACTCGTAGAGCTTCCCTTAGCAAGTTATTGCTGGAAGCTTAAGAGTAATTCCGGGGCGCTGGGGAGCTAGTAACTCGTAGAGCTCCCCTTAGCAAGTTATTGCTGGAAGCTTAAGAGTAATTCCGGGGCGCTGGAGAGCTAGTTGGCAAGAAAAATCTCGACGGACCTTTTGGTGACTTTTGGTCGGTTGAAAATTTTGTTTTCAAAATTCAACCATTCGTTAGAGCTCTAGTATTTTTTCCCGTGATATTCGATCTTGTTCCCGCTCGCCATCTTGATCTCAGCTCGATCGGGTACCTTTTACTGCCAAAAAGCGTCCCGGCGGGATGGGCCGTTTCGAGTTATCTTGATACGCGGTGTCGGTTTTCTCAAGATAACTCGAGCTTCAGGACAGCTACAGAGCTGGTAAGCACAGCTAATCGACTCAGAATGATCAGACGCGTTCGCCTGTTGAACCCAGAGGTCTGAACTCGGTCTGCTAGCCGAGCTAGGTTAGCAAACCTATTCGTATTATTCGAGTCATATTGACATACGCTCTCGGTTTTCTCTACTTAACTCGAGCTACAGGACAGCTACAGAGCTGATACGTATAGAATCTGATTCAGAATCATCAGTGACCGTTGTCTGCTGAATCCAGAGCTCTGAACTCGGTCTGCTGCCCGATCTAGAATCACGAACCTATTCGTATTGTTCGAGTCATCTTGAGAGATGCTGTCGGTTCTCTGCACTTAACTCGGGCTGTAGGGGGGCTGCATGGCTGGTAATCACTGGAATCGATTCGGAGACATCAGGCGCGTCCGCCTTTCGAATCCAGGGTCCGAACTCTGTGTGCTGCCCAAACTAGTTCCGCGAAACTATTCGTACTGTTCGAGTCATCCTGGGAGGTGCTGTCGGTTTCCTGCACTTAACTCGGGCTGTAGGGGGGGATGCAGGGCTGGTAATCACAGGAATCGATTCAGAGACATGAGACGCGTCCTGTAGAGGTCTGAACTCAGTCTGATACTCGAGCTAGGTTTGCCAAACTATTCGTATTCTTCGAGTCATCTCAGAGGTGCTCTCGATTTACGCACGTAACTCGGGCTGTAGGAGAGCTACAGGGCTCGTACAGAAGACAATCCAGAAGCATCGGAAGCGTTCGGCTGTTGCATCCGAGAGGTCTGAAATTGCTTGGGCTGAACAAGTATTTGTTCTGTGTAATTTGTTTCGACATTATATGTTGTCAGGAAGCTCTGCGAGTCCCCCGGCGGTAACAAAGGTTGACGGTTTACCGCGGGCGCCCAGTTGGCAAGGAAAATCTCGACGGACCTTTTGGTGACTTTTGGTCGGTTGAAAATTTTGTTCTCGAAATTCAACCATTCGTTAGAGCTCTATTTTTTTTCCCCGTGATATTCGATCTTATTCCCGCTCGCCATCTTGATCTCAGCTCGATCGGATACCTTTTACTGCCAAAAAGCGTCCAGGCGGGATCGGCCGTTTCGAGTCATCTTGATACGCGCTGTCTGTATATTGGACTTGAATCGAGATAGAGGACAGCTACAGATCTGGTAAGCACGCCTTATCGATTCAGAATGATCAGGCGCGTTCATCTGTTGCATCCAGAGGTCTGAACTCGGTCTACTACCCGAGCTAGGTCCGCAAACCGATTCGTTTCATTCGAGTCATCTTGATAGGAGCTCTCGGTTTTCTGTACTTAACTCGAGCTATATGACAGCTACATAGCTGATACTTACAGAAACCGATTCTGAGTCATCAGTCGCGTTTGTCTGTTGAATCCAGAGCTCTGAACTCGGTCTGATGCCCGCTCGAGAATCGCGAAACTATTCGTATCGCTCGAGTGATCTTGAGAGGTGCTGTCGGTTTTCTGCATTTAACTCTGGCTGCAAGCGGGCTACAGTGCTGGTGGTCACAGGAATCGATTTGGAGATATCAGGCACGTCCGCCTGTCGAATCCAGAGCTCGGAACTCGGTCTGCTGCCCGAACCAGGTCCGCGAAACTATTCGTATTGTTCGAGTCATCCTGTGAGGTGCTGTCAGTTTTCTGCACTTAACTCGGGCTGTAGGGGGGCTGCAGGGCTGGTAATCACAGGAATCCATTCGGAGACATCAGACACGCCCGCCGTCGCATTCAGAGGTCTGAACTCGGTCTGATACTCGAGCGGGTTTGCCAAACTTTTGGTTTTGTTCGAGTCATCTTGAGAGGTGCTGTCGAATTACGCACGTAACTCGGGCTGTAGGAGAGCTACAGAGCCCGTACAGAAGACAATCTAGAAGCATCGGGGGCGTTCGGCTGTTGCATCGAGAGGTCTGAAATCGCTTGGGCTGAAAAATTATTCGTTCTCTCTAATTTTTTCGACATTATATACTGTCAGGAAGCTCTACGAGTCCCCCGGCGGTAAGAAAGGTTGACGGTTTACCGCCGGCGCCCAGTTCCGGGGCGCTGGAGAGCTAGTTGGTAAGAAAAATCTCGACGGACATTTTGAGGAATTTTGGTCGGTTGAAAATTTTGTTCTCGAAATTCAACCATTCGTTAGAGCTCTAGTTTTTTTTCCCGTGATATTCGATCTTATTCCCGCTCGCCATCTTGATCTCAGCTCGATCGGGTACCTTTTACTGCCAAAAAGCGTCCAGGCGGGATCGGCCGTTTCGAGTCATCTTGATTTGCGCTGTCGGTATACTGAACTTAACTCGATATAGGACAGCTACAGAGCTGGTAAGCACACCTTATCGATTCAGAATGATCAGGCGCGTTCGGCTGTTCCAACCAGAGGTCTGAACTCGGTCTGCTAGCCGAGCTAGGTCCGCAAACCTATTCGTATTATTCGAGTCATCTTGACAGGCGCTCTCGGTTTTCTGTACTTAACTCGAGCTATAAGACAGCTACAGGGCTGATACTCACAGAAACCGATTCAGAATCATCAGTCGCGTTTGTCTGTTGAATCAAGAGCTCTGAACTCGGTCTGTTGCCCGATCCAGAATCGCGAAACTGTTCGTGTTGTTCGAGTCATCTTGAGAGGTGCTGTCGGTTTTCTGCACTTAAGTCGGACTGTAGGGGGGCTTCAGTGCTGGTGATGACAGCAATCGATTTGGAGACATCAGGCCCGTCCGCCTGTGGAATCCAGAGCTCGGAACTCGGTCTGCTGCCCGAACTCGGGCCGCGAAATTGTTCGTATTGTTCGAGTCATCCTGAAAGATGCTGTCGGCTTTCTGCACTTAACTCGGGCTGTAGGGGGGCTGCAGGGCGGGTAATCACAGGAATGGAGACATCAGACGCGTCCGCCTGTCGCATTCAGAGGTCTGAACTCGGTCTGATACTCGAGCTGGGTTTGCCAAACTATTCGTTTTGTTCGAGTCATCTTGAGAGGTGCTGTCGATTGACGCACGTAACTCGGGCTGTGGGAGAGCTACAGTGCTCGTACAGAAGATAATCCAGAAGCATCGGGGGGCGTTTGGCTGTTGCATCGTGAGGTCTGAAATCCCTTGGGCTGAAAAACTATTCTTTCTTTGCAATTTTTTCGACATTATATATTGTCAGGAAGCTCTACGAGTCCCCCGGCGGTAAGAAAGGTTGACGGTTTACCGCCGGCGCCCAGTTGGCAAGACAAATCTCGACGGACCTTTTGGTGACTTTTGGTCGGTTAAAAATTTTGTTCTCGAAATTCAGCAATTCGTTTGAGCTCTAGTATTTTTCCCCATGATATGAGATCTTATTCCCGCTCGCCATCTTGATCTCAGCACGATCGGGTACCTTTTACTGCCAAAAAGCAGGCAGGCGGGATCGGCCGTTTCGGGTCATCTTGACACGCGATGATGGTTTTCTGAAGATAAATCGAGCTTTCGGACAGCTGCAGAGCTGGTAAGCACAGCTAATCGATCCAGAATGATCAGGCGCGTTCGTCTGTTGAATCTAGAGGTCCGAACTCGCTCTACTAGCCGAGCTAGGTCCGCAAACCTATTCGTATTATTCGTGCCATCTTGACAGACGCTCTCGGTTTTCTGTACTTAGCTCGAGCTATAGGACAGTTACAGAGGTGATACTTACAGCAACCGATTCAGAATCATCATTTGCATTTGTCTGTTGGATCCAGAGCGCCGAACTCAGTCTGCTGCTCGATCTAGAATCGCGAAACTATTCGTATTGTTCGAGTCATCTTGAGAAGTGCTCTCGGTTTTCTGCACTCAACTCGGGCTGGGGGGTGCTACATTGCTGGTGGTGACAGGAATCGATTTGAAGACATCAGGCGCGTCCGCCTCTGGAGCTCGGAACTCGGTCTGCTGCCGAACTAGTCCGCGAAACTATTATATTGTTCGAGCCATCCTGCGAGGTGCTCTGCGTTTTCTGCACTTAACTCGGGCTCTAGGGGGGCTGCAGGGCTGGTAATCACAGGAGTCGATTCGCAGACATCAGACGCGTCCGCCTGTCGCATTCAGAGGTCTGAACTCGGCCGATACTCGAGCTGGGTTCTCAAACTATTCGTTATGTTGGAGTCATCTTGAGAGGTGCTGTCGATTTACGCACGTAACTCGGGCTGTAGGAGTGCTACAGAGCCCGTAAAGAAGACAATCCAGAAGCATCGGGGGCGTTCGGCTGTTGCATTGAGAGGTCTGAAATCGCTTGGGCTGAGAACTTTTCGTTGTCTGCATTTTTTTCCACATTATATATTGTCAGGAAGCTCTACGAGTCCTCTCTATCCCTTCCTGGCTCCAGTACGGTGTGCTCGTGCCTATGCCGTGTGAGGTCACTTCGCTTCTCTTTCAGGGGCTTCAGCTGCCGGATGTGGGAATCGATACCCATATCAGGACAGGCGGGAACGACAGCCCCTCCTTGTGGAACCTGATCGTTGTTGCGATGTGGGCTCCTTTATTTAAGCTTTGGGATGAGCAGGGGATTGGGTTTCATTGTCTGGATCCAAATTCGGTGGGAGAAGTTTCGGCCTCGGTTCCTGTACACCACTTGCTATATGCCGACAATATCTATATCTTGGGATCTTCGGAGGAGGAGTTTAGGCGACAGGTAGGAGAAATGACAGAGACTCTGCGGGGATGGGGATTCGAATGGAAGATCGAGTCGCTCGAGGTCGCGTTTATCGGTTTCTCGGAGAAGCCAAAACATCCTATCCTGGTTCGGGTTCGGGATCAGATGGTGCCGTTCAAAGTAGTTGACGAGATGAATGTCTTGGGGAACAGCATATACTGTAGCTATAGGGAGGCACACCAAGACCTTCGGCGACGGATCGGGTCCGCACGACGAGCCTTCCATGCGCATGCAGCCTATTTTAGATCGAAGGCAGTCCCTTTTTCGGCCAAGTGTAGGAGTTATATCACTCGGGTTCAGAGCATTCTCACTTATGGAAGTCAAGGTATTAGTTGGGACAGGGACTCTTTGCATAGCCTGAATGTCTTTGAGGGAAATTGCCTTTACCAGATGACGTCACCCCAAAAGCCAGCCTCCGAAAGTTGGGTAGTTTGGAAGCCAGCTCGACTCAGAATTGCTAGACGGATGTTCTTTGAAGCCAAGTGCCAGAGCGCAGTACAGAGAGTCCTTTATTCCTTGTGGCAGCTTGGAGCGGACATAGCATCATATTTCGGAGCCAATGCCGATAGCGGATATCAGATTCCTGAGTCGGAGCTGAGCCCAGGGATGGTCGCGGTCTCTTCAGTTACCAATGGGATGGTGGAGGTCTCTTCAGTTACCAATGGGATGGGTGCGGTCTCTTCAGTTACTAATGGGATGGGTGCGGTCTCTTCAGATACGAATGGGATGGGTGTGGTCTCTTCTGATATGCATGGGATGGTCTCTTCAGTTACCAATGGGATGGGTGCGGTCTCTTCAGTTACTAATGGGATGGGCGCGGTCTCTTCAGATACGAATGGGATGGGCGTGGTCTCCTCAGATATGCATGGGATGGTCTCTTCTGCTATGCCCTCTGATAGGGCCTCTTCTTCTCGAGATATTGAAGTTCCCTGTGAGCGGGGGGGGCCTAGGGACCCCCCCAGGCCCCCCCCGAAGCGTCGGAGGGTGGCAGTTCCTGGACCTGGACAACAGACGGTGTTTCCTCGAGCGCATCGAGACGCACGTCGGCTTCTGATGTGTTGTACCCCGAGGTGGGAGGAGAAAAGGACACTTGAGTCAGAATGTTTGCGTTCCCAGTGGAAGTGGAAGGAGGCCTCGAAACTGACACGATTAGGCAGTGCTAAGGGGCAGGCGACGGGTGAACATCCTTGGTGTTTCATGTTCCAGACGATATTTCCCTCGTTTGTGAATCTGGAGGATCGGTGGTGGAGGGCGTGCTCTTTCTCTTACTCTGACTTCGTTCAGTATTGCAGGCAGTTCCTGGAAGCTTGTACTTTGGGTTCTCTGTTTGACTTGTTTGTTGTCCGTGGAGGAACTGGAGGACGAGGAAACTACATAAAGGAGAGGGGGGAGGAGATGATGGCCCGTCCGTTGTCGGTGAAGGAGTCTGAGAAGCTGGCCCAGAGATTGGCCTCGAACAATGAACAGGAGCCGACTTGGGATCTGAGTGATGATGGGATCGGTCTGGAGCTGACGGGCGATTCGCTTCTTATCTGTAATTGGATCAACGGTCTCTGGAAGGTTGAAGGAGGAGAAGGAGGATATGGGGCTTCTTATCTTAGGCGGGTCGCAAATATTATTTCTCTTTTGGAAGAATTGGAGGAGGAAGGAGTACGACCCCCCTCATGGGGCAATGACTTTATTCGACACATATATCGGGAGAGTAATACAGTAGCTGATGAACTTACCCATCTAGCACGGGAAGGCCAGATATTCAGAGAGCTGTTCCACCACCATATCTTCCGTCCTGATGTTCAAGACAACTTTCGAGTTATCGGCCTCCGCGGATCCTTCGATGGCGGAGTGTGTGCCCAAGGTGTGGGCGTTGGTTGGTTTCTGCAGATTGGATATATCCCTCGCTTCCATGATCCGTACCCTGACCCTGAACATAGAGATAAGAGAGCTCGTGTAGTCTCCCTCTTCCCCCAAGCCTCCTCTCCTTGTCCAATCATATGGGAAGTAGTAGGGCGTTGTGCACAGGCACTCCCCTCCCATAGCAGTATCACTGACGCTGAGCTTTCGGGTCTCGAGGGCCTCTTGCGGGCCGCAGCCCAGGTGGCCCAAGACCTCCAGCTGCAGAGAGACTAGGTAGGCACTTAACGGGCGCTGGGGCGCTCGGTGCCTGGTCAGCCTCCCCCCAAAAAAAAGAAGAAAGGTTGACGGCTTACCGCCGGCGCCCAGTTGGCCGACCCAACCAGAAAGGACAAAGTGGTGACTTTGGGTCGGTTTTGCGCAGATTTGAAAGATATTTGGCCATTCATTTTGAGAAAGCACATTTTTACGCCGAGCATTGACATAAGAACTCCTCTCTGACAGCAGCTCAGCTCTCCCGATGTATTTTCTTGAGAGTTGACTTCCCGGAACTGAGCGAATATGAACATCGAAAAAAATCGAAAATCAAGATTTTCCAAAAATCTCTATTTCATGCCTCTACTTTGATTCTCAGCACTCTTATCAGTGTACGGAGCTCTACGAGGTTCCCAGCGGTGACTAGGTTGACGGTTCACCGCCGGCGCCAGTTCCGGGGCGCTGGAGAGCTAGTTGGCAAGAACAATCTCGACGGACCTTTTGGTGACTTTTGGTCGGTTGAAAATTTCGTTCTCAAAATTCAACCATTCATTAGAGCTCTAGTATTTTTTCCCGTGATATTCGATCCTATTCCCGCTCGTCATCTTGATCTCAGCTCGATCGGGTACCTTTTACTGCCAAAAAGCGTCCAGGCGGGATCGGCCCTTTCGAGTCATCTTGATACGCGCTGTCGGTATATTGGAGATACAGGACAGCTACAGAGCTAGCAAGCACACCTAATCGATTCAGAATGATCAGGCGCGTTTGCCTGTTCTATCCAGATGTCTGAACTCGGTCTGCTAGCTGAGCTAGCTCTGTAAACCTATTTGTATTAATCGAGTCATTTCGACAGGCGCTCTCAGTTTTCTGTACTTTACTCGAGCTATACGACAGCTACAGAGCTGATGCTTACAGAAAACGGTTCAGAGTCATCAGTGGCCGTTGTCTGTTGAACCCAGAGCTCTGAACTCGGTCTGCTGCTCGCTCTAGAATCGCGAAACTATTCGTATTGTTCGAGTCATCTTGAGAGTTGCTGTTGGTTTTCCGTACTTACGGGTTCTAGGGAGGCTGCAGTGCTGGTAGTCACAGCAATCGATTTTGAAGACATCAGACGCGTCCGCCTGTTGCATTGAGAGCTCGGAACTCGGTCTGCTGTCCGAACTAGGTCCGCGAAACTTGTTCGTATTCTTCGAGTCATCCTCGGATGCTGTCGGTTTTCTGCACTTAACTCGGGCTGTAGCGCGGCTGCAGGGCTGGTTATCACATGACTCGATTCGGAGAGATGAGGCGCGTCCGCCTGTCGCATTCAGAGGCCTGAACTCGGTCTGATACTCGAGCTAGGTTTGCCAAAGTATTCGTATTCTTCGAGTCACCTTCAGAGGTGCTGTCGATTTACGTACGTGACTCGCGCTGTAGGAGAGCTACAGAGCTCGTGCAGAAGACAATCCAGAAGCATCGGGGGCGTTCGGTTGCATCGAGAGGTCTGAAATCGCTTGGCTAACAAAACTATTCGCTCTCTGCAATTGTTTTTCGACATTATATGTTGTCAGGAAGCTCTACGAGTCTCCCGGCGGTACGAAAGGTTGTCGGTTTACCGCCGGCGCCCAGTTCCGGGGCGCTGGAGAGCTAGTTGGCAAGAAAAATCTCGACGGACCTTTTGCTGACTCTTGGTCGGTTGAACATAACTCGTAGAGCTTCCCTTAGCAAGTTATTGCTGGAAGCTTAAGAGTAATTCCGGGGCGCTGGAGAGCTAGTTGGCAAGAAAAATCTCGACGGACCTTTTGCTGACTTTTGGTCAGTTGAAAATTTTGTTCTCGAAATTCAACCATTCGTTAGAGCTCTAGTATTTTTTCCCGTGATATTCGATATTATTCTCGCTCGCCATCTTGATCTCAGCTCGATCGGGTACCTTTTACTGCCAAAAAGCGTCCAGGCGGGATCGGCCGTTTCGAGTCATCTTGATACGCGCTGACGGTTTTCTCAAGATAACTCGAGCTGTAGGACAGCTAGAGAGCTGGTAAGCACAGCTCATCGATTCAGAATGATCAGGCGCGTTCGCCTGTTGAACCGAGAGGTCTGAACTCGGTCTGCTAGCCGAGCTAGGTCCGCAAACCTATTCGTATTATTCGAGTCATCTTCACAGACGCTCTCGATTTTCTGTACTTAACTCGAGCTACAGGACAGCTACAGAGCTGATACGTACAGAATCTGATTCAGAATCATTAGTGGCCGTTGTCTGTTGAATCCAGAGCTCTGAACTCGGTCTGCTGCCCGATCTAGAATCGCGAAACTATTCGTATTGTTCGAGTCATCTTGAGAGATGCTGTCGGTTCTCTGCACTTAACTCGGGCTGTAGGGGGGCTGCATGGCTGGTAATCACTGGAATCGATTCGGAGACATTAGGCGCGTCCGCCTTTCGAATCCAGAGCTCCGAACTCTGTCTGCTGCCCGAACTAGGTCCGCGACAACTATTCGTATTGTTCGAGTCATCCGGAGAGGTGCTGTCGGTTTCCTGCACTTAACTCGGGCTGTAGGGGGGGCTGCAGGGCTGGTAATCACAGGAGTCGATTCAGAGACATCAAACGCGTCCGCCTGTCGCATGCAGAGGTCTGAACTCGGTCTGATACTCGAGCTAGGTTCAAACTATTCGTATTGTTCGAGTCATCTTGAGAGGTGCTGTCGATTTACGCACGTGACTCGGGCTGTAGGAGAGCTACAGAGCTCAAGACAATCCAGAAGCATCGGGGGCGTTCGGTTGTTGCATCCGAGAGGTCTGAAATTGCTTGGGCTGAACAACTATTTTTTTCTGTGTAATTTTTTTCGACATTATATGTTGTCAGGAAGCTCTACGAGTCCCCCGGCGGTAAGAAAGGTTGACGGTTTACCGCCGGCGCCCAGTTTTGTTCTCGAAATTCAACCATTCGTTAGAGCTCTAGTATATTCCCCCGTGATATTCGATCTTATTCCCGCTAGCCATCTTGATCTCAGCTCGATCGGGTACCTTTTACTGCCAAAAAGCGTCCAGGCGGGATCGGCCGTTTCGGGTCATCTTGTCACGCGCTGTCGGTTTTCTCAAGATAACTCGAGCTTCAGGACAGCTACAGAGCTGGTAAGCACAGCTAATCGATTCAGAATGATCAGGCGCGTTCGCCTGTTCAATCCAGAGGTCTGAACTCGGCCTGCTAGCCGAGCTAGGTTCGCAAACCTATTCGTATTATTCGAGTCATCTTCACAGACGCTCTGGATTTTCTGTACTTCACTCGAGCTACAGGACAGCTACAGAGCTGATACGTACAGAATCTGATTCAGAATCATCAGTTGCCGTTGTCTGTTGAATCGAGAGCTCTGAACTCGGTCTGCTGCCCGATCTAGAATCGCGAAACTATTCGTCTTGTTCGAGTCATCTTGAGACATGCTGTCGGTTCTCTGCACTCAACTCGGGCTGTGGGGGGGCTGCATGGCTGGTAATCACTGGAATCGATTCGGAGACATCAGGTGCGTCCGCCTTTCGAATCCAGAGCTCCGAACTCTGTCTGCTGCCTGAACTAGGTCCGCGAAACTATTCGTATTGTTCGAGTCATCCTGAGAGGTGCTGTCGGTTTCCTGCACTTAACTCGGGCTGTAGGGGGGCTGCAGGGCTGGTAATCACAGGAATCGATTCAGAGACATCAGACGCGTCCGCCTGTCGCATGCAGAGGTCTGAACTCGGTCTGATACTCGAGCTAGGTTTGCCAAACTATTCGTATTGTTCGAGTCATCTTGAGAGGTGCTGTCGATTTACGCACGTAACTCGGGCTGTAGGAGAGCTACAGAGCTCGTACAGAAGACAATCCAGAAGCATCGGGGGCGTTCGGCTGTTACATCGGAGAGGTCTGAAATTGCTTGGGCTGAAAAACTATTTTTTCAGTGTAATTTTTTTCGACATTATATGTTGTCAGGAAGCTCTACGAGTCCCCCGGCGGTAACAAAGGTTGACGGTTTACCGCCGGCACCCAGTAATTCCGGGGCGCTGGAGAGCTAGTACCTCGTAGAGCTCTTCGGCATCGATGAGCTAGAGGAATTCCGGCGCGGGGGGGAGCTAGTTGGTCGACCCGACCAGAAAGGACAAAGTGACAACTCTCGGGTGGTTTTGCGAATATTTGAAAGATATTTGACCATTCATTTTGAGAAAGCAGATTTTTACGCCGAGCATTGGCATATAAACTTTGTTCCCTGCTCAGGTTAGCTCTCTAGAGCCAGTTTTAGTATTAGTTGACTTCCGGGAACCGACTTGATCTTCACTCCGACAATCTCAATCTGACATTTTTCGAGGAAAGCTCCAAGAAGCTCTCCGCTTCGACCCTGAGCTTTCTTACGGGTGCAAGGAGCTCTTGGGCTGATAATCTGTACCTTGTGGGGAGGAATGCTAAGGAAATCCAGAAGATCGTTGATGTTTTCACCGTTGCTTTAGCAGACTGGGGAATGAGTTGGAAGTCATCATCCTTGCAGATACTCGTATGCGGGACCCAGGACCCTACGCCGATTCTGGCCCAAGTCGGAGACCAACGAGTTGCCTTCACACCGGTGGAGTCGCTTTCCATTCTGGGCTGCGTTGTCTGCAAAAGCTTTCTCGAGGGACACGAGGACCTAGCACATCGACTTAAATGCGCCAGAGGATCCTTTTTCGCTCAGATATCATATTTTGGGTGCAGATCGGTACCGCTGAAACACAAATATCGTCGTTATCAAGCTCAGGTCCAATCGCGTCTGCTATATGCGGGAGAGATGTTCACGCTTGATGCTGAGGCGGTGCGAACCATACATGCTTTTGAGGGCATGTGTCTGCTGCGTATGTGGTGCCGTCGCAAGCCGTCTTCGCTAACATGGGGTGTCTGGCGCCCTGAGATGCTCCACAAGGTGCGACAGCATTTCGCTGAGGCCAATTTCCCATCAGCTGTACAGATGATTGCTTGGAAGAGCTGGACGATGATGAGAAGTATCAAGGAGTATATCTTGTCAGATTGTCACCGTCGACATGTTCAACGGCGTCAGAGCGCAAGTCCTGAGGAAGCCCCGAGTGCGAGGGAACACCTCAGGCAACGTCGCCAAATTTTGCAGGAGGCGTCAGGACGCAAGTCCTGGGGAAGCCCCGAATGCGAGGGAACACCCCAGGCACACGTCGCCACGTTTGGTGCTGATCCTGGGCCTTCCCAGAAGAGAGTACGCTTTGCTGATACACCCTCGCAATCTTTCGCGGGAGCCATCTCACAAGTTGTTGCTGAGAGTATTGCATTGAGTGATAGGCTGGAGGATGTTTCACAGGAGCTCGCCAGGCACATTGCGACCCAGGACGCCAGCTTCAACAGGCAGACCTTGAAAAGACGACGACTGCAGGGACTACGACAAGGGTTTGGTGGTGATTCTTTGGCTTCTGAGAATATTGATTCAGGGAGTGGGTCGGCGGCTCTACTGCCCACACTCTCCCTGCCAGGTCATGATATTGATCACTGCAGTCCTGATAACAGGGCTTTCGTGGACAGCAGAAGGGGATTGCTCATGTACAATGTTGAGTGGACTACGCGCAGGGACATTATGGCAGAATGTTGCCGACTACACGGGAACCGTACTCAGGCATCCACGATCAAGAGGTTGAGAGCTGGCCCAGAAAGAGTGGGCCAGCGTAGCTGGCAGTATCCATACATTCTTACATATGGCAGCTCCTGGTGGTCGAGTGTCGAGACGAGCTATCGTTCTTTCCTGGAGATGTGGCAGAATCTTTTGTGCATGTACGATAAACCAAAGGTATTCCTGTATTTTGTTCAGAACTGGAAGGGCACAGCGGCGTACTATACACCTCCCGAGATGGTGGGTGATACTGAGCGTGTACCGAGTGAGAAAGATGCACAAAAACTTGCTAAGAGGCTGGCGATTATCAACGAGAGGCAGACGGTGTGGGACATTGTAAGTCCAGGATTCGGGGTAGAAATCAAAGGGGATAGTTTACTTGTGAATAACTGGTTGACGGGACGATGGCGATGCGACAACAAACAATACCAGAGACGTGTGGACCGATGTATTAACGTTCTAGATCGAGCTGCGGGGGATCTGGGCATTCGAAGCTCTGGATTGGGGAAAGACTTATATAGGCATGAATTCAGGGAAGATAACACACGAGCTGATGAACTTACACATTTGGCCCGCGAGGGCCACTGCTTCTACAACCAATATGAGTACATGTTTAGCTTTGAGGACTTTCTACAACCTATCGCCTGTCGTGGTGGATACGATGGGGGAGTTTGCAGCAAAGGGACGGGGTGCGGCTTTTGGCTTCAAGTGGGTTTCATCAATCACAGATATGATTGTAATAAGAGTGTCTCGTGCTCTCCTCTCCCCTCCTCCTCCCCCTACTCCGTGTCCTCTAATATGCCTCTCGTTTGGAGGGATGTGTGCGAAGCCGCGTGGTGCCTAGAGGGTGCTACGATAACCGACGCCGAACTTAGTGCTGCTGAGGCGCTTACTAGCGCTGTTGTGCATTTGGCGCAGCAGATTCTGGCCGCCAGTTGACCCAGCTGGAGCATCGGTCCGAAAACCCAAAAAACCAGGCTGACGGTTCACCGCCGGCGCCAGCTGGCAAGGAAAATCTCGACGGACATTTTGAGGACTTTTGGTCGGTTGAAAATTTTGTTCTCGAAATTCAACCATTCGTTAGAGCTCTAGTATTTTTTCCCGTGATATTCGATCTTATTCCCGCTCGTCATCTCGATCTCAGCTCGATCGGGTACCTTTTACTGCCAAAAAGCACTGCGGCGGGATCGCCCGTTTCGGGTCATCTTGTCACGCGGTGACGGTTTTCTCAAGATAACTCGAGCTTTAGGACAGCTACAGAGCTGGTAAGCACAGCTAATCGATTCAGAATGATCAGGCGCGTTCGCCTGTCGAACCCAGAGGTCTGAACTCGGCCTGCTGGCCGAGCTAGGTCCGCAAACCTATTCGTATTATTCGAGTCATCTTGACAGGCGATCTCGGTTTTTTGTACTTCACTCGAGCTACAGGACAGCTACAGAGCTGATGCGTACAGAATCTGGTTCAGAATCATCAGTGGCCGTTGTCTGTCGAATCCAGAGCTCTGAACTCGGTCTGCTGCCCGATCTAGAATCGCAAACTATTCGTATTGTTCGAGTCATCTTGAGAGATGCTGTCAGTTCTCTGCACTTAACTCGGGCTGTAGGGGGGCTGCATGGCTGGTAATCACTGGAATCGTTTCGGAGACATCAGGCGCGTCCGCCTTTCGAATCCAGAGCTCTGAACTCTGTCTGCTGCCCGAACTAGGTCCGCGGCACTATTCGTATTGTTCGAGTCATCCTGAGAGGTGCTGTCGGTTTCCTGCACTTAACTCGGGCTGTAGGGGGGGCTGCAGGGCTGGTAATCACAGGAATCGATTCAGAGACATCAGACGCGTCCGCCTGTCGCATGCAGAGGTCTGAACTCGGTCTGATAGTCGAGCTAGGTTTGCCAAACTATTCGTATTGCTCGAGTCATCTTGAGAGGTGCTGTCGATTCACGCACGTAACTCGGGCTGTAGGAGGGCCACTGAGCTCGTACAGAAGACGCTCCAGAAGCATCGGGGCCGTTCGGTTGTTGCATCCGAGAGGTCTGAAATTGCTTGGGCTGAACAACTATTTTTTTTCGGTGTAATTTTTTTCGACATTATATGTTGTCAGCAAGCTCTACGAGTCCCCCGGCGGTAAGAAAGGTTGACGGTTTACCGCCGGCGCCCAGTTGGTCGAACCGGCCTTAAGAGATAAAGTGGTGACTTTGGGTCGGTTTTGCGAAGATTTGAAAGATATTTGGCAATTCGTTTAGAGAAACTAGATTTTTCGCACCTGTAATGGGCTATGACGCGTGCACCTGTAAAGTTTCCAGGCCCGTAGGTACAGTATTACTACCAAAACACTTGGAGCAACCGACGACAGATAAAAATCGCAAAACGTAATTTTTCTAGTACTTTGGGCCTCGCCCCAGAAGCTTCCTTCATCAGAAAAGAGCTCTACGAGGGTCCCGGCGGTAACCTGATTGACGGTTTACCGCCGGCTCCCAGTCCAGGACAGATTTCCCGTCCCCAAAGGGTGTCTTCGCTCTCCGGGTTTTGGACGCTACCAAGTTGGCCAACCCGGCCCGGGCGGACAATGTGGTGACCTCGGGTCGGTTTTTCAAAGATTGCGAGAGATTTTGAAATTCGTTTCGAGAATTCGAATTTATTATATGCAGTGAATCATGGCGCTTTCGATGGTGCAATGCTGAGGGCTCTAGCTGTATTATTTCGATTAAAAGACTAGGGGGAACCAACATTGTGTAACACCGAAAACAACATGTTTTTGTTTTATGAGAAGCGATTTGCTACTGTTATCTGGGAGCGAACTTGGTCTATTCAGAGCTCTATGAGAGTTCTGGCGGTAACCTGCTTGACGGTTTACCGCCGGCTCCCAGTTCCGGCGCGCTGGAGAGCTAGTTGGCAAGAAAATCTAGACGGACCTTTTGGTGACTTTTGGTCGGTTGAAAATTTTGTTCTCGAAATTCCTCAATTCGTTTGAGCTCTAGTATTTTTTCCCGTGATGTTCGATCTTATTCCCGCTCGCCATCTTGATCTCAGCTCGATCGGATATTTTTTACTGTCAAAAAGCACACTGGCGGGATCGGCCGTTTCGAGTCATCTTGATACGCGTTGTCGGTATTTTTTTACTTAACTCGAGATAGAGGACAGCTACAGAGCTGGTAAGCACAGCTAATCGATTCAGAATGATCAGGCGCGTTCGTCTGTTGCATCCAGAGGTCTGAACTCGGTCTGCTAGCCGAGCTAGGTCCGTAAACCTATTCGTACTATTCGAGTTATCTTGAGAGGCGTTCTCGGTTTTCTGCACTTAACTCGAGCTATATGACAGCTACATAGCTGATACTTACATAAACCGATTCATAATTATCAGTCGCGTTCGTCTGTTGAATCCAGAGCTCTGAACTCGGTCTGCTGCCCGCTCTAGATTCGCGAAACTATTCGTATTGTTCGAGTCATCTTGAGAGGTGCTGTCGGTTTTCTGTACTTAACTCGGGCTGTTTGGAGGTTACAGTGCTGGGAGTCACAGGCATCGATCTGGAGACATCAGGCCCGTCCGCCTGTCGAATCCAGAGCTTGGAACTCGGTCTGCTGCCCAAACTCGGTGCGCGAAACTATTCGTATTGTTCGAGTCATCCTGAGAGGTGCGTCGGCTTTCTGCACTTAACTCGGGCTGTAGGTGGCTGCAGGGCTGGTAATGACAGGCATCGATTCAGAGACATCAGACGCATCTGCATGTCGCATTGACAGTCTTAACTCGGTCTGATACTCATCTAGGTATGCCAACTATTTCTATTGTTCGAGTCATCTTGAAAGGTGCTGTCGATTTACGCACGAACTCGGGCTGTAGGAGAGCTACAGAGCTCGTACATAAGACAATCCAGAAGCATCGGGGGCGTTCGGGCTGAAAAGCTATACGTTCTCTAAATCGTTTTTTTTTTACATTATATATTGTCAAGAAGCTCTACGAGTCTTCCGGCGGTAAGAAGGTTGACGATTCACCGCCGGCGCCCAGTATATCTTTCAAATCTTAGCAAAACCAACCCAAAGTTATCACATCGTCTTTTCTGGCCTGGTCGACCAACTAGCTCCACCCCAGACCGGCATTCCTCTTGCCCATCGATAACGAAGAGCTCTACGAGGTATCAAAAAAGAAGAATGCGGGCGCGAGCTAGAGGAATTCCGGCGCGGGGTGGGGCTAGTTGATCGACCCGACCAGATAGGACAAAGTGGTGACTTTGGGTCGATTTTGCTCAGATTTGAAAGATATTTGACACTTCGTTTTAGGAAGCAGATTTTTACGCCGAGCATTGACATATAAACTGGCGCTGGCGGTGAACCCTCAACCTAGTCACCGCCGGGAACCTCGTAGAGCTTCTTGCACGCAAAAGAGTGCGCAGAATAGGAGCAGAGAGCTTCTCGGATAATTTCTCGGAAAACGTCAAAATTGTATTGTTTGGTGTCATTCTGCTAGCTCCACCCCGCGCCGGAATTCCTCTAGCTCATCGATTCCGAAGAGCTCTACGAGGTACTTTGTTCCCTCAGCAGCTTAGCTCTGTAAAGCCAGGTTTAGTATTAGCTGTTTTTCCGGAACCGACTTCACGTTGACTCCGAAAAATCTGAATTTGAATTTTTTCCAGGAAAGCCTCCAGAAGCTTTCCGCTCCGATCGCGAGCTTTCTTACGGGTGCAAGGAGCTCTACGAGGTTGCGGCAGTGACCAGGTTGACGGTTCACTGCCGACGCCAGTGTGCCTGCACGCGTGCAAGCACGCGTGGAGGCCTCCTGGCAGCGCTTCGGAAGCGCTGCAGTGGGGCCCGTCTGCATCCGGGACCAGGTCCTGTCGCGGTCCCGCCCCGGCGCCGGTGGCCTTCGTCATACCTCGTAGAGCTCTTCGGCATCGATGAGCTAGAGGAATGCCGGCGCGGGGTGAAGCTAGTTGGCCGACCCGGCCAGAAAGGACAAAGTGATAACTTTTCGGTGGTTTTGCTAAAAATTCAAGGATATTTGACAATTCATTTTCAGAAAACAGATTTTTCGCACCTGTCGTCGCTGTCCCCCTCCTCCTCCTCCTCCTGCTCCTCCTCCTCCTCCTCCTCCTCCTTCTCCTCCTCCTGGGAAGCGCGCGTGCGGTCGCGGCCTTGCGCGCAGGGTGCATGGCGCTGGCGCGTCTCGCTTCGTCGATGAGGCATCTGTTGCGCCTTCGGCAAGGGGCTTCGCCGTTGGGCTGCCGCTGGCGCAGCAGATGCACAGGAGTCTGGCATGCTGCGCGCGCCCGTTCTTGAGGGCCGCCCCCCGCGCAGTGCGCCCAGCCGAAGCCCGCTCTGGCGACGCGTCGCGCAGCAGGAGGCGGGGCACGACGGAGTGCAGCACACGGTTTGCAACCTGCTCGTTCCGCTCGGCTGCCGCCTCCGTCCGTCGCAAGCACTCCGCGTCCCGCCGCGCGCGCCGAGACCGCCGGCAGGACGCGCGCCACGCTTTCCAGAGCGATTTCTGCTCGCACTCCGCCGCCTGCAACGCGGAAGTATCGACAACCTCCTCGTAGATCACGTCGTGCTCTGCGAGCAAACGCGCCTGCGCCCGGTCGCCCCGCGCCTGCAACTCCCGAGCCGGCGCCGAGCGCTCCGCGCACCACCCTAGAGACGCGAAGCCACCACCCGCCCACCAAACAGGCCGTCGAGATTGTTCTTGCCAACTAGCTCTCAGCGCCCCGGAATTACCTTCAAGCTTCCAGCAACTAGCTAAGGGAAGCTCTACGAGTTACTTTGTCTCTTCTGGTCGGGCCGACCAACTAGGTCCCCCACGCGCCGGAATTCCTCTTAGGTCATCGATAACGAACAGCTCTACGAGGTACTAGCTCTCCGGCGCCCCGCAATTACTCTTAAGCTTCCAGCAACTAGCTAAGGGAAGTTCTTCGAGTCACTCCAGATGTCTCAACGTTTTACTCTCGACCCTTTGCTTCGGTCTCCGCGCCTTCCCGACCCGAATTCTCCCAGCGTGCTTTCCATGAATTTTTGGAGTCTGTGAATTCGTTTCCTTTCCCTCCATAGGCTGGCTGTGGCGACTCCCTGCCGACGCCGTCTGTTCGCGACCTTGAGCTCACCATTTTCTATGTTCCCCGAGAGCTCTCTGAGAGCTAAAGGGTTTTAGAGTAGAAGCTGTGCGGTGGTGGTGCCCGCAGGGGCTTCTCCACGGCGGTCCACGACCCTCGCGGCGCCTCGCCCGTCCGGCAGTTGGCCCCGGAGCGCTTCCGGCAAGCGTCCACTCGTGCCTGCGCGCGTGCGAGAAAAGAGCTCTACGAGGGCCCCAGCGGTAACCTGGTGACGGTTTACCGCCGGTTCCGAGTTCTGGGGCGGTTTGGAGCTAGTTGGCCGACCCGACCAAAAGAGACAATGTGACAACTTTGGGTGGGTTTTGCTATGATTTCAAAAGATATTTGACAATTCATTTTGAGAAACCAGATTTTTCGCACCTGTAATCGGTTATGACGCGTGCGTCTGTAGAATTTCCAGGCCCGTAGGTACAGTATTACTACCAAAACACTTGCAGCAACCGACGTTAGAAAAAAACCAGAAAAAAAACATATTTTTTCGAGTTTTCGGGCCTCGCCCCAGAAGCTTCCTTCATGTGTTCCGAGGAGCGCGGTGTCAGAAAAGAGCTCTACGAGGGTCCGGCGGTAACCTGGTTGACGGTTTACCGCCGGTTCCCAGTGATAACTTTGGATGGTTTTTTTGAAAGGTTTGAAAGGTATTTGACAATTCATTTTGAGAAACCAGATTTTTCGCTTCTTTAGACGACTGAGCTAGAGGAATTCCGGCGCGGGGTGGAGCTAGTTAGTCGACCCGACTAGAAAGGACAAAGTGACACATTTTGGCTGCTTTTGCGAATATTTCAAAGATATTTGACCATTTATTGTTAGGAAGCAGATTTTTCGTACCTGTAAACGATTGTGAGGGCCTCTGCGTCTTAGTCTGAGGTCTGTAGGCGCACTTTTACTATCAAATCACTTGGAGGAACCAACTTCATGTCGACATGAAAAAAAACAATTTTGCCTTTTTCGAGAAATGCTTCCAGAAGCTCTCTCTTCTGATTTTGAGCACTCTTACGTGCGAAAGGAGTTGTACTTTCCGGCGATGACTAGGCTGACGGTTCACCACCGGCGCCTGTTCTGGCGCGCGGCTCAACATCCTTCGCTTTCGGAGCAGATTTGGAGGATGTCTCAAGCGAGGCTCTCATTTTCACCCCCCAGGTGGGCCAGATTTTGAGGCTGTCTCGATCGGTTTGCTTGGTTTGGTGGCCAGGCTCGTGGCCCTAAGGGGAGCCGCCAGGCATGATTGCACGGGTTCGTTCGCGGCCATTTTGTGGGAATGTCTCAGGCGGTTTGCCTGTTTCTGGGCTCAACATTCTTCGCTTTCGGAGCAGATTTGGAGGATGTCTCGAGGGGGGCGCTCATTTTCACCCCCCCAGGTGGGCCAGATTTTGAGGATCTCTCGATCGGTTTGCTTGTTTTGGTGGCCAGGCTCGCGGCCCTAAGGGGAGCCGCCAGGGGTGGTTGCACGGGCTCGTTCGCGGCCATTTTGTGGGGATGTCTCAGGCGGTTTGCTTGTTTCTGGGCTCAACATCCTTCGCTTTCGGAACAGATTTGGAGGATGTCTCGAGCGAGGCGGGTTATGCCGCGTCTGCCAGTAAAGTTATCAGGTGATTAGCTGCAATATTACAATCAAAACACTTGCTGGAACCGACTGTCTTCCGAGTCATCTTGACACGCGTTGACGGTTTTCTGTACTTGACTTGAGATTTCAGAGCTACAGCTGATACCAGCAGAAACCAATTCATAATTATTGGGCGCGTTCGTCTGCTACATCCAGAGGTCTGAAATCGGTCTGCTACTCGAGCTAGACCTGCAAAACCATTCGTATTATTCGAGTCATTTTGGCCAGTGCTGTCAGTTTTCTATAGTTAGCGGAAGATTTAGAGGAGCTACGAGTTGGTACGCACATAAAACAATTCAGTATCACCAGGCGCGTCCGTCTGTTGCATCGAGAATTCTGACTCGGTCTGCCACTCGAGCTAGGTGCACGACACTTTTCGTATTTCTCATGTTCTCTGAAGGGACGCTGTCGGTATTCTGCGCTTAACTCGAGCTGTAGCACAGCTACAGAGCTGGTGCGCACAGAAAGCGATCCAGAGTTAAAAGGGGCGTTCGGCTGAAGCATCCAGAGCTCGGAACAGAGTCTGCTACTCGAGTTAAGTCCGCAAAACTCTTCGTATGCGACCGAGTACCTCGTAGAGCTCTTCGGCATCGATGAGCTAGAGGAATTCCGGCGCGGGGTGGAGCTAGTTGGCCGACCCAACAAGAAGAGACAATGTGACAACTTTGGGTCGGTTTTCCTAAGATTTGAAAGATATTTGACAATTCATTTTGAGAAACCAAATTTTTCGCACCTGTAAACGACTATGAGGGCCTCTGCGTCTTTATAGGAGCTCTGTAGGCGCACATTTACTGTCAAAACACTTGGGGGAACCAACTTCATGTCGACATGAAAAAAAGAATGTTCAATTTTTCGAGAAATGCCTCCAGAAGCTCTCTCTTCCGACTCTGAGCTCTCTCACGCGTGAAAAGAGCTCTACGAGGTTCCCGGCGGTCACCGGGTTGACGGTTCACCGCCGGCGTCATTTTTCGAGTTTTTTGGCTCTCGCTTGAAAAGCTTCCTTCACGTATGTTCAGGGGCTCTGGGCGAGAATAGAGCTCTACGAGGTCCCCGTCCTATTCCGATGCCTATGCCTCAGTGGCTCGGCAGTGTGATGATAAGAGATGCCTTCTCTAGCTACCCTGTGCTCCATTTGGGAGTCTTAGGGCTCAGCTGTCACAGCTGTCCGCGCCCTGACTCAAACTCAAAAGCCTCGTTGACGCCTTACCGCCGGCTCCAAGTCTTTGTGCAAAATTTGAAAATTCGTTTTGGGAACCGGTATTTTTCTCACCTCTAGTGGGTTATGCCGCGTCTGCTATTTCAATTATCAGGTCTGTAGCTGCAATATTACTATCAAAAGACTTGCTGGAACCGACGGCCGTTTCGAGTCATCTTGACACGCGTTGGCGGTTTTCTGTATATATCTCGATATTTCGGACAGCTACAGAGCTGATACTTACAGAAACCCATTCAGAATCTTGAGGCGCGTTTGTCTCTGCTCGAGCTAGGTCCGCAAATCTGTTCGTAATTCGAGTCATTTTGACCAGTGCTGTTGGTTTTTGCATTGAACTCACGATCCAGAATAGCTACAGAGCTGGTGCACACATGGTAGGATTCTGTATCGTCAGGCGCGTCCGTCTTCTGGATTGAGCGGTCTGAAATCGGTCTGCTACCGGAGCTAGGTCCGCAAAACTATTTGTATTCTTCAAGTTCTTCTTGCAGGCGCTGTCGGTCTTCTGTGCTTAACTGAAGCTGCAGCAGAGTTGCAGAGCTAGGACGCACGGGAACCGATCTCGAATTGTCAGGGGCGTTCGCTTGGAGCATCTAGAGCTCTGAACACAGTCTGCTATCCGAGCTAGGTCCCCATCGCTATTCGTATGCGACAGATTTTCTTTGGAACTCAAGGTGTTTTTTTCCACTTAACTCGAGCTCCAGATGAGCTTGAGAGCTCTTTCGCACAGAAATCTTGAAGAAGATTCCTTCAATGTTTACCGGGCAGCCCCGCACGAGAAAAGAGCTCCACGAGGCTCCCGGTGGTAACCTGGTTGACGGTTTACTGCCGGCTCCCAGTTCCGGCGCGCTGGAGAGTTAGTTGGCAAGAAAAATATCGACGGACCTTTTGCTGATTTTTGGTCGGTTGGAAAATTTTGTTCTCGGAATTCAACAATTCGTTTTATTCTTTCCCGTGATATTCGATCTTATTCCCGCTCGCCGTCTTGATCTCAGCTCGATCGGGTACCTTTTACTGTCAAAAAGCACTGCGGCGGGATCAGCCGTTTCGGGTCATCTTTACACGCAGTGACGGTTTTCTCAAGATAACTCGAGCTATGGAGGAGCTACAGAGCCTATACTTACAGAAACCGATTCAGAATCATGAGGCGCGTTTGTCTGTTGAGTCCAGAGGTCTGAACTCGGTCTGCTGCTCGAGCTAGGTCCGCGAAGTTAGTCGTATTGTTCGAGTCATCTTGAGAGGTGCTGTCGGTTTTCTGTACCTAACTCGGGCTGTAGAGGGGCTACAGGGCTGGTAATCACAGAAACCGATTCGCAGACATCAGGCGCGTCCGCCTGTCGCATGCAGAGGTCTCAACTTGGTCTGCGACTTGAGCAAGGTCCGCAAGACTGTTCGTATCGCTCGAGTCATTTCGACAGAGATGTCGGATTTCTGAACTTCACTCGAGCTCTTGGGGAGCTGCAGAGCTGATACGCACAGAAACCGATGCAGACTGATCAGGCGCCTTCGTCCGTTGCATCCAGAGGCCTGAAATGGGTCTGCTACTCGAGCTAGGTCTGCGAAGCTATTCGTATCGTTCGAGTCATCTTGAGAGTTGCTGTCGGTTTTCGCACGTAACTCGGGCCGTGGGAGAGCTACAGAGCTGGTACGCACAGAAACCGATCGAGAAGCATCAGGAGCGTTCGTCTGTTGCATCGAGAGGTCTGAACTCGGTCTGCTATCCGAGTAAGGCTCACAAAATTATTCGTATTCGACTGATTCTTTTCCAAATAATGGTGAAATTTCTTCACTGAACTCGAGCGGCCGAAAAATCAGAAGGAAATTGTGAGGCGTGAAGCATCTAGACGCTGCGTTTGAGTCTGTTGTGAACGCAGACGCGAACAACGGATTCGTACTCTGCTACTTCCTCCGAGCACAGCAATGGGATATCACTAGACGCCTGAGATCTATCTGCTATCAGCTCGGGCTTAAAAACAATTCGTTCTCTGCTATTTTTCGAACATAATATATGGTCAGGTAGCTCTACGAGTCCCCCGGCGGTAAGAAAGGTTGACGGTCTACCGCCGGCGCCCAGTTGGCAAGAAAAATCTCGACGGACCTTTTGGTGAGTTTTGGTCGGTTGAAAAATTTGTTCTCGAAATTCCTCAATTCGTTTGAGCTCTGGTATTTTTTCTCGTGGCGGGATCGGCCGTTTCGAGTGATCTTGATACGCGCTCTCGGTATATTGGACTTAACTCGAGATACAGGACAGCTACAGAGCTGGTAAGCACACTTTATCGATTCAAAATGATCAGGCGCGTTCGTCTGTTGCATCCAGAGGTCTGAACTCGGTCTGCTAGCCGAGCTAGGTCCGCAAACCTATTCGTATTATTCGAGTCATCTTGACAGGCGCTCTCGGTTTTCTGTACTTAACTCGAGCTATATGACAACTACAGAGCTGATACTTACAGAAACTGATTCAGAATCATCACTCGCGTTCGTCTGTTGAATCCAGAGCTCTGAACTCGGTCTGTTGCCCGATCTAGAATCGCGAAACTATTCGTATTGTTCGAGTCATCTTGAGGGGTGCTCTTGGTTTCCTGTACTTAACTCGGGCTGTAGGGGGGCTACAGTGCTGGTAGTCACAGGAATCGATTTGGAGACATCAGGCGCGTCCGCCTGTCGAATCCAGAGCTCGGAACTCGGTCTGCTGCCCGAACTAGGTCCACGAAACTATTCGTATTGTTCGAGTCATCCTGAGAGGTGCTGTCGGTTTTCTGCACTTAACTCGGGCTGTAGGGGGGCTGCAGGGCTGGTAATCACAGGAATCGATTCGGAGACATGAGACGCGTCCGCCTGAGGTCTGAACTCGGTCTGATACTCGAGCTTGTTTTGCCAAACTATTCGTGTTGTTCGAGTCATCTTGAGAGGTGCTGTCGATTTACGCACGTAACTTGGGCTGTAGGAGAGCTACAGAGCTCGTACAGAAGATTATCCAGAAGCATCGGGGGCGTTCGGCTGTTGCATCGAGAGGTCTGAAATCGCTTGGGCTGAAAAACTATTCGTTCTCTGCAAGTTTTTCGACATTATATATTGTCAGGAATCTCTACGGGTCCCCCAGCGGTAAGAAAGGTTGACGGTTTACCGCCGGCGCCCAGTTGGCAAGAAAAATCTCGACGGACCTTTTACTGACTTTTGGTCGGTTGAGAAAATTTTGTTTTCGGAATTCAGCAATTCGTTTGAGCTCTGGTATTTTTTCCCGTGATGTTCGATCTTATTCCCGCTCGCCGTCTTGATCTCAGGTCGGTCGGGTAGATATTACTGTCAGAAAGCACTGCGGCGGGATCTGCCGTTTCGGGTCATCTTGACACGCGGTGACGGTTTTCTCAAGACAACTCGAGCTATAGAAAAGATACAGAGCTGATACTTACAGAAACCGATTCAGAATCATCAGGCGCGTTTGTCTGCAGAATCCAGAGGTGTGAACTCGGTCTGCTGCCCGAGCTAGCTCCGCGAAACTATTCGTATCGTTCGAGTCATCTTGAGAGGTGCTGTCGGTTTTCTGTTCTTAACTCGGGCTGTTGGGGGGCTCAGGGATGGTAATCACAGAAACTGATTCGTTGACATCAGGTGCGTCCGCCTGTCGCATGCGGAGGTCTGAACTCGCTCCGCTACTCGAGCTAGGTCCGCAAAACCATTTTTATCACTCGATTCATTTCGATAAAGACTGTCGGATTTCTGTACTTTACTCGAGCTCTAGGGTAGCTACAGAGCTGATACGCACAGAAACTGATGCAGACTGATCAGGCGCGTTGGTCTGCTGCATCCAGAGGCCTGAAATGGGTCTGCTACTCGAGCTAGGTCTGCGAAACTATTCGTATTATTCGAGTCATCTTGAGAGGTGCTGTCGGTTTTCGCACGTAACTCGGGCTGTAGGAGAGCTACAGAGCTAGTGCGCACAGAAAACGATCCAGAAGCATTAGGAGCGCCTGTCTGTTGCATCGAGAGGTCTGAACTTGGTCTGCCATCCGAGCTAGATTCACAAAATTATTCGTATTCGACTAATTTTTTTCCAAATGATGGTGACTTTCTTCACTGAACTCGAGCGGCCGAAAGCTTAGAAGAAAATCGTGAGGCGTGAAGCATCTAGACGCTTGGTTTGAGTCTGTTGTGAACGCAGACGCGAGAAACGGATTCGTACTCTGCTACTCATATTACTGTCCAAAAACGTGGAGGAACCGTTGGCTGTCCGGAGTTTTGCTAAAATGATTATGGTCTCGTGCATTTGACAACAGCTTGAAGCAAGATACATCATCCGATTCTACCTCGTAGAGCTCTTGGGCATTGATGAGCTAGAGGAGTCGGGCGCGGGGTGGAGCTAAGTGGCCGATCCGACCAAAGGACGAAGCGTCAACTTTTGGTCGGTTTTGCTAAGATTTGAACGATATTTGACAATACATTCTGAGAAAACATATTTTTGGCACCTGTAGTGGGTTATGCTACGTCTGCCAGTCAAATTCTCAGGGCCGTAGCTGCAGTATTACTATCAAACACTTGGCGGAACCGACTTTCGATAACAACATAAAAACGTGATTTTTTGAGTTTTTCAGGTCTTGCTGGATGCTTTGTCCATTGAGGAGCGTCGTGTGAGAAAAGAGCTCTACGAGGGCCCCGGCGGTAACCTGGTTGACGGTTTACCGCCGGTTCCCAGTTCCGGCGCGGGGTGGAGCTAGTTTGGCCGACCCGATTAGAAAGGACAATGTGATAACTTTGGGTCGGTTTTGTTAAGATTTGAATGACATTTGATAATTCATTTTGAGAAAGCAGATTTTTTACGCCGAGAATTAGCTTTGTATTCTTGTTCCCTCAGTAGCTCAGCTCTCTAGAGCCAGTTAAAGTACCACTTGACTTCCAGGAACTGACTTCATATTGGCTCCGAAAAAATTTCAATTTGACGTGTTCCTAGAAAAGCTCTACGAGGTTCCCGGCGGTGACCAGATTGACAGTTCGCCGCCGGCGCCAGTTAGCCGACCCGGCCCCGACAGACAATGGACCTCGTAGAGCTTCGGCATCGATGAGCTAGAGGAATTCCGGTGCGGGGTGGAGCTAGTTGGCCGACCCGGCCTTAAGACGACCCGGCCCGGGCGGACAATGTGTTAACTTTCGGTCGGTTTTGCTGAGATTTGAAAGATATTTGATCATTCGTTTTCAGAAAGCAGATTTTTACGCCGAGCATTGGCATATAAACTTCTCTCTGACGGCAGCTGAGCTCTCCTGATGTATTTTATCAAGAGTTGATTTTCGGGAAGCGAGCCAATATAAACATCGAAAAAATCGAAAATCAAGATTTTCGGAGAATCTTGATTTTATGATTCTACGTCGATTCTAAGCACTCTAACCAGTGTAAGGAGCTCTACGAGGTTCCCGGCGGTGACCAGGTTGACGGTTCACCGCCGGCGCCAGTACTGGGGCGCTGGAGGGCTAGTTGCCCAGAAAAATCTCGACGGACCTTTTGATGACTTTTGGTCGCTTGAAAATTTTGTTCTCGAAATTCAACCATTCGTTTGAGCTCTAGTTTTTTTTCCCGTGATATTCGATCTTATTCCCGCTCGTCGTCTTGATCTCAGCTCGATCGGGTAGATATACCTCGTAGAGCTCTTCGTCATCGATGAGCTAGAGAAATTCCGACGCCGGGTGGAGCTAGTTGGTCGACCCGACCAGAAAGGACAAAGTGACAGCTTTTGGGTGGTTTTGCGAATATTTAAAAGATATTTGACCATTCATTTTGAGGAAGCAGATTTTAGAACTTGATTCTGAAAGCAGCTCAGCTCTATATAGAGTTTTACGATCTGAAAATTAGCGGGAACCGACCTCAGAGTGACGTCGAAAAATGGAAAGTTGACGTTTTTTTGAGAAAGGCCCCGAGAAGCTGTCTGCTCCGATTCTGAGCACTTTCGTGCCTGCAAGGAGCTCTACGAGGTTCCCGGCGGTGCCCAGGTTGACGGTTCACCGCCGGCGCCAGGTGGTCGACCCGGCCCGGGCGGACAATGTGTTAACTTTCGGTCGGTTTTGCTGAGATTTGAAAGATATTTGACCATTCATTTTGAGAAAGCAGATTTTTACGCCGAGCGGTATATAAGCTTCTCTCTGACAGCAGCTGAGCTCTCCTCATGTATTTCATCAAGAGTTGACTTCCGGGTAGCGAGCCAATACAAACATCGAACAAATCGAAAATCAAGATTTTTGGAGAATCTTTATCTTATGATTCTACGTCGATTCTAAGCACTCTAACCAGTGTAAGGAGCTCTACGAGGGTCCCGGCGGCGAACAGGTTGACGGTTCACCGCGGGCGCCAGTTCCAGGGCGCTGGAGAGCTAGTTGGCAAGAATAATCTCGACGGACCTTTTGATGACTTGTGGTCGGTTGAAAATTTTGTTCTCGAAATTCAACCATTCGTTTGAGCTCTAGTATTTTTCCCCATGATATTCGATCTTAGTCCCGCTCGTCGTCTTGATCTCAGCTCGATCGGGTAGATATACCTCGTAGAGCTCTTCGTCATCGATGGGCAAGAAGAATTCCGGCGCGGGGTGGAGCTAGTTGGTTGACCCGACCAGAAAGGACAAAGTGACAACTTTTGGGTGGTTTTGCGAATATTTAAAAGATATTTGGCCGTTTATTTTAAGAAAGCAGATTTTTGCGCGTAGCATTAGTATCTGAACTTCGTTCTGAAAGCAGCTCAGCTCTAGATAGAGTTTTACTATCTGAAAATTAGCGGGAACCGACCTCAGAGTGACGTCGAAAAATGGAAAGTTGACGTTTTTTTGAGAAAGGCCCCGATAAGCTGTCGGCTCCGATTCTGAGCACTTTCGTGCCTGCAAGGAGCTCTACGAGGTTCCCGGCGGTGCCCAGGTTGACGGTTCACCGCCGGCGCCAGTTGGTCGACCCGGCCCGGGCGGACAATGTGTTAACTTTCGGTCGGTTTTGCTGAGCTTTGAAAGATATTTGACCATTCATTTTGAGAAAGCAGATTTTTACGCCGAGCACTGGCATATAAACTTCTCTCTGACAGCAGCTGAGCTCTCCCGATGTATTTTATCAAGAGTTGACTTCCGTGAAGCGAGCCAATATAAACATCGAAAAAGTCAAAAATCAAGATTTTTGGAGAATCTTGATTTTATGATTCTACGTCGATTCTAAGCACTCTAACCAGTGTAAGGAGCTCTACGAGGGTCCCGGCGGTGACCAGGTTGACGGTTCACCGCCGGCGCCAGTTCGTGGGCGCTGGAGAGCTAGTTGGCAAGAATAATCTCGACGGACCTATTGATGACTTTTGGTCGGTTGAAAATTTTGTTCTCGAAATTCAACCATTCGTTTGAGCTTTAGTATTTTTCCCCATGATATTCGATCTTATTCCCGCTCGTCGTCTTGATCTCAGCTCGATCGGGTAGATATACCTCGTAGAGCTCTTCGTCATCGATGAGCTAGAGGAATTCCGGCGCGGGGTGGAGCTAGTTGGCCGATCCGACCAGAACGGACAAAGTCGTGACTGTTGGCCGGTTTTGTCAAGATTTGAAAGATATTTGACCTTTTGTTTTGGAGAAGGAGATTTTTGCGCGTCGCATTGGCAGATAAATTTCGTTTCCAGAGCAGCTCAGCTCTCTGCATGCAGTTTTACTATCGGTTGAACTCCGGGAACCGACCGCATATGGATATCAACAAATACAAAAATATGAATTTCGAGAAAATCTTCTATGGAACTCTCTGCTTCGATTCTGAGCAGCCTGAGGCGTGCAAGGAGCTCTACGAGGTTCCCGGCGGTGATCAGGTTGACGGTTTACTGCCGGCGCCAGTTCCGGCGCGGGGTGGAGCTAGTTGGTCGACCCGACCAGAAGAGACAAAGTGTTAACTTTTGGTCGGTTTTGCAAAGATTTGAAAGATATTTGACCATTCATTTTGAGAAAACAGATTTTTCGCACCTGTAGGGGGTTATGCCGCGCCTGCCAGTCAAATTCTCAGGTCCGTAGGTGCAGTATTATTAAAAACACTTGGGGGAACCGTCTTTGGATAAAAACATAAATCGTCATTTTTCAAGTTTTTTGGGTCTTGCTGCAGACTCTTCCTTCATGTGTACCGAGGAGCGCCGCGCGAGAAAAGAGCTCTACGAGGGCCCCGGCGGTAACCTGGTTGACGGTTTACCGCCGGCGCCAGTTACTGCCAAAAAGCATCCCGGCGGGATCGGCTGTTTCGAGTCATCTTGACAGGCGTTGACGGTTTTTTGTGCTTAACTCGAGCTGTAGGACAGCTACAGAGCTGATACTTACAGAAACCGATTTAGAATCGTCAGGCGCGTTCGTCTGTTGAATCCAGAGCTCTGAACTCGGTCTGCTGCCGGAGCTAGGTCCGCGAAGCTGTTCGTATTGTTCGAGTCATCTTGAGAGGTGCTGTCGGTTTTCTGCACTTAACTCGGGCTGTAGGGGGCTACAGGGCTGGTAATCACAGGAATCGATTCGGAGACATCAGGCGCGTCCGCCTGTGCATTCAGAGGTCTGAACTCGGTCTGGTACTCGAGCTAGGTTCGCAAAACTATTTGTATTGCTGGAGTCATCTTGACAAGAACTGTCGATTTTCTGTACTTAACTCGAACTCTAGGGGAGCTACAGAGCCGATGCGCACAGAAACGGGTACCAAATAATCAGGCACGTTTGTCTGTTGCATCCAGAGGTCTGAACTCGGTCTGCTGCTCGAGCTACGTCCGCGAAACTATTCGTATTGTTCGAGTCATCTTGAGAGGTGCTGTCGGTTTTCGCACGTAACTCGGGCTGTAGGAGAGCTACAGAGCTGATGCGCATAGAAACTGATTCGGAACCATCATGCGCGTTCGTCTGTTGCATCCAGGGGTCTGCACTGGGGTTGCTACTCGGGCTAGGTCCGCAAAACTATTCGTATTCTTTGAGTCATCGTGACAGATGTTGTCCATTTTCTGTATTGAATTCGGGCTGTACGAGAGCTACAGAGTACGCGCATAAACCGATCCAGAAGCATCAGGAGCGTTCGTCTGTTGCATCGAGAGGTCTGAACTCGGTCTGCTACCCGAGCTAGGTTCACAAAATTATTTGTATTCGAGCGACATTTTTTTGTCAAACGATGGTGAATTTCTTCACTGAACCCGAGCGGCCGGAAAATCAGAAGGAAATCGTGAGGCGTGAAGCATCTATACGCTTGGTTTGGGTCTGTTGTGAACGCAGACGCGAAACACGGATTCGTGCTCTGCTACTTTCTCCCTAATGGTATTTTCAACATGCTGCAGATGAGTTATAGAATTGTTCAGCACAGCAAGGGGATATCACCAGACGCCTGAGATCAATCTGCTATCAGCAAGGGCTGAACAACTATTCGTTCTCTGCTATTTTTTGGACATGATATATGGTCAGGAAGCTCTACGAGTCCCCCGGCGGTAAGAAAGGTTGACGGTTTACCGCCGGCGCCCAGTAATTCCGGGGCGCTGGAGAGCTAGTTGGCAAGAAAAATTCCCGGAGAGCTCTCTGAGAGCTAGAAGGTTTTAGATTAGAAGCCGGACGGTGGTGGTGCCCGCCAGGAGCTCCTCCATCGCCGTGCAGGAAGAGAGCTCCACGAGGTTCCTGGCGGTAACCAGGTTGACGGTTTACCGCCGGTTCCCAGTTGGCCGACCCGACCAGAACGGACAATGTGTTAACTTTTGGTCGGTTTTGCTAAGATTTGAAAGATGTTGAACCGTTGGTTTTGAGAAAGCAGATTTTTCGCACCTGTGGAAGACTATGAGGGCCTCTGAGTCTTAATATGAGCTTAGTAGGCGCACTTTTGCTATCAAAACATTTGGGGGAACCATCATCATGTCGACATGAAAAAAATGAATATTATCTTTTTTTGAGAAATGCCTCGAAAAACTCTCTCTTTCGATTCTGAGCACTCTCACGTGCGAAAGGAGCTCTACGAGGTTCCCGGCGGTGGCCAGGTTGACGGTTCACCGCCGGTGCCAGTCGCTCTCCGGGTTTTGGACGCTACCAAGTCTCGACGGACCTTTTGGTGACTTTTAGTCGGTTGAAAATTTTGTTCTCGAAATTCAACCATTCGTTGGAGCTCTGTATTCTTTCCCGTGCTCTTCGATGTTACCCCCGCTCGCCGTCTTGATCTCAGCTCGATCGGGTATCTTTTACTGCCAAAAAGCAGGCAGGCGGGATCGGCCGTTTCGAGTCATCTCGACAGGCGTAATCGGTTTTTTGCATTTAACTCGAGCTATAGGACAGCTACAGAGCTGACGTTTACAGAAACAGATTTAGAATGATGAGGCGCGTTTGTCTGTTGAATCCAGAGCTCTGAACTCGGTCTGCTGCTCGAGCTAGGTCCGCGAAACTATTCGTATTGTTCGAGTCATCTTGAGAGGTGCTGTCGGTTTTCTGCACTTAACTCGGGCTGTAGGGGGGCTACAGGGATCGTAATCGCAGGAACCGATTCGGAGACATCAGGCGCGTCCGTCTGTCGCATCTAGAGGTCTGAACTCGGTCTGCTACTCGTTCGCAAAACTATTCGTATCGCTCGAGTTATTCCAACAGAGACTGTCGGTTCTCTGTACTAAACTTGAGCTCTAGGGGAGCTACAGAGCTGATAAATCACAGAAGCCGATGCATAATAATCCGCGTTCGTCTGTTGCATCCAGAGGTCTGAACTCGATCTGCTACTCGAGCTAGGTTCGCGAAGCTATTCGTACTGTTCGAGTCATCTTGAGAGATTCTGTCGGTTTTCTGCACTTAACTCGGGCTGTAGGAGAGCTACAGAGCTGATGCGCAGAAAATGATTCGAAATCATCGCGCGCGTTCGTCTGTTGCATCCAGAGGTCTGAACTGGGCTTGCTACCCGGGCTAGGTCCGCAAAGCTATTCGTATTCTTCAAGTCACCTTGGCAGATGTTGTCCCTTTTCTGTATTAAACTCGGGTTGTAGGAGAGCTACGAGCTGGTACGCACAGAAAACCATCCAGAAGCATCAGGGGCGTTCGGCTGTTGCATCGACAGGTCTGAAATCGCTCGGGCTGAAATACTATTCGTTCTCTGCATTTTTTTGACATTATATATGGTCAGGAAGCTCTACGTGTCCCCCGGCGGTAAGAAAGGTTGACGGTTTACCGCCGGCGCCCAGTTCGGGCGCAGGGTGGAGCTAGTTGGCAGACCCGACCTGAAGAGTCAATGTCATGACTTGGAGTTTTTTTTTTTTTTTTTTTTTTTTTTTTTTTTTTTTTTTTTTTTTTTTTTTTTTTTTTTTTTTTTTTTTTTTTTTTTTTTTTTTTTTTTTTTAAAAAAAAAATATATATATATATATATATATATATATATATATATATATATATATATAAACCTCCCGCAACATTTGACAATTCGTTTTAAGAACCGGTAGTTTTCCCACCTGTAGTGGGTTTGGCCGCTTCTGACAGTACCTCGTAGAGCTCTCCGGCATCGATGAACTAGAGGAATTCCGGCGCGGGGACGAGCTAGTTGGCCGACCCGATCAGAACGGACAAAGTGGTGACTTTTGGCCGGTTTTGTCAAAATTTCAAAGGTATTTAACCATTTATTCTGAACAAGCAGATTTTTACGCCAAGCATTGGCATATAAACTTCGTTTATAGAGCAGCTCAGCTCTCTAGAGCCAGCGTTAGTGTTAGTTTACCTCCGGGAACCAACTGTATTTTCACTCTCAAAACTATAGAACGTTATGATTCAGATTTTCTAGAAATACTCCAAGGAGCTTCTGCTTCGATGCTTAGCACTGTTGCGCGTGCAGAGAGCTCTACGAGGCTCCCGGCGGTGACCAGGTTGACGGTTCACCGCCGGCGCCAGTTAAATTCTCAGGTCCGTAGCTGCAATATTAAAAACATTTGCTGGAACCGAGTGTGTTATGAGTCATCTTGACACGAGTCACGGTTGTCTGTACTTAACTAGAGATTTCCGAGAGCTACAGAGCTGATATTTACAGAAATCGATTCAGATTCATCAGGCGCATTCGTCTGTTCCATCGAGAGGTCTGAACTCTGTCTGCTACTCGAGCTAGATCCGCGAAACTATTCGTATTGTACGAGTGATCTTGACAGGTGCTGTCGGTTTCCCTTAACTGAAGGTTTATAAGAGCTACAGAGCTGGTTCGCATATACGTCGATCCAGTATCACCCGGCGCGTTTTTTTCTTTCATCGAGGTCTGAACTCGGTCTGGCACTCGAGCTAGGTCCACAAAGCGAAGATGCAAAATAAAAAACAGTATTTTTCGAGCTTTTTTCTTCACGCTTGAGATGGCTTTTTTCGTGTGCTCTGAGCAGCGCCGCGCGATTTCAGAGCTCTACGAGGCTCCGGCGGCTACCTGGTTGACGGTTTACCGCCCGATCCCAGTTCTGGGGCGCTCGAGAGCTAGTTGGCAAGAAAAATCTCGACGCACCTTCTGCTGACTTTTGGTCGGTTGAAAATACCTCGTAGAGCTCTTCGGCATCGATGAGCTAGAGGAATTCCGGCGCGGGGTGGAGCTAGTTGGACCACCCGACCAGAAGAGACAATGTGGTAACTTTGGGTCGGTTTTGATGGTATTTGAAAAATATTTGACCATTCATTTTGAGAAACCAGATTTTTACGCCGAGCATTGGCATATGAAATTTGTTTTTCCCAGAGGCCGAGCTCTCTAGAGCCAGTTTTACTATCGAAAAATTAGGAGGAACCGACATCAAGTTCGCAACGAAAAATGAAAATTCGACGTTTTTCTAGAAATGCTCCAATAAGCTGTCTGCTTTAAATATAAGCACTCGTACGCGTGCAAAGAGCTCTACGAGGTTCCCGGCGGTAACCAGGTTGACGGTTCACCGCCGGCGCCAGTTTTGTTTTCGAAATTCAACCATTCGTTAGATCTCTAGCATTTTTTCCCGTGATATTCGATCTTATTTCCGCTCGCCGGCTTAATTTCAGGTCGATCGGGTAGATACTATTGCCAAAAAGCACACGGGCGGGATCGGCCGTTTGGGGTCATCTTGACACGCGTCGTCGGTTTTCTGTACTTAACTCGAGTTATAGGACAGCTACAGAGCTGATGCTTACAGAAACCGATTCAGAATCATCAGGCGCGTTTGTCTGTTGAATCTAGAGGTCTGAACTCGGTCTGCTGGTCGAGCTAGGTCCGCAAAACTATTCGTATTGTTCGAGTCATCTTGAGAGGTGCTGCCAGTTTTCTGCACTTAACTCGGACGGTAGGGGGGCTACAGGGCTGGTAATCACAGGAACCAACCGCATGCAGAGGTCTGAACTCGGTGTCCTACTCGAGCTAGGTCCGCAAAACTATTCCTATCGCTCGAGTCATCTCGACAGGGACTGTCGGTTTTCTGGATTGAACTCGAGCTCTAGGGGGGCTACAGAGCTGATAGATACAGGAAGCGATGCAGAATAATCAGGCGCGTTTGTCTGTTGCATCCAGAGGTCTGAACTCGGTCTTCTACTCGAGCTAGGTCAGCAAAACTATTCGTATTGTTCGAGTCATCTTCAGAAGTGCTGTCGGTTTTCGCACGTAACTCGGGCTGTAGGAGAGCTACAGAGCTGATGCGCACAGAAACTGATTCGAAATCATCATGCGCGTTCGTCTGTTGCATCCAGAGGTCTGAACTGGGTTTGCTACTCGGGCTAGGTCAGCAAAACTATTCGTATTCTTCGAGTCACCTTGACAGATTTTGTCCCTTTTCTGTATTGAACTCGGGCTGTAGGAGAGCTACAGAGCTGGTACGCACAGAACCCAATCCAGTAGCATCAGCAGCGTTCGTCCGTTGCATCGAGAGGTCCGGACTCATGGTATTGTCTACACGCTGCAGATGAGCTACAGAACTGTTCAGCACAGCAGTGGGATATCATTAGACGCCTGAGATCAATCTGCTATCAGCTCGGGCTGAAAAACTTTCTTTCTCTGCTTTTTTTGACATAATATATAGTCAGGAAGCTCTACGAGTCCCCCGGCGGTAAGAAAGGTTGACGGTTTACCGCCGGCGCCCAGTTGTCCGTCTGGGCCGGGTGGGCCAACTAGCTCCACCCCGCGCCGGAATTCCTCTAGCTCATCGATGCCGAAGAGCTCTACGAGGTAACTCGTAGAGCTTCCCTTAGCTAGTTGCTGGAAGCTTAAGAGTAATTCCGGGGCGGTGGAGAGATAGTTGGCAAGAAAAATCTCGACGGACCTTTTGGTGACTTTTGGTCGGTTGAAAATTTTGTTCTCGAAATTCAACCATTCGTTAGAGCTCTAGTATCTTTTCCCGTGATATTCGATCGTATTCCCGCTCGCCGTCTTGATCTCAGCTCGATCGGGTACCTTTTACTGCCAAAAAGCACACAGGCGGGATCGGCCTCTTCGAGTCATCTCGACAGGCGTTGTCGGTTTTTTTGTATTTAACTCGAGCTATAGGACAGCTACAGAGCTGATACTTACAGATACCGATTTAGAATAATGAGGCGCGTTTGTCTGTTCAATTTAGAGCTCTGAACTCGGTCTGCTGCCCGAGCTAGCTCCGCGAAACTATTCGTATTGTTCGAGTCATCTTGAGAGATTCTGTCGGTTTTCTGCACTTAACTCGGGCTGTAGGGGGGCTACAGGGCTGATAATCACAGGAATCGATTCGGAGACATCAGGCGCGTCCGCCTGTCGCATTCAGAAGTCTGAACTCAGTCTGCTTTCGAGCTTGGTTCGCGAAACTATTCGTATTGTTCGAGTCATCTTGAGAGGTGCTGTCGATTTTCGCACGTAACTCGGGCTGTAGGAGAGCTACAGAGCTGATGCGCACAGTAACTGATTCGAAATTATCGTGCGCGTTCGTCTGTTGCATCCAGCGGTCTGAACTGGGTTTGCTACTCGAGCTAGGTCCGTAAAACTATTCGTATTCTTCAAGTCACCTTGGCAGATGTTGTCCCTTTTCTGTATTGAACTCGGGCTGTAGGAGAGCTACGAGCTGGTGCGCGCAGAAAACGATCCAGAGTATCAGGGGCGTTTGGCTGTTGCATCGAGAGGTCTGAAATCGCTCGGGCTGAAAAACTATTTGTTCTCTACAATTTTTTGACATTATATATGGTCAGGAAGCTCTACGAGTCCCCGGGCGGTAAGAAAGGTTGACGGTTTACCGCCGGCGCCCAGTACTTTCAACCGAGCAAAAGTCAGAAAAAGGTCTGTCGATATTTTTCTGGCCAACTGGGCGCCGGCGGTAAACCGTCAACCTTTCTTACCGCCGGGAGACTCGTAGAGCTTCCTTGCCATATATTATGTCCAAAAGATTAGCGGAGAACGATTAGTTTTCAGCCCGAGCGCTGATAGCAGACTGATCTCAGGCGTCTAGTACCATTTCCAAGAAAGTAGCAGAGGAATCGGTGTTCAGCCCAAGCGCTTATAGCAGACTGAGCGCGGGTGTCTAGATACTTTCGGATAGCGCGCATGATGATTCTCTTCCCATTGGAATACCTAACAGCTCTAAAGATCATCTGCACCTCGAGTTCAGTCCAGAAACCGTATTCCATCACCAGAAAAAAAAGGGTATGACTAGTTGTTTGGCGTCTGCGCTCATAACAGACCAAAGCCAAGCGTCTAGATACTTCAGACTAGCACGCCTCATGATGTTCTTCTGATGTATGTGCGGGAGAGCTCTCAAGCTCATCTGCAGATCGACTTCAGTGAAGATTTGTACCATCATTTCCCCCAAAAAGGTTGAATACGAATAATTTTGCGGATCTAACTCGAGTAGCAGACTGAGTTCAGAGCTCTAGATGCTTCGGCCGAACGCGCCTGATGAATCTGAATCGATTACGTGTGCCTACAAGCTCTGTAGCTATGCTACAGGCTCGAGTTAGGTTTTTCGGGTCTTGTTCCAGACGCTTCCTTCATGTGTACCGAGGAGCGCCGTGCGAGAAAAGATTACGAGGGCCCCGGCGGTAACCTTGTTGAAAGGCTCAAGGGTTCCCGGCTCAAGGGTTCCCGGCTCAAGGGTTCCTGGATCCCACAGGAGCTTAGGGGGTGTCGGCGTCGCGGGGAGACGGTGCGGCAGCCATCGCTGCCATCGGCGAGTACGGCATCTTCGAGGTCAGCTAGGCCGCCTGCTTTGTTTGCTGTGCTTGTTGTCTTTTATTGTTCGTGTGTGGAGACGGACGGATACGACTTGTCGGTTCTTGCGAGAAGATTTCAGCTGGAGGATATTTCACCGACAGTACCATATATCTGCAGTACTCACAGGATTACGGTCAGAAGCCAGATACTGCTATCGAAAGGGCGTCTCGTAAAAGACAGCTTCAGGATATTGAGAAGACCCCAGGTGACTATCCATTGGACGGAAGATTGCATACTGCCGACTCCACGCCAGATAGTGAATCTGCTGTACCTCTCTGTGAACGGACGGTGACCCGACAGTGGTTGCACTCGTGGGGATACGGTCCTCAGTGTATTGACACAATGCCAGAGTATGCTGACAACGTGACGGTGGATGGTGGTGCTCCCCCTGTGAAGCGTAATCGTGAGGAGGTGCTTGCTGAGAGGAAGGCCGCCTTGGAGGGGAAGGATGATATGCAGAGTTTACTTTTGCAGATGATGCACAAAATGGATGATAACACTGAAAGGATCCAGGATGCCATTGGAGTTCAGGGAACCAAAATCGACAACGTTCAGGCCCTGGTCCAGAAGCAGGGTGTTGCGATTTCTAGCCTGGAGACTAAACAAAACCAACTTTAGACGATTGTCCAGGGGCTCCAGGGACAGGTTCGAGCGGGTTCTGTTGCCAGTGACGCTTCGACGAGGCCTGATAATACCAGGACGGGCAGATACCAGGCTCCTGGGACCACCTACTTCTCTCCCACATATGTCGAACTCAAGGGATGGGTCACCAACTGGAATGACAGGGATCGGAGGTCTCAGGAGATGCTCATGTGGGGGGATGTGAAGGTGCTCATCGATAATATTACACATCACTGTCTTTCGGAGGATGATCGTGTCCACGTGTGTGTTGACGGTACCGAGCGCATCAATGCTGGTCGTTACATGTTCGGATCTGCCAACATAGAATTCAAGCCAGGGGCTGACAGGGATGTTGTATGGAGGGCTAAACGGTGCATCGACCTTGTGACGGTACCCCCTGCCAAACGTCCCGCGCCTCCTCCAGGAATCCAGACTGCAGCACCACAGTGCCTCATCGAGAATATGGAGCAGAAAACCAATCCTGAGTCGATCAAAGTCAGTGTCGAGTGCCCTGAGTGGAAAAGGGACCACGTTAAGGCAGTGGGGCGATTCTGCGGCACTATTCGGAGCATGTGTACACATATTGGTATAGAGGCCATCGCTGTGCGAGGTGAAATGGGACCGCCCAAATCTACTATATGGACGGTGCCCACGACTGCTGCTCCGAGGCCTATGCTTCTGGCCGAGTTTACCACGACACGGGCGACATGGGAGGTATCGAGTGAGAGTGTCGACAGATTGCATCAACGCATACCTGCGTTTACCAAGACGAAGGCTGATATCGAGACGGAAGCCGACAGGAGGATGTGACGACGACGACGCCGTACACCGTTCAAGGGGATCCGACTGGGCAGCTGGAACCTCAATCGGGCGGGGTCGGCCAATTTTAAGGGGAATGAGATCCTGAGGAGCCTCTCAATGCGAGATAGCATCTGGGGTGTTCAGGAATGCCAGAATCTTTTCGGAGGCAAATTCGATGCATATATCAGACGGTGTGGCCTATCATATCGTGTGAGTTGTGACGGTAAGTGTGGGTTACTATTTAACAAAGAGAGGAGTACATGTGTGCGTGAATCAGTATGTCAGTATGAACGGTTCTGTGTGGTGGTCTTTGGTAGCGGTAGTGCCCCTGTGATAGTTGCCTCTGCGTATCTTCCCGACCCCGGCGTCGAGAACGCCGTAGAAGTGCAGTGCGGGTTTTTGGACACGCTCGAGTCAGTTATTCTCGCTCTGCGCAGCCGCTGGAAAGGGGCGACTGTTTCTGTGCTGCTCGATGCCAACGTCGAGCTACCTCCATCAATTCAGCTGCAGTGCTCACGCACTGGGACAGTCTATGAGGCGGTGGGAAGTGCTACCAAGGAGGAGAGGAGGACCTGTGAGGAGGGAGGTGCACAACGGGAGAGGAGGGACGCACGACAACAGCTGCGCGAGCGTGTTCTCTGCTTTTTAGGACGCCTGGGGATGAAGGCTGCCAATTCGTTCCTGCCACGACGACTACATACATGGGAGAGTTACGGAATATCTCGGTGGGGGGCGTGTAAGAAGGTTCTTGATTACATTTTTGTTCCCAGGGCGTGGGTGGCCGATAAGATGGCGGTTGAAACGATCACGAGTAATGGGGGAAAGATAAATCGTAGTCGTCTTAGCGACCATGGCCTGCTTCAGGGGACTCTTAGTGATCCAGGCGCGGAGCTGGTCAAACGTAATATCCCGACGGCAGCTCGTGAAAAGAGTTTGGTGGGTTATAAGACGGTGAATTGGGGGGGCCTCAATATGGCACGAAAGGAAATCGATCGGGTCTTAGGAGATGCCAACACTACTTGTTCTCCTGGGGACCTTGTGTCGACCACTATTCGGGCTTGTACAGAGCAGGAGGAAATCAAATTCACGACTGCCACCATGGGACGGGGATTACCGCCAGTTAGGCCTGCGGGGCTTACGGCCTGCCAGGAGATTCTGCGACGGAAGCCTTTGCCTGCGTCGGTGGACGTACCCAGCTTTCGCAGACGTGCCAACGGACTTCGGAGGGAGTATCGTGCGGCGTTGGCCGCGTGGTCCTCGCCTGCTTCCAGGCGCAAAGTACGTCACGGTATCAAGCACTTCATTGTGCAGGGACGGATATCTGAGGACAGGGAGGAGTGGGTGGAGGAGATCAGAGCGTACACCAGAGAGAGATATACTTCGGAGGAGGTCAGAGGACGGGATATGGAGATGTTGGAGGAGTTGAGGGAGGATGCACGACGGAACGTATGTGATGGGTACTGCACCGAGGGACTGACAATGGCGGTGGCATGCCAGGCACGGACACGTCTCAAGTCCATGCGCGCCACAGGTCCCGACAGGCTGCCTTGTGAACTACTCGAGGCATTGCCGTGGGCGACGTTGCGCAGCGTAGCTCGGATGTTTGATGAGGTATTTCGTTTGACACGGCAGTATCCGCAGGACTGGAGGCAGATTTTGATTGCCTTCATGCCCAAGCTGCCGAGCTTGACATCATTGACAGATGCACGGTACCTCTGTCTGCAAAACAGCCTCAGCCGTTGGTACTCTGCTTGTGTGGTGATCTTGGTCGAACAATTTGTCTCTCGGGCTGGGCTCATGGGACCTCTGGGCATCTACGGCTTCCAGGAGGGACGTAAGACTATGGAAAGTGTGGGGGCACTCAAGGCTCTTGCTCAACATGGGGACATCTGGGGAACGGATCGGACGGTCCATATCGCTAACGCCGATATCAAACAAGCGTTCGACCATTGCAGCCTTCAAAACGCCAAGAGGGCTATGTGCCATGCCAATATTCCTGCCTATCTCCAGTATGCCTTGCTTGCACCGCTGGTTTGCACTACGGGGTCGTTAGTTGTCGAGGGTATGGCCATTCACAACATCAATTGGGGCGTCTGTATACGGACGGGCGGCCCCGAGGGGCCTCTTCTCTTTAACCTTATCATATGTGCCATGTGGGGACCTATATTTCGGGACTGGGACAGTCGAGGAGTGGGGTATGTGCTGGAGGGCGTCTGTGGAGAGTATGAGCGACGGCCAGTCGTGAACCACTTCGTGTGGGCGGACAATTGCTACCTTGTGTCTGCCTCCTCAACCGTGCTGGCTCAGATGATTCACGATCTAACCCTACCATTACACGACTGGGGGATGAGATGGAAGGATTGCAGCCTGTTGTACATGACATGTGGGGAGAATGCGAGAGTGGACGGAGACGGACATATACTTGCCAGTGAGGATTTGTGTATACCTGCGTGCTCTGGATATCAGGGCTTTAGGCTTCGACGTGTGTGCAGAATGAAAGTATTGGGTCACGAGGTTTTCTCCACCTACCTAGTGCCTGCGCATCCTGGTGTAGAATATCGCATCAAAGAGGCTCGTGCTTGTTTCATCGGACAGTCGGGTTTCTTTCGTAACAGAGCGGTTGCTGTTCGTGATAATTTTTGTCGTTATCAGGATAAGGTGCAGATTCTGACGTTGTATTGTCTAGAGACATGTACTGCTGATACTTCCTCATTACATATGCTCAATGCCTTCGAGGGCTGGTGTTTGTGCCGTATGTTTCGACGGCCGAGGAGAGAGGAGGAGACGATGGCGGACTGGAGCCGGCGACGGTACCATGAAGCCGGAGAGCAATTTCGATCTTACGGATTTGCGAGTTTGGTGCAGCGATTTCTCCGTATGGCGTGGAACCCCGCTAAGGATGCTGCAAATTTAATTTCTATATTGCGTGCTGATTCTCATGAGGAAATATCTTCGACGCAGCGCACATGGAGAGATCACCACATGACTACGGTTGCGTGCGGCCCACTGTGGGACAGGCTCAGGACGGGTGCTTCTGAGTGCCTGCGGTGTATTTTTCGCGTCCAGGAGGCCTCACAGCTCAAAAGGAGGCATGTCAGCTCAGGTAGAGCTATTGGCCAGAGATACTGGCTATTTTCTTTCTGTGAATTCTACGGACTCAAATGGTGGGAGTCCTTTGTGCCGACAGATGCTGCGTATGTTCAGTTCTGCGAGCACATGTGTACACGGACGATGCTGAGTTATTTCCAGAAGAGAAAAGGGTAGGGTACAACAGGTGGGGCCCTGCAGGAGGTACATGCAATCACACAAAACGACCTACGCACTTATGGGGCTCAAGAGGGCACTCCAGCTTTCAACGACAAGCTGGCCAAACGTATTGCGTTACAAAATATGCAGGAGGTTGTGTACGACCTCGAGTCATTTGGGATCCCTGTGTACATCTCTGGGGACAGTCTTCTGGTGGTGCCTTGGCTTCAGGGTGTCTGGAGGGTGCTTAATCGTACTTATCAAGATAGGATTAACAGAATGATGAATCAATTGGACAACATGTGTCAGAGGTTCGGAATTAGGCCTGCTTCTCATGGGAGGGAAATTGTCGACCACACATACGGGGGAATGGAACGCGCGTGCAGATGTGCTCACTCATGCGGCCCGTGTCGGGCCACCAGTGATTCGGGACAGGATTGGGCTTTACGCCCCTCACTTAGATCAGGTGTTTCGCGTTTGTGCCGTCAGAGCTGGATTCGATGGTGGCGTTTCTTGCGACGGCGTGGGAGTTGGGTGCTGGATAGATGTTGGACGGATATCGAGGCTCTCAAGGCAGCCACTCAGCCATGAGATTATCTGGACGGAGGTGTATAGTGCGGCGTTCTCGATTGATCCGACTTCACCAGTGACAGATGCCGAGATCTCGGCCGTTGAGCATACGATTCTGATCTTGCCGCGGGTTGTACATGCGTATTTCGGACAGGATAGGATGTGAATAAGTGATTGTGCTCACTCACGCCTTGCCTGTGTGTGTGTGTGTGTCGTGTGTGTGTGCTTGACCTCTCATCCTCCTAATAAGAGCTGGCTTTCGTCCTGATCGTTTGGATCGGTGAGGCTTCCGCCTGCTCCCGATACGCCCGCCTCTTGCTCCGACTAGGCTGGGAAGCCTGCACAGTCGACCGCAAAGTCCGCAAAAACCTGGTTGACGGTTTACCGCCGGTTCCCATTAGGTACAGAGAACCGACAGCACCTGTCAAGATGACTCGAAGAATACAAATGGTTTCGCACGCCTAGCTCGAGTAGCAGACCGATATCAGACCTCTGGATGCTTCAGACGAACGCGCCTGATGAGTCTGAATCGATTACGTGTGCGTACCAGCTCTGTAGCTATGCTACAGCTTGAGTTAAGTACGGAAAAACCGACAGCACCTGTCAAGATGATTTGAAGAATACGAATAGTTTCGCGGACCCAGCTCGAGTAGCAGACCGAGTTCAGACCTCTAGATGCTTCAGACGAACGCGCCTGATGATTCTGGATCGATTCGTGTGCGTACAAGCTCTGTAGCTCTCCTACCACCCGGGTTACGTACAGAAAACCGACAGCACCTGTCAGGATGACTCGAAGAATGCGAATAGTACCTCGTGGAGCTCTTCGTTATCGATGAGCAAGAGGAATTCCGGCGCGGGGTGGAGCTAGTTGGTCGACCCGGCCAGAAAAGAAGATGTGGTAACTTTGGGTCGGTTTTGCGAAGATTTGAAAAATATTTCAAATTCATTTAAACCAGATTTTTCGCACCTGTAGTGGGTTATGCCGCGTCTGCCAGTCAAATTCTCAGGTCCGTAGGTGCAGTATTACTATCAAAACATTTGGCGGGACCGACGTTGGATAAACACAGAAAAACGTGTTTTTTCGAGTTTTTCGTTTCTCGCTCCAGAAGCTTTCTTCATGTGTGCCGAGGAGCGCCGTGCGAGAAAAGAGCTCTACGAGGGCCCCGGCGGTAACCTGGTTGTCGGTTTACCGCCGGTTCCCAGTTTCGCGGACCTGGCCCGAGTAGCAGACCGAGTTCAGACCCCTAGAGGCAACAGACGAACGCGCATGATGATTCTGAATCGGTTTCTGTGCGTACCAGCTCTGTAGCTCTTCTACAGCCCGTGTTAAGTACCTCGTAGAGCTCTTCGGCATCGATGAGCTAGAGGAATTCCGGCGCGGGGTGGAGCTAGTTGGACCACCCGGCCCGGGCGGACAAAGTGATAACTTTTGGTCGGCTTTGCTAAGATTTGAGAGATATTGACCATTTATTTTGAGAAAGCAGATTTTTACGCTGAGCATTTGCATTTAAGCTTCACTCTGAGAACATCTCAGCTCTGCTGATGCATTTGCTTATGAGTTGACTTCCGGGAACCGAGCTAATATGAACATCTAAAAAAATCTAAAATTGAGATTTTAAGGAAATCTTCATTTATTATTCTCATTCGATTCTGAGCACTCTTACTGGTGCAAGGAGCTCTACGAGGTTCCCGGCGGTGACCAGGTTGACGGTTCACCGCCGGCGCCAGTGCAGACAACCGACAGCACCTATCAAGATGACTGCAAGAATACGAATAGTTTCGCGAACCTAGCTCGAGTAGCAGACCGAGTTGAGACCTCTGGATGCAACAGACGAACGCGCATAATCATTCTCGATTGGTTTCTGTAAGTATCAGCTCTGTAGCTGTCCTAAACCTCGAGTTAAGTCCAGAAAACCGTCAACGCGTGTCAAGATGACTCGAAACGGCCGATCCCGCCCGAACGCTTTTTGGCAGCAGTAGGTACCCGATCGAGCTGATATTAAGACGGCGAGCGGGAATATGATCGAATATCACGGGAAAGAATACTAGAGCTCTAGCGAATTGTTGAATTTCGAGAACAAAATTTTCAACCGAGCAAAAGTCAGCAAAAGGTCCGTCGAGATTTTTCTTGCCAACTAGCTCTCCAGCGCGTTCGAACTGGGGGCCGGCGGTAAACAGTCAACCAGGTTACCGCCGGGAGCCTCGTAGAGCTCTTCTCTGCACGGCGGTGCTCGGAATAAATGGGGGAAGCTTTCTTACGCGTGAGCTGAAAAACTTGAAAAAATTACGTTTTTCAGTTTTCACTAAAAGTCGGTTGCTTCAAGTGTTTTGATAGTAATACTGCAGCTACAGACCTGAGAATTTCACTGGCGGACGCGGCATAACCCACTACAGGTGCGAAAAATATAGGCTTTTGTAATGAGTTCAAATCTTCCATAATGTTCGCCCAACCGACCCAAAGTTCTCACATTGTCCGCCCGGGCTGGATCGGTCAACTGGCGCCGGCGGTGAACCGTCAACCTGGTCATCGCCGGGAACCTCGTAGAGCTCCTTGCACGCGTAACAGTGCTCAGGATCGAAGCAGGGAGCTTCTCGGAGTATTTCTAGAGAAGCGTCGAATTGACATTTTTTGGTGTCAACATGAAGTCGGTTCCTGGAAGTGAACTGATACTAAAACTGGCTCTAGACAGCTGAGCTGCTCTGGGAACACAGTTTATATGCCAATGCTCGGCGTAAGAATCTGCTCTCTCAAAATGAATTGTTAAATATCTTTCAAATATTAGCAAAACCGACCAAAAGTTACCACTGGGAGCCGGCGGTAAACCGTCAACCAGGTTACCGCCGGGAGCCTCGTAGAGCTCTTGTCCGCACGGCGCTGCTCGGAATACATGGGAGAAGCTGTCATACGCGTGAGCTCAAAAAACTTGAAAAAATTTTTTTTTTTTTTTTTTTTTTTTTTTTTTTTTTTTTTTTCTCTCACCGAAAGTCGGTTGCTGCAAGTGTTTTGATGGTAATACTGCAGCTGCGGACCTGAGAATTTCACTGGCGGACGCGGCATAACCCGATGCAGGTGCGAAAAATATTGGTTCTCATAATGAATGTTCAAATCTTCCACAATGTTCGCCCAACCGACCCAAAGTTCACGCATTGTCCGCCCGGGGCGGGTGGGTCAACTAGCTGCACCCCGCGCCGGAATTCCTCTAGCTCATCGATGCCGAAGAGCTCTACGAGGTACAGGCCCAAACTTGCTTCCAATTGCAATGCCTGAGAGCTCTCAAGCTCAGCTGCACCTCGATTTCAGTCGAGAAGACGAATTTCATCACCAGAAAAAAAGCAGAGTATGACTAGTTGATTGGGGTCTGCACTCATAACAGACCCAAGCCAAGCCTCTAGATACTCCAGCCTAGCGCGCCTCATGATTTTCTTTTCATTTCTGTGCCAAAGAGCGCTCGAGCTTATCTGCAGCTCGAGTTAAACGATCATTTCAAAACAAATTGGTCGAATGCGAATAGTTTTGCGGATCTAGCTCGAGTAGCAGACCGAGCTGAGACCTCTGGATGCAATGGACGAACGCGCATGATTCATTCTGAATTGGTTCCTGTGCGTACCAGCTCTGTAGCTCCTCTACAGCCCGAGTTGAGTACAGAAAACCGACAGCACCAGTCAAGATAACTCGAACAATACCAATAGTTTCGCGAACCTAGCTCGAGAAGCAGACCGAGTTCAGACCTCTGGATGCAACAGACGAACGCGCCGGATGATTCCGAATCGGTTTCTGTGCCTATGAGCTCTGTAGCTCTCCTACAGCCCGAGTTAGGTACAGAAAACCGACAGCACCTGGCAAGATGACTCGAACAATACGAATAGTTTTGCGGACCTAGCTCGAGTGGCAGACCCAGTTCAGACCTCTGGATGCAACAGACGAGCGCGCCTGATGATTCTGGATCCGTTTCTGTAAATACCAGCTCTGTAGCTCCTCTACAGCTCGAGTTAAGTAAAAAAAACCGGCAACGCCTGTCAAGATGACTCGAAACAGCCGATCCCGCCGGAGTTCTTTTTGGCAGTTAAAGGTACCCGATCGAGCTGCGATCAAGACGGCGAGCGGGAATAAGTTCGAACATGATGAGAAAAAATACTAGAGCTCAAACGAATTGTTGAATTCCGAGAACAAAATTTTCAACCGAGTGATATTTGGGTCGGCTTTGCTAAGATTTGAGAGATATTGACCATTTATTTTGAGAAAGCAGATTTTTACGCTGAGCATTTGCATATAAGCTTCACTCTGAGAACATCTCAGCTCTGCTGATGCATTTGCTTATGAGTTGACTTCCGGGAACCGAGCTAATATGAACATCGAAAAAATCCAAAATTGAGATTTTAAGGAAATCTTCATTTATTATTCTCATTCGATTCTGAGCACTCTTACTGGTGCAAGGAGCTCTACGAGGTTCCCGGCGGTGACCAGGTTGACGGTTCACCGCCGGCGCCAGTGCAGACAACCGACAGCACCTATCAAGATGACTGCAAGAATACGAATAGTTTCGCGAACCTAGCTCGAGTAGCAGACCGAGTTGAGACCTCTGGATGCAACAGACGAACACGCATAATCATTCTCGATTGGTTTCTGTAAGTATCAGCTCTGTAGCTGTCCTAAACCTCGAGTTAAGTCCAGAAAACCGTCAACGCGTGTCAAGATGACTCGAAACGGCCGATCCCGCCCGAACGCTTTTTGGCAGCAGTAGGTACCCGATCGAGCTGCGATCAAGACGGCGAGCGGGAATAAGTTCGAACATGATGAGAAAAAATACTAGAGCTCAAACGAATTTTTGAATTCCGAGAACAAATTTTCAACCGAGCAAAAGTCACCAAAAGGTCCGTCGAGATTTTTCTTGCGAACTAGCTCTCCAGCGCCCCGGAACTGGGATCCGGCGGTGAACTTTCAACCAGGTCACCGCCGGGAGCCTCGTGGAGCTCTTTTCCCGCGCGGCGCTACTCGAAACACACGGAAAAACCTTTCTCAAGCGTGAAGAAAAAATATCGACAAATACGTGTTTTCGGTTTTCATCCAACGTTGGTGCCCCCAAGTGTTTTGATAGTAATATTGCAGCTAGGGACCTGAGCATTTGACTGGCAGACGCGGCGTAACCCACTACAGGTGGGAAAATACTTCTTCTTAAAACGAACTTTCAAATTTTACACAAAGATACAAAAACTGGACGCCTGCGGTAAACCGTCAACCTTTGTTACCGCCGGCGTCCAGTTTTTGTATCTTCAACTATTCGTATTCTTCAAGTTCTCTTTACAGGCGCTGTCGGTCTTCTGTGCTTAACTGAAGCTGTAGCAGAGTTGCAGAGCTGGTACGCGCAGAAACCGATCCAGAATCATCAGGGGCGTTCGGCTGGAGCATCTAGAGCTCTGAACACAGTCTGCTACCCGAGCTAGGTCCGTAAAACTATTCGTGTGCGACCGATTTTTTTTCGAACTGATGGTGATTTTTTCCACTTAACTCGAGCTGCAGATGAGCTTGAGAGCTCTTTCGCACAGAAATCTGGGAGAAAACTCCCTTAATGTGCACCGGGCAGCGCCGCGCCGGCTCAAGAACGTCTCGGCTCAAGAACGTCTCTGCCTGGGGAACCTCCAGACGTTCTAGCGAGCCCTGGCCTCGGGGTGTGAGCCCGGCTTGCCTGGGTTCCCTCGAGGTTTTTGTCTGCTACTCTACATCTCTTGTATTGTACGCTATATTCTTCTTCGTGGTATTGAGATTCTCTGGTGTGCTGCACTGCTGTTCATTGTCTGTCAGCATTCTTTACCTCTTATTGAACGGGTGGTAGTTACTGACTATCACGTCGTTCGACGTGTCCTTGTTGACCGTTGTTGACAATCACGTCGTACGACAGTCCTGAGGCTCAGCTGGCATTGAGGAGAGAGATAGGACTCGAGCATTGGGGTGAAAGTACTGAGGAGTGGTTTCGGCGTCAAAGGAATTTGGACATACCCACAGAAGACTACCAGGACGAGAGAGTCAACTTTGATTACCTTGAGGAATACCAGCCGTGGGATCAGAAAGATCTGCAGGCACTGGAGGCAGCATCAAACAAACGTCAACGTGAGGACGATAGGAGCTGGTTAGATAAATACGGATTGAACGGTAATATTCTTGAAGATATGACTCATGTTGCAGCAGCGGCGGATGCCGCGATGACTGGGGATGGTGAGACTCGATCCAAACGTGCACGTGGAACAGAGATTGAGGAGGAGAGGAAAGTGATGTTAGAAAAGGAGAAGGATCCTTTCAAACAGATGATGATGAAGCATGTTTGGAAAACGGAGGATGCCCATGAGGATCTGATCCATGTTGTTCAATCGACGAAGACGGACATTAAAAGAGTGGATGACACACTCAAGTTGCATACGGAGAGAATGGACAAATCAGATGCACGGACAGAGATTTTGGAGAAACAGGTTAAGCAAATTTTGGCTGGATCTCCTGCAGCTTCGGTTTCGACTAGTGTGGGCCCTGGTGGCTCCTCTGGTGGTGGTGGAGGTTCGTTCCCTCGCGTGCAACAGGAGCGATCGAGCCAGTTCGCACCAACTTATCTCGAGCTGAAAGGGTGGGTTACGGACTGGTCGAATCAAGTAAATCGGGGAAATCAAATGATACCCTGGGCAGATGCGGCACAGTTAATATCTAATATGATTGGGACACTTCAGGGGGAGGAAAGGAATGCTTACGATAAAGATAAAACTGAACGTTTAAACGGAGGAAGATATATGTACGGCAGTGTGAAGGTCGGTTTCAAAGAAGGGACACCACGGGACACTCTTTGGAGAATAAAGAAATGGATGGATATGGTCTGTAAGGAACCCGCCGACCGCATTGCCCCGCCCCCAGGTTATACGTATCCAGATGCCGATGTTCTCACTCATGATATGGACACGCCAATCGATCCCAGAAAGATTCGTACGTTAGTGGAGTGTGCACCCTGGAAGCGTGATCATGTGAAAGCGGTTGCTCGTTTCTGTGGGACTTGGCGTAGTATGACCTCGGCTCATGTTCAAATCGAGATCCGTGGGGAGGTGGGGCCACCGAGAAGTCAGATTTGGACTCAAGCTGTTACGAATTTCCGACCCGTCTGTTTTGCGACGTATACGAATACCACAGGGGCTTGGGTTCTTCATGCTGATGCATGGGCTCGTATTGTTTCTTTTTATCCGGCGCTGAAGGTTCCCATGAATGATATACTTCAGGAAGTGAATCGTAGGCAGTGACGTTTGCGGCGCCTCGTCCGAGGCATGCGCTTAGCGAGCTGGAACCTGAACAAAGCAGGGGAGGCTCATTTCAAATGTGCTGAGATTCTCCATCATATGAGGGCATGTGGTGGGCTCTTTGCATGTCAGGAAACTCAATACCTAGTGCACGGGGAATTTGAACGCTTGGGGTGGCGCATCAAAACTAGTTCGTGTAGTAAGGCAGCTCTCATCTTCGACAGATCTTGGGCGGCTGCCGTCCGTATGTTTTTCACTTGTTTCACGAGGTTCGTTATCGGTGTCTTTGGGTCAGAGAAGTCACCACTCATTATTGTGTCAGCGTATTTGCCAGACCCTCATGTGGAGGATTGTGTTGAGATTGCTGCGGAGGTATATGAGCAGATCGGTCGTGCTCGCAATGTTCTCCGCACTAAGTTTCCTCAGGCCAGCTTTTGTGTTCTGCTAGATGCAAACGTGGAGATTCCGCCTGGATGCAGATTTACGTATAATGGGGAGGAGTATGAGGCTACTGGAAAGGAAGGTACTCGTACGGACAGAAGGTGGGAGAGAGGAGGAGACGGTACACAGCAGATTGAAAGGAGGAGTCGGAGGAGGAGGCTGAAGGAGCTGTTGTTAGAGTTCATGGAATCGCATGGACTGAAGGCCGCCAACACTTTCTGTACTAGGAGGCATACCTGGGAGTCGTGGGGGGGGAACAAGTTTCTGACTTCGAAGAGGGTCCTGGATTACCTAATGGTCCCTCACCGTTGGGAGTTCTCGGATCTGGAGGTGAAGTGGTGTTTCAAGAGGGGTGGGAAGAAGCAGCTCAGTAGATTATCCGATCGCGCAATCATCACGGCGAGTTTCACTGACCCTGGGAACGTGATTGTTCGTCGCCCTGACCCCCAGCCTGGTCAGAAGTCTAGGCCGTCTCTGGTCGGATACAAGTGTTCGACTTGGGCTGATGAGCATCAGGCTCGACAGCATGTGGATTCGTATCTAGGCGGTGCTGCCTTTTCAAGGTGTCCGTCTGTGACCTGTCCACAGGGTCTGGAGAGTACTATGCTGGAGGCGTACTTGTCACCGACGGTGGACTACTCCACCACGGGTGCGAGAAGACAGAGAGAGCCGTCCAGGCCGGTGCAGCTCACAAGAGCGGAGGAGGAGGTTAAGATGTGTCCGAAGGAGGAAGTGGAGAGGTTGAGGAGGTTAAAGAATGAGGCTAATCGTCTACGCAGAGGTTATCGACGTGATATGATTATGTGCAGATGTCCCCCAACAAAAAGAAAGGTCAGATATACTATCAAACATTTAGTGGTGGATGGGAGGGAGACGGAGGACCGTGAGGAGTGGAAGGAGGAGCTCGACAAGTTCGTTCGTTGCAAGGTGTCGTCCGAAGAGATACGCAATTCCACCAACAGTATGATGGAGGAGATCAGGATGAGGGCTGTACATGAGATACGTTCCACATCAGTTGTGGGAATTAGTATGGCGCTGCTTCTCAGAGCACGAGCTCGGCTGAAGACCCAGAGGGCTACTGGGCCAGACGGGATACCGTGCGAGATTCTAAGGAGCTTGCCGTGGTGTGCTCTCAGAGCGATCCAGAAGTTGTTCGATAAAATCATCAAGCTCACGATTCCGTATCCTCAGTCGTGGCGTGAGATTCTCGTCTCTTTTATGCCAAAAACTCCAGGGATCACTAAGTTAAAAGACGGACGTTTGCTGTGTATGCAGAATGCTGTTTCGAGATGGTTCAGTTCCTGTGTTGTTCTCTTGGTTGAGGGTCATATTGAAAGAAAAGGAGTGTTTCGTCATATTGGGTTGTATGGTTTCCAGGAACACCGTCGTACACACGAAATCACGGCTAGCATCAAACACATAGGTCAACATGCTGCACAATGGGGAAAAGGGGAAACGGCACACTTGGCGAACGCTGATGTCCTTCAGGCGTTCGATCACTGCACGGTGGCCAATGTCAGGCGCGGGTTGGATCATGCGGATGTACCCCTTTACCTACAGTATGCTCTACTTGACCCCTTGTGCGAATGTGTAGGCACTGTCTATTATGATGGGATTGAGGTGGTGGAGGTTAGGTGGGGCAAATGTATTCGGACGGGAGGGCCCGAGGGACCGTTGGCCTTCAATCTCATCGTTGCTGCTATGTGGGGCTCCACGATTCGAGAATGGGACGTACTAGGACTAGGTTATCGTATTGAGTATGTGACTGGCTCGACTAGCTGTGTTTCGATTATTAATCATTTCCTTTGGGCTGACAACTGTTATGTATTGGCTCGGAGTCGAGAGGAACTCACACGCATGTTACACGGTCTAACTACACAGTTACATGATTATGGAATGAGATGGAAGGAATCCAGCCTATTGTATATGGTGTTCGGGGTCGAGCCGCCGCGAGATGTGGAAGGGGAAATACTTCACACTGCTGATCTTGCTCTCTCGGTGGGGTCGGAGGCGTCTGGAGTGTATCGATTTAGAAGGACGACGGAGATGGAGGTGCTGGGGGCTTATATTTGTTCTGAACTACATGTGAATGAACATCATGATTTGGACGCTCGTATTGACTGTGCTCGCAGGGCCTTCTGGGGGCAGGCGACCTTCTTCCGCTCCACGGCCATCCCGTTGAAAGATAAGTATGAGAGGTATGCTCAGAGAGTTCAGAGTATTGTGCTCTACGCGGCGGAAGGATGCACGGTCGATTCAAGTTCATTGAGCGCCCTTCATATCTTTGAGGGCAAGTGCCTGTCTGTAATGTCTCGCTGTATACGGAGGGAGGGGGAAAGTTACCAGGAATGGAATACGAGGAGGTATGAACGTGCGAGACAAAAATTTCATGATGCTCACTTCGTGGGCATTGTACAGAAGTTTCTCAGAGTGCATTGGATGTGGGCAATTGACATCCAGGACTTTGCACACAGGCTGATCACAGATCGGGGGGAGCTGGAGGCGAACTCGATGAGAGCTTGGAGAGATTCTCGTTTCTCATGTCTGGCGTTTGGCCGACTGTGGGATAGAATGAGGACGGATTCAAGTGAGGCTCTCAGATGTTGGGGAAACTGGAAGGAGGCCAGCTCTATGAAAAGGCATCGGGGGGGACAGGAGAGCGTCGGACTCCGTCCGTGGTATTATTCATTGGAATCGTTTTACGGTTTATCCTGGTGGGAGTTCTTTGCTGGAAGTTTTGAGCATTTCATGGATTTCGCTGCTAATGTTTGTTCTAGTACTATGTTGAAGTACTTCCAAAAGAAGTGTAAAGGGTTGGCGTCCTCAGGGGTGCCTGTATTCTTGAACTTGGATGAGGATGGAGGGGTTCATATCGGTCAGGATCGGGAGGATACACCAGCATATAGGGATCGCCTCAGCAAACGTATTGCGTTGCATAATATGCGTTGTACACAGTGGGACCTCGATACAGATGGGATACCACTGGACATCCAAGGGGACTCACTGCTTGTTATTAACTGGCTCTGCGGGAAATGGAAAGTATTAGCTCAGGTATATCAGAAAAGGGTGGATACTCTGATTAATAAGTTGGACGAAATGCAGGAAACTTACTTGGTGAGGCCTCCAGAGGCCGGCCGTGACTTCTTCTCTCATTCGTTTCGGGAATGGAACCAGAAAGCAGACTTACTGACCCATCAGGCCCGTCAGGGCCATGTGTACGCCGATTTCGTTTACCTCAACGACTTTGAATCTCAGTGTTATATTCCTTGCCTTATCAAAGCCGGCTTTGATGGGGGAGTTTGTAGCCGCGGAAGTGCCTGTGGTGCATGGATACAGATTGGTCTGCGAAACAAGTATATCTTCTCGCGGACCGACATCATTTTCAAGGATGTGTATCTTGCGGCTTGGTGTCTACCACCGAGCGCCACTGTTACAGATACGGAGCTATCGGCGGCGGAGCGCATATGCGAGGTGCTCCCACAGGTTGTGCAGACCTTCTTTGATCATTCGCAGTGATTTGACACACATTGTTTCTTCTTTTCTGTGTCTTGTATATTCCTGCAGCTTCGCTGCTCACTGACTTCCTCGTTTATCTGTGTGTTCTTTGCGTTTGATTGTGTCATTGCGGCATGTGATTCTCTTTATCCCTTCAGCTTCGCTGTGTGGTATAAGAGCTGACTGCTTGCGTGATGAATAAGAGGCTCTGTTTTGCCTGAGACTTTGTTGGACCTGGCCTCAGTGGCCAAGACGGTCCCAGCAAAGACGCAAAAAAAAAAACCTGGTTGACGGTTTACCGCCGGCTCCCAGTAAGTCGTAGAGCTTCCCTTAGCTAGTTGCTGGAAGCTTAAGAGTAATAACTCGTAGAGCTTCCCTTAGCTATAGTTGCTGGAAGCTTAAGAGTAGTGCCGGGGCGCTGGAGAGCTAGTTGGCAAGAAAAATCTCCACGGAGCTTTTGCAGACTTTTGGTCGGTTGAAAATTTTGTTCTCGAAATTGAGCCATTCGTTTGAGCTCCTAGTATTTTTTCCCATGATATTCGATCTTATTCCTGCTCGCCATCTTAATATCAGGTCGATCGGGTAGATATTATTGCGAAAAAGCACACAGGCGGGATTGGCCGTTTCGGGTCATCTTGACACGCGGTGACGTTTTTTTTTTTTTTTTTGTGGCATCTAGAGGTTTGAAATCGGTCTGCTGCTCGAGCTAGGTCCGCGGAACTATTCGTATTGTTCGAGTCATCTTGAGAGGTGCTGTCGGTTTTCTGTACTTACCTCAGGCTGTAGGGTGGCTTCAGGGCTGGTAATTACAGAAGCCGATTCGGAGACATCAGGCGCGTCCGCCTGTCGCATGCAGAGGTTTGAAATCGGTCTGCTACTCGAGCTAGGTCCGCAAAGCTATTCATATTGCTCGAGTCATCTCCACAGAGACTGTCGGTTTTCTGTACTTAACTCGAGCTCTAGGGGAGCTACAGAGCTGATGCGCACAGAAACCGATGCAGAATAATCAGGCGCGTTCGTCTGTTGCATCCAGAGGTCTGAACTCGGTCTACTACTCGAGCTAGGTCCGCGAAACTATTCGTATCGTTCGAGTCATCTTGAGAGGTGCTGCCCGTTTTCGCACGTAACTCGGGCTGTAGGAGAGCTAGAGAGCTCATACGCACAGAAACTGATTCGGAATTATCAGGCCGGTTCGTCTGTTGCATCTAGAGGTCTGAACTGGGTTTGCTACTCGGGCTAGGTCCGCAAAACTATTTGTATTCTTCGAGTCATCTTGACAGATGTTGTCCATTTTCTGTATTGAATTCAGGAGAGCTACACAGCTGGTACGCACAGACTCCGATCCAGAAGCATTTGGAGCGTTCGTCTGATGCATCGAGAGGACTGAACTCGGTCTGCTACCCGAGCTAGGTTCACACATATTTGTAATCGACATTTTTTTTTTTTTTTTTTTTTTTTTTTTTTTTTTTTTTTTTATATAAAAAAAAATCTTCCCCCCCCTTCTATCTCTTTCCCCTTCAGAATGACGGTGGAATTCTTTACTGAACTCTTCGGCCCAAGAATCAGAAGGACATCGTGAGGCGCGAAGCATCTAGACGCTCGGTTTGGGTCTGCTGTGAGCGCAGACGCCAAACGCGGATTCGTACTCTGCTATTTTCTCCCGAATGGTGTTTTCTACACGCTGCAGATGAGCTATAGAACTGTTCAGCACAGCAATGGGATATCACTAGACGCCTGAGATCAGTCTGCAATCAGCGCTCGGGCTGAAACACTATTCGTTCTCTGCTAATTCTTTGGACATAATGTATGGTCAGGAAGCTCTACGAGTCCCCGGCGGTAAGACAGGTTGACGGTTTACCGCCGGCGCCCAGTTCCGGGGCGCTGGAGAGCTAGTTGGCAAGAAAAATCTCGATGGACCTTTTGGTGACTTTTGGTCGGTTGAAAATTTTGTTCTCGACATTCAACAATTCTTTTGAGCTCTAGTATTCTTTCCCGTGATATTCGATGTTATTCCCGCTCGCCGTCTTGATCTCGGCTCGATCGGGTACCTTTTGCTGTCAAAAAGCGCAGGGGCGGGATCGGCTGTTTCGAGTTATGTTGACAGGCGTTGATGGTTTTTTGTACTTAACTCGAGCTGTACGACAGCTACGAAGCTGATACTTACAGAAACCGATTCAGAATCATCAGGCGCGTTTGTCTGTTGCATCCAGAGGTCTGAACACGGTCTGCTGCCCCAGCTAGGTCCGCGAAGCTATTCGTATTGGTCGAGTCATCTTGAGAGGTGCTGCCAGTTTTCTGTACTTATTAACTCGGGCTGTAAGGGGCTACAGGGCTGGTAATTGCAGAAACCAATTCGGAGACATCAGGCGCGTCCGCCTGTCGCATGCAGAGGTTTGAAATCGGTCTGCTACTCGAGCTAGGTCTGCAAAACTCTTCGTATCGCTCGGGCCATCTCGACAGGGACTGTCGGTTTTCTGTACTTATTAACTCGAGCTCTAGGGGAGCTACAGAGCTGATACCCACAGAAACCGATGCAGAATAATCAGGCGCGTTCGTCTGTTGCATCCAGAGGTCTGAACTCGGTCTGCTACTCGAGCTAGGTCCGCAGAACTATTCGTATTGTTGGAGTCATCTTGAGAGGTGCTGTCCGTTTTCGCACGTAACTCGGGGTGTATGAGAGCTAGAGAGCTGATGCGCACAGAAACTTATATGGAATCATCAGTCCCGTTCGTCTGTTATCCAGAGGTCTGAACTAGGTCTGCTATACTCGGCTAGGTCAGCAAAACTATTCGTATTCTTCGATTCATCTTGACAGATGTGGTCAATTTTGTGTATTGAATCTGTAGGAGAGCTACAGAGCTGGTACGCACAGAAACTGATGCAGAAGCATTGGGAGCGTTCGTCTGGTGCACCGAGAGGTCTGAAGTCGGTCTGCTACCCGAGCTAGGTTCACAAAACTATTCGTATTCGATTGACAATTTTTTGTCCAAATGATGGTGAATTTCTTCACTGAACTCGAGCTGCAGAGCAGCTCGAGAGCTCTTCGGCCGAAAAATCAGAAGGACATCATGAGGCGCGAAGCATCTAGACGCCTGGTTTGGGTCTGTTGTGAGCGCAGACGCCAAACACGGATTCGTACTCTGCTATTTTCTCCCTAATGGTATTTTCTACACGCTGCAGATGAGCTATAGAACTGTTCAGCACAGCAATGGGATATCACTAGACGCCTGAGATCAGTCTGCAATCAGCGCTCGGGCTGAAAAACTATTCGTTCTCTGCTAATTCTTTGGACGTAATGTATGGTCAGGAAGCTCTACGAGTCCCCCGGCGGTAAGAAAGGTTGACGGTTTACCGCCGGCGCCCAGTATTTGAAAGATATTTGACCATCTATTTTGAGACAGCAGATTTTTACGCCGAGCATTTGCATATACATTTTGTTCCCAGAGCAGCTCAGCTCCCTAGAGCCAGTTTTAGTATTAGTTCACTTCCAGGAACCGATTTCATGTTGACACGAAAAAATGTCAATCTGACGTTTTTCTAGAAATACTCCGAGAAGCTGCCTACTTCGATCCTGAGCACTGTTACGCGTGCAATGAGCTCTACGAGGTTCCCGGCGGTGACCAGGTTGACGGTTCACCGCCGGCGCCAGTTGGCCGACCCGGCCCGGGCGGACAATGTGACGACTTTGGGTCGGTTTTGCTAAGATTTCAAAGATATTCAACCATTCATTGTGAGAAACAAGATTTTTCGCACCTGTGGAAGACTATGAGAGCATCTGCGTCTTAATATGAGCTCCGTAGGCGCCTTTTTACTATCAAAACACTTGGCGGAACCAACTTCATTTCGACATGAGAAAGATCAAGTTCGACTTTTCGAGAAATGCTTCCAGAAGCTCTCTCTTCCGATTCTGAGCACTTTCGCGCGTGCAAGGAGCTCTGCGAGGTTCCCGGCGGTGACCAGGTTGACGGTTCACCGCTGGCGCCAGTTCCGGGGCGCTGGAGAGCTAGTTGGCAAGAAAAATCTCGACGGACCTTTTGCTGACTTTTGGTCGGTTGAAAATTTTGTTCTCGAAATTCAACCATTCGTTAGAGCTCTAGTATTTTTTCCCATGATATTCGATCTTATTCGCGCTCGCCGTCTTAATCTGAGCTCGATTGGGTACCTTTTACTGCCAAACAGCGCACCGGCGGGATCGGCCGTTTCGGGTCATCTTGACACGTGGTGACGCTTTTCTGAACATAACTCGAGCTATAGGAGAGCTACAGAGCTGATGCCTCCAGACACCCACTCAGAATCATCAGGCGCGTTTTTCCGTTGAATCCAGATGTCTGAACTCGGTCTGCTGCTCGAGCTAGGTCCGCGAAGCTATTCGTATTATTCGAGTCATCTTGAGAGGTGCTGTCGGTTTTCTGTACTTAACTCGGGCTGTGGGGGGGCTACAGGGCTGGTAATCACAGAAACCGATTCGGAGACATCAGGCGCGTCCGCCTGTCGCATGCAGAGGTCTGAACTCGGTCTGCTACTCGAGCTAGGTCCGCAAAACTGTTCGTATCGCTCGAGTCATCTCGACAGGGACTGTCGGTTTTCTGTACTTAACTCGAGCTCTAGGGGAGCTACAGAGCTGATGCGCACAGAAAGTGATGCAGAATAATCAGGCGCGTTTGTCTGTTGCATCCAGAGGTCTGAACTCGGTCTGCTAGTCGAGCTAGGTCAGCGAAACTATTCGCATCGTTCAAGTCATCTTGAGAGGTGCTGTCGGTTTTCGCACGTAACTCGGGCTGTAGGAGAGCTACAGAGCTGATGCGCACAGAAACTTATTTGGAATCATCATGTGCGTTTGTCTGTTGCATCCAAAGGTCTGAACTGGTTGCTACTCGGGCTAGGTCCGCAAAACTATATGTATTCTTCGAGTCATCTTGACAGATGTTGTCAATCTTCTGTATTGAACTCGGGCTGTAGGAGAGCTATAGAGCTGGTGCGCACATAAACCGATCCAGAAGCATCAGGAGCGTTCGTCTGTTGCATCGAGAGGTCTGATCTCGGTCTGCTACCCGAGCTAGGTTCACAAAGTTATTCGTATTCGAGCGTAATGATTTGTCAAATGATGGTGAATTTGTTCACTCAACTTGAGCGGCCGGAAAATCAGAAGGAAATCGTGAGGCGTGAAGAATCAAGACGCTTGTTTTGGTTCTGTTGTAAACGCAGACGCTAAACACGGATGCGTACTATAGAACTGTTCAGCACAGCAATGGAATATCACTAGACGCCTGAGATTAATCTGCCATCAGCTCGGGCTGAAAAACTATTCGTTCTCTGTTTTTTTGGACATAATATATGGTCAGGAAGCTCTACGAGTCCCCCGGCGGTAAGAAAGGTTGACGGTTTACTGCCGGCGCCCAGTTCGGGCGCAGGGTGGAGCTAGTAACTCGTAGAGCTTCCCTTAGCTAGTTGCTGGAAGCTTAAGAGTAATTCCGGGGCGCTGGAGAGCTAGTTGGCAAGAAAAATACCTCGTAGAGCTCTTCGGCATCGATGAGCCAGAGGAATTCCGGCGCGGGGTGGAGCTAGTTGGTCGACCCGACCAAAGAGACAATGTGACAACTTTGGGTGGGTTTTGCAAATATTTGAAAGATATTTGACATTTTTTTGAGAGCAGATTTTTCGCACCTGTAGTGGGTTATGCCGCGTCTGCCAGTCAAAGTCTCAGGACCGTAGGTGCAGTATTACTATCAAAACATTTGGAGCAACCGACTTTTGATGAAAACCGAAAAATTGTAATTTTTCGAGTTTTTCGGCTCTCGCTTCAGAAGCTTCCTTCATGTGTTCCGAGGAGCGCTGTGCAAGAAAAGAGCTCTACGAGGTGCCCGGCGGTAACCTGGTTGACGGTTTTCCGCCGGTTCCCATCTCGACGGACCTTTTGGTGACTTTTGGTCGGTTGAAAATTTTGTTCTCGAAATTCAACAGAGCTCTAGTATCTTTTCCCGTGATATTCGATCTTATTCCCGCTCGCCGTCTTAATCTCAGCTCGATCGGGTAGATATTACTGCCAAAAAGCATCCCGGCGGGATCGGCTGTTTCGAGTCATCTTGACACGCGTTGACGTTTTTTTTTTTTTGTTTTGTTTTTTTTTGTACTTAACTCGAGCTGTAGGACAGCTACAGAGCTGATACTTTCAGAAACCGATTCAGAATCATCAGGCGCGTTCGTCTGTTGCATCCAGAGGTCTGAACTCGGTCTGCTGCCCGAGCTAGGTCCGCAAAGCTATTCGTATTGTTCGAGTCATCTTGAGAGGTGCTGTCGTGCTGCCGGTTTTCTGTACTTACCTCGGTTATCGCAGAAACCGATTCGGAGACATCAGGCCCGTTCGTCTGTTGCATCCAGAGGTCTGAACTGGGTCTGCTACTCGAGCTAGGTCCGCAAAACTATTCGTATCGCTCGGGTCATCTCGACAGGGACTGTCGGTTTTCTGTACTTAACTCGAGCTCCAGGGGAGCTACAGAGCTGATGCGCACAGAAAACGATGCAGAATAATCAGGCGTGTTCGTCTGTTGCATCCAGAGGTTGAACTCGGTCTGCTATTCGAGCTAGGTCCGCGAAACTATTCGTATCATTCGAGTCATCTTGAGAGGTGCGGTCCGTTTTCGCACGTAACTCGGGCTGTAGGAGAGCTACAGAGCTGATGCGCACAGAAACTGAGTCGGAATCATCAGGCACGTTCGTCTGTTGCATCCAGAGCTCTGAACTGGGTCTGCTACTCGGGCTGGGTCCGCAAAACTATTCGTATTCTTCGAGTCATCTTGACAGATGTTGTCCATTTTCTGTATTGAATTCGGGCTGTAGGAGAGCTATAGAGCTGGTACGCACAGAAACTGATGCAGAAGCATTGGGAGCGTTCGTTTGTTGCATCGAGAGGTCTGAACTCGATCCTCTACCTGAGCTAGGTTCACAAAACTGTTCGTCTTCGACCGACAATGTTGTTCCAAATGATGGTAAATTTCTTCACTGAACTCGAGCTGCAGAGCAGCTCGAGAGCTCTTCGGCCGAAAAATCAGAAGGACATCATGAGGCGCGAAGCATCTAGACGCTTGGTTTGGGTCCGTTGTGAGCGCAGACGCGAAACACGGATTCGTACTCTGCTATTTTCTCCCTAATGGTATTTTCTACACGCAACTCTTCAGCACAGCAATGAGGTATCACTAGACGCCTGAGATCAGTCTGCTATCAGCGCTCGGACTGAAAAACTATTCGTTCTCTGCTAATTCTTTGGACATAATAGATGGTCAGGAAGCTCTACGAGTCCCCCGGCGGTAAGAAAGGTTGACGGTTTACCGCCGGCGCCCAGTTGGCAGACCCGACGTTAAGAGACAATGTGACGACTTGGGGTCGGTTTTGCTGAGATTTGACAGATATTTGACAGTTCATTTCTAGAAACCAGTTTTTTCGCACCTGTAGTAGGTTATGATGCTTGCGCCTGTGAAATTTTCAGGCCCGTCGGTGCAGTATTACTATCCAAACACTTGGAGGAACCGACTGTGTTCCGAGCCATCTTGACACGCGTTGACGGTTTCCTGTACTTAACTCGAGATATAGGAGAGCTACAACGCCGATGCTTGCGCAAACTGATTCAGAATGATCAGGCCCGTTCGTCTCTTGCATCCAGAGGTCTGAACTCGGTCTGCTGCTCGAGCTAGGGTTGTAAACTATTCATGTTCTTCGAGTTATTTTGACAAGTGCTGTCGGTTTTCTGTACTTAACTCAAGATTCAGAATAGATACAGAGCCGTTTCGCACATGAACGGATTCAGTATCATCAGGCGCGTTCGTCTGTTGCATTTAGCGGTCTGAACTCGGTCTGCTACTCGAGCTAGGTCCGCAAGACTGTTCGTATTCTTTAAGTTTCATCAGGCCCGTTCGTCTGTTGCATCCAGAGGTCTGAACTGGGTCTGCTACTCGGGCTAGGTCCGCAAAACTATTCGTATTCTTCGAGTCATCTTGACAGATGTTCTCCATTTTCTGTATTGAATTCGGGCTGTAGGAGAGCTACACAGCTGGTGCGCACAGAAACGGATCCAGAAGCATTAGGAACGTTCGTCTGTTGTATCGATAGGTCTGAACTCGGTCTGCTACCCGAGCTAGGTTCACAAAACTATTCGTATTCGACCGATATGCTTTTCCAAATGATGGTGAATTTCCTCACTGAACTCGAGCTGCAGAGCAGCTCGAGAGCTCCTCGGCCGTAAAATCAGAAGGACATCATGAGGCGCGAAGCATCTAGACGCTTGGTTTGGGTCTGTTGTGAGCGCAGACGCCGAACACGGATTCGTACTCTGCTATTTTCTCCCTAATGGTATTTTCTACACGCTGCAGATGAGCTATAGAACTGTTCAGCACAGCAATGGGATATCACTAGACGCCTGAGATCAGTCTGCTATCAGCGCTCGGGCAGAAAAAACTATTCGTTCTCTGCTAATTCTTTGGACATATATGGTCAGGAAGCTCTACGAGTCCCCCGGCGGAAAGAAAGGTTGACGGTTTACCGCCGGCGCCCAGTTGGTCGACCTGACCAGAAGAGACAAAGTGATAACTTTTGGTCGGTTTTGCTGGTATTTGAAAGATATGTGACAATTCATTTTGAGAAAGTAGGTTTTTCACGCCGAGCATTGGGATAAAAAGTTGTTCCCAGAGCAGCTCAGCTTTCTAGAGCCAGTTTTACTACCGAAAAAAAGGAGCAACCAACATGAAGTTGATAACGAAAAATGCAATTTCGACGTTTTTCTAGAAATGCTTCGATAAGTCTCTGCTTTGAATCTAAGCACTCTTACGCGTGGAAGGAGCTCTACGAGGTTCCCGGCGGTGTCCAGGTTGACGGTTCACCGCCGGCGCCCAGTTCTGGGGCGCTGGAGAGCTAGTTGGCAAGAAAAATCTCGACGGACCTTTTGCTGACTTTTGGTCGGTTGAAAATTTTGTTCTCGAAATTTAACAATTCGTTTGAGCTCTAGTATTTTTTCCCATGATATTCGATCTTATTCCCGCTCGCCGTCTTAATCTCAGGTCGATCGGGTAGATATTACTGCCAAAAAGCACACAGGCGGGATCGGCCGTTTTGAGTTATCTTGATACGCGTTGACGGTTTTTTGTACTTAACTCGAGATTTAGGAAAGCTACAGGGCTGATGCTTACAGAAACCGACTCAGAATCATCAGGCGCGTTCGTCTGTTGAATCTAGAGGCCTGAACTGGGTCTGCTACTCGAGCTAGGTCCGCGAAACTATTCATATTATTCGAGTCATCTGGCCAGGTGCTGTCGGTTTTCTGTACTTAACTCGAGCTGTAGGACAGCTACAGAGCTGACACTTACAGAAACCAATTCAAAATTATCAGGCGCGTTCATCTGTCGCATCCAGAGGTCTGAACTCGGTCTGCTACTCGAGCTCGGTCCGCGAATCTATTCGTATTATTCGAGTCATCTTGACAGGTGCTGTCGGTTTTCTGTACTTAACTCGAGCTGTGGACAGCTACAGAGCTCATACTTACAGAAACCCATTCGAAATCATCAGGCTCGTTCATCTGTTGCATCCAGAGCGCCTAGCTGGGTCTGCTACTCGAGCTAGCTCCGCAAAACTGTTTGTATTCTTCGAGTCATCTTGACAGATGCTGTCGGTTTTCTGTACTCAACTCGAACTGTAGGAGAGGTACAGAGCTCGTACTTACATCAATCGATTCAGCATCATCAGGCGCGTGCGTCTGTTGCATCTAGAGCTCTGGGCAATAGTGAAATATATCTAGAAGCCTGAGTTGAGTCTGCTATCAGTGCTGAGGCTGAAAAACTAATCGTTCTCTGCCAATCCTTTGGACATAATATATGGCAAGGAAGCTCTGCGAGTCCCCCGGCGGTAAGAAAGGTTGACGGCTTACCGCCGGCGCCCAGTTCCGGCGCGGGGTGGAGCTAGTTGGTCGATCCGACCAGAAGTGACAAAGTGATCCTCAGCACTGTTACGCGAGAAGCTCTACGAGGTTCCCGGCGGTGACCAGGTTGACGGTTCACCGCGGGCGCGAGTACCTCGTAGATCTCTTCGGCAACGATGAGCTAGAGGAATTCCGGCGCGGGTGGAGCTAGTTGAGCAATCCAGCCCGGGCGGACAATGTGGTGACTTTCGGTCGGTTTTGCTATAATTTGAAAGATATATGACCATTCGTTTTGAAAAAACAGATTTTTACTCCCAGCATTAGTGCCTGAACTTTGTTCTGAGAGCAGCTCAGCTCTCCTGAGGGAGTTTTAATGTCGGTTCACTTCTTGGAACCGACTTCATATTAACATCGAAAAAGGGAAAAATAAAGATTTGAAGACAATCTTTATTTTAGTTCTCTGCTTCGATTCTGAGCACTCTCACGCATGCAAGGAGCTCTACGAGGTTCCTGGCGGTGACCAGGTTGCTTCTGTCCGAGGAGCTCTACGAGGTGTCGGGCGGTGACCAGGTTGCTGCTGTCCCTCCTCGGGGAGCTCAGCGGCGACCTGGCCCGTTGGGGGCCTCCTCGAGCCGCTTTGTGCGGACAGGTTTTTGTGCATGCACACGTATCGTACTCAACTGTCCATCTTGTTATTGCTTGTGATTTGCCTTCTTCTTGTTGAGCGAGTCCACGTTTTATATATGGAGTTTGTGTCATCTGAATTGTCAGGCGCGGATTTTGTTGCTTCAGATTGGACAGATACGGCGCTGTTTACTTCCGAGTTTCTCGCTTGTTTGTCTGCTCGTTTGTCTACGGTCGAAGTGTGTGTTAGTGATCTATATTGCCGTGTTCGCCCTTCGTACAGAGGTGAGTCTTGCCTGCATGAGCGAGACCAGCTGTATGGGCATGGTGTCAAAGTTTCTCAATCGAAGTTGCGCCGCCTGAGGGCGAAACGTACCAGATATCGTTTGTGGTCCACGGCTCGGGGGCCAGATTCGTCGTGCCTTGTTCGCGCGGGCATTCGCGCGCCCAGATATTATCGGAATTTTTGTTTGGACGATTCTGAGGAAGAGGAATGGGTTGAGGACACTTGTGGGAAACTGACTGATATGGATACTGTTGAATTGGCTGGCAACTCTTTGTGTTCGCAGTGTTCCGATTGTGGGACTCAGACAGATCCTTGTGTTCACATTGAGTGTGGGACTCAGACTGATTGTTGTGTTCTCTTTGTTGGTGAGGAGGAGAAGGAGGGGTGTCATCGAGTGCACGTCGATCGGGGTGATGCTTCTCTCAGAATGAAGAGATATTGTTTCAAACGAGCGGAGGCTATCGAGAGTGCAAAGTTGCGCACTTCAGAATTGCATGCGACCAACGGGAGTGCGGTGGAGAGTACCGCAGTTTTGAGTACAGTTGATGCAGTCGGGAGCTCCAGTGCAGTCGGGAGTTCAACACTTGGGAGTGCAGTAGGAAGTTCCACAGTTCGGAGTTCCGCTGATGCAGTTGAGGATGCAGTCGGGAGTTCAACAGCTGGGAGTTCTGCAGTTGGGAGTTCAGCTGATGCAGTAGGGAGTTCCATGAATGGGAGTTCTGCAGATCGACCGAGTGAGACACGCTCTGAGTGCCAAGCTGCCAGGGACAGGGCCCTTGCCGGTGTCGATGTAAGGGCTCTTTGGCTTGAGCCACACCGACTCCCGACACAGGAGGTTCAGCGTAGGACTGAGGCTCTTAATGCATACAGGCTGCAATTGGGAATTGAATGTTCCGAGGAGGATGATTCGCAACAAGGGTGTCCTCAGAGTTCTACTTCCAGGAGTGCATTGACGCGGAGCGGCAAGAAGCATCGGAAACGGCACAGATGATGCACATGTGATTGATCCTGCGCGCTTGATTTGTCATTGCGTTGCCTTTCTTCATGCCTGTGTGTGTTGTCGTGCATGCGCGTGTGTTGAATAAGAGCTTCGCCTGATTGTCACTTTGTTCTGCTAAGAGCCCGCATTCGCTCGAAGTAGTGCTGGGTGTCGTCCACGATGAAGAGCTCATGAATGCTTTTCTTGAGTCGGTCGTTTCTCGTCTCAGACGTGATGGGCCGAGGATCCGGAAAGACGTTCGGCAAAGTTCGATGCGCTGACTGGTCTCATAAGAGGATTGGGGCAGCTCCTATCGGGGCAGGTGCATAGGCCACTTGCTTTGATTGTACTCGCTGATTTTCACTTTGTTTCACTTTCTTACCTGCATTCTGACCTTTAATCTCTTGTACATTCTCAGTGGTGTTGAGACGGTAATCGCTGTATAAACCAGTGGTTGCTGTATGGTCTCTCACTGCTTCTATCCCCCTTTACATTTTAGTTGTTTTAGTTGTTTTCGCGTATACTTGCAGTCTTGTGCATATCTGTACAGCTTCGCTGTTGATGCACCTCTGCTTTAATCTTTGCAGCTTCGCTGCTTAGGTTCTTTGTGTTTAGGCCTGCTCCCATGGGAGCTCGAGACGGCCTTCGCAAAAGACGCAAAAGACCAGGTTGACGGTTGACCGCCGGCGCCAGTTGGCGGACCCCACCTTAAGAGACAATGTGATGACTTGGGGTCTGTTTTGCTAAGATTTTAAAGATATTTAACTCGTAGAGCCTCCCTTAGCTAGTAGCTCGTAGAGCTTCCTTTAGTACCTCGTAGAGCTCTTCGTTATCGATGAGCTAGAGGAATTCCGGCGCGGGGTGGAGCTAGTTGGTCGACCCGACCAGAAAAGAAGATGTGGTAACTTCGGGTCGGTTTTGCGAAGATTTAAAAGATATTACCTCGTAGAGCTCTTCGTCATCGATAAGCTAGAGGAATTCCGGCGCGGGGTGGAGCTAGTTGGCCGACCCGACCAGAAGAGACAATGTGACAACTCTGGGTGGGTTTTGCCAAAATTTGAAAGATATTTGACCATTCATATTGAGAAAGCAGACCGAGCATTGGCAGATTAACTCCGCTTGAGAGCAGCTGAGCTCTCCTGAGGAAGTCTCACTATCGGTTCACTTCCAGGGACCGACCGCATATTGACATCAAAAAATACAGAAATCAAGATTTTCAGAAAATCTTCTGCAAAGCTCCCTGTTCCGATTCTGAGCATTCTTGGGCGTGCAAGGAGCTGTGCGAGATTCCTGGCGGTGACCAGGTTGACGGTTCACCGCCGGCGCCAGTTGACCATTCATTTTGAGAAAGCAGATTTTTACTCCGAGCATTAGTGTCTGAACTTCGTTCTGAGAGCAGCTCAGCTCTCTAGAGAGAGTTTTACTATCGAAACATTTGGAGCAACCGACATCATGTTGACACCGAAAAATGGAGTTGTGGGTTATGCCGCGTCTGCCAGTGAAATTCCATGGTCCGTAGCTGTAGTATTACTATCAAAACACTTGGCGGAACCGACTTCGTAAGAACATGAAGCAATTTTCTGTCTGGAGCTCTTCAGCTTACGCTTGAGAGAACACTTCCCTGAATTGTTCTAAGCAGTGCCGCGCGAGGACAGAGCTCTGCGAGGCTCCCCGCGGCTCCCAGTTAGTTGCTGGAAGCTTAAGAGTAATGCCTCGTAGAGCTCTTCGGCATCGATGAGCTAAAGGAATTCCGGCGCGGGCTGCAGCTAGTTGGCCGACCCTGCCCCGACGGACAATGTGTGAAATTTCGGCGGGTTGGGCAAACATTGTGAGATATTTGAACATTCGGTTCAAGAAGCGGTATTTTTCGCACTTGTAGTGGGTTGTGCCGCGTCTGCCAGTGAAATTCTCCGGTCCGTAGCTGCAGTATTACTATCAAAACACTTGGCGGAACCAACTTTCGAAAAACATTTTTTTGTTTTTCAGCTGACGCTTCATGAAGCTCCTTCCATGTGTTCCGAACCAGCGCCGCGCGAGAAAAGAGCTCCACGAGGCTCTTACTGCTCCGCTGTTTTGTTTGTTATTTGTATGTTCTTCTGTGTGCTTGCGATTGATTGTGTCATTGCATGCTTTTGGTTCTCTTTATTCCTACAGTTTCGCTGTTGTGAAATAAGAGCTGACGGCTTGCGTGACGAATAAGAGGCTCTGTTTCGCCTGAGACTTTGTAGGGCCTGGCCTCAGTGGCCAAGATGGTCCCAGCAAAGACGCAAAAAATACTTGGTTGACGGTTTACCGCCGGCTACCAGTTCCGGCGCGCTGGAGAGCTAGTAACTCGTAGAGCTTCCCTTAGAGCGTTAGCGGCGAAGCTAGAAGAGTAATTCTGGGGCGCTGGAGGGCTAGTTGGCAAGAAAAATCTGAACGGACCTTTTGCTGATTTTTGCGCGGTTGAAAATACCTCGTAGAGCTCTTCGGCATGGATGAGCTAGAGGAATTCCGGCGCGGGGTGCAGCTAGTTGGCCCACCCGGCCGGGGCGGACAATGTGGGAACTTTGGGTCAGTTGGGCGGAGATTTCGCGAGATGTGAGCATTCGTTTTAAGAACTGATATTTTTCGCACCTGTAGTGGGTTATGCCGCGTCTGCCAGTTAAATTCTCAGGTCCCTAGCTGTAGTATTACTATCAAAACACTTGGGGGAACCGACTGTAGATGAATTCGAAAAATCGTATTTTCTCGATTTTTTCAGCACATGCTTGAGGAAGCTATTTTCATGTGTCCCGAGCAGCGCCACGCAAGAAAAGAGCTCTACGAGGCTCCCGGCGGTAACCTGGTTTACGGTTTACCGCCGGCTCCCAGTGCCTCGTAGAGCTCTTCGGTATGAGCTCTTCGGTATCGATGAGCTAGAGGAATTCCGGCGCGGGGTGCAGCTAGTTGGCCGACCCGGCCCCGACGGACAATGTGGGAACTTTGGGCCGCTTGGGCAAACATTGTGAGATATTTGAACATTCGTTTCAAGAAACGGTATTTTTTGCACCTGTAGTGGGTTGTGCCGCGTCTGCCAGTGAAATTCTCAGGTCCGTAGCTGCAGTATTACTATCAAAACACTTGGCGGAACCGACTTTCAATGAAAACCAAAAAATGTATTTTTCGAGTTTTTCAGCTGACGCTTGATGAAGCTCTTTCCATGTGTTCCGAGCAGCGCTGCGCGAGGGAAAGAGCTCTACGAGGCTCCCGGCGGTTACCTGGTTGACGGTTTACCGCCGGCTCCCAGTTCGAACGCGCTGGAGAGCTAGTTGGCAAGAACAAATTCGACGGACTTCTTGATGACTTTTGCTCGGTTGAAAATTATGTTCTCGAAATTCAGCAGTTCGTTAGAGCTCTAATATTTTTTCTCGTGATATTCTATCTTATTCCCGCTCGCCGTCTTGATCTCAGCTCGATCGGGTTCCTTGTTCTGTCAAAAAGCACTCTGGCGGGATCGGCTGTTTCGAGTCATCTTGACAGGCGTTGCTGGTTTTTTGTACTTAACTCGAGCTGTAGGACAGCTACAGAGCTGATGCTTACAGAAACCGATTCAGAATCATCAGGCGCGTTCGTCTGTTGCATCCAGAGGTCTGAACTCGGCCTGCTACTCGAGCTAGGTCCGCGAAACTATTCGAATTATTCGAGTCATCTTGACAGGGGCTGCCGGTTTTCTGCACTTAACTCGAGCTGTAGGAAAGCTACAGAGCTGACACTTACAGAAAACCATCCAAAATCATCAGGCGCGTTCATCTGTTGCATCTAGAGGTCTGAACTCGGTCTGCTACTCGAGCTAGGTCCGCGAACCTATTCGTATTATTCGAGTCATCTTGACAGATGCTGCCGGTTTTTCTGTACTTAACACTCGAAATGTAGGAGGGCTACAGAGCTGGTGCGCAGACGAATCGATTCAGAATCATCAGGCGCGGTCGTCTGTTGCATGTACAGGTCTGAACTCAGTCTTGTATTCGAGTTAGGTTCGTAAAACTATTTGGATTCGACCGATTTTTGTCGAAATGATGGTGAATTTCTTCACCTAGCTCGATCTGCAGATGAGTTCGAGAGCTCTTCCGCACATGAATCAGAAGAAAATCGTGAGGCGCGCTAGTCGAAGTATCTAGACGCTTGGCTTGGGTCTGTTTTGAGCGCAAACGCCAAAGAACTAGTCATACTCTTCAATTTCTCTTGTGATGGAATTCGTTTCCTGGGCTGAACTCCAGGTGCAGATGAGTGGGGAGCTCTGAGGCATTGAAATGGGAAGATAATCGTCATGCGCGCTATTTCAAAATATCTAGACACCCGCGCTGAGTCTGCTTACGCCGATTCGTACTCTGCTACTTCTTGGAAATGATACTGCTTTTCTTGGTTTTACTTGTGCAGATGAGCTACAGAGCTGTTCAGCACAGCAATGGGAAGGGAATCGTAAGGGGCAATAGTGAAATATATTTAGAAGCCTGAGATCAGTCTGCTATCAGCGCTGAGGCTGAAACAATATTCGTTCTCTGCCAATTCTTTGGACATACCATGTGGCAAGGAAGCTCTACGAGTCTCCCGGCGGTGAGAAGGTTGACGGTTTACCGCCGGCGCCTAGTTGCTGGAAGCTTAAAAGTAATTCCGGTTCGCTGGAGAGCTAGTTGGCAAGAAACATCTTGACGGACCTTTTGCTGATTTTTGGTCGGTTAAAAATAACTCGTAGAGCTTCCCTTAGCTAGTTGCTGGAAGCTTAAGAATAATTCCGGAGCGCTGGAAGCTAGTTGGCAAGGAAAATCTCGACGGACCTTTCGGTGACTTTTTGTCGGTTGAAACTTTTTTCTCGAAGTTCAAGCATTCGTTACATCTCTAGAATTTTTTCCACCGTATTCGATCTTATTCCCGCTCGCCGTCTTAAATCTCAGGTTGATCGGGTAGATATTATTGTCAAAAAGCATCCGGGCGGGATCGGCTGTTTCGAGTCATCTTGACAGGCGTTGTCGGTTTTTTGTACTTAACTCGAGCTGTAGGACAGCTACAGCTGATACTTACAGAAACCCTCGTAGAATCATCAGGCGCGTTTGTCTGTTGCATCCAGAGTTCTGAACTCGGTCTGCTACTCGAGCTAGATCCTCGAAACTATTTATATTATTCGAGTCATCTTGACATATGCTGTCGGTTTCTATATTCAACTCGAGCTGTAGGACAGCTACAGAGCTGATACTCACAGACACCCATCCAAAATCATCAGGCGCGTTCGTTCGTTGCATCTAGAGGTCTGAACTCGGTCTGCTACTCGAGCTAGGTCTGCGAACCTATTCGTATTATTCGAGGCATCTTGACAGTTGCTGTCAGTCTTCTGGACTTAACTCGAGCTGTAGGACAGCTGCAGAGCTGATACTCCCAGAAACCCATTCAGAATCAGCAGGTGCGTTCATCCGTTGCATCTAGAGGTCTGAACTGGGTCTGCTACTCGAGCTAGGTCCGCGAACCTATTCGTATTCTTCGAGTCATCTTGACAGATGCTGTCGGTTTTCTGTACTTAACTCGAGATGTAGGAGAGCTACAGAGTTGGTACGCACATCAATCGATTCAGCATCATCAGGCGCGCGCGTCTGTTGCATCTAGAGCTCTGAACTCAGTCTTGTACTCGAGTTAGGTTCGCAAAACTATTTGTTTTCGACCGTTTTTTTTTCGAAATGATGGTGAATTTCTTCACTTAGCTCGAGCTGCAGATGAGTTCGAGAGCTCTTCCGCACATAAATCAAACGAAAATCAGGAGGCGCGCGAGTCAAAGTATCTAGACGCTTGGCTTGGGTCTGTTATGGGCGCAAACGCCAAATAAGTAGTCATACTCTTTTTTTTTCTCGTGATGGAATTCGTTTCCTGGGCTGAATTCGAGGTGCAGATGAGCTGGAGAGCTCTGAGGCATTGGAATGAGAAGATAATCGTCATGCGCGCTATTTGAAAGTATCTAGACACCCGCGCTCAGTCTGCTATTAGCGCTAGGGCTGAACACCGATTCGTACTCTGCTACTTCTTGGAATTGATATTGTTTTTCTTGGTTTTACTGATGCTGCAGATGAGCTACAGAGATGTTCAGCACAGCAATGGGAAGGAAATCGTAAGGGGCAACAGTGAAGTATATCTAGAAGCCTGAGATCAGTCTGCTATCAGCGCTGAGGCTGAAAAACTATTCGTTCTCTGCCAATTCTTTGGACATAATTTGTGGCAAGGAAGCTCTACGAGTCTCCCGGCGGTAAGAAAGGTTGACGGTTGACCGCCGGCGCCCAGTTATGTTCTCGAAATTCAACAATTCGTTTGGGCTCTAGTATTTTTTCCCGTGGTATTCGATCTTATTCCCGCTCGCCGTTCGAATCTCAGCTCGATCGGGTACCTATTACTGCCAAAAAGCATCCAGGCGGGATCGGCCGTTTCGAGTCATCTTGACACGCGTTGACGGTTTTCTGTGCTCAACTCGAGCTGTAGGAGAGCTACAGAGCTGGTATTCACAGAAACCAATCCAGAATCATCAGGCGTATTTATCTGAAGCATCCAGAGGTCTGAACTCAGTTTGCTGCTCGAGCTAGATACACAACTATTCTTATTCTGTCAATTTTCTTGACATATGCTGTCGGTTTTTCGTACTTAACTCGAGCTGTAGGGGAGCTACAGAGCTAATGCGCACATGAACCGATCCAGAATCATCAGACGCGGTCGTCTGAAGCATCTAGAGGTCTGTACTCGGTCTGCTACTCGAGCTAGATCTGCGAAACTATTCGTATTCTATTGATTTTCTTGGCATATGCTGTCGGTTTTTTGTACTTAACTCGAGCTGTAGGAGAGCTACAGAGCTGGTACGCACAGCAACCGATCCAGAATGATCAGACGCGGTCGTCTGCAGCATCTAGAGGTCTGAACTCGGTCTACTACTCGAGCTAGGTCCGCAAGCCTGTTCGTATTGTACGAATTTCCTTCACAGCTGTTGTCGGTTGTCTCTACTCAACTCGAGCTGTAGGATAGCTACAGAGCTGATACGCAATCGTAATCGATTCAGAATCAGGAGGCGGGTTCGTTTGAAGTATCTAGAGGTCTCAATCCAGTCCGCTACTGGAGCTAGGTCCGCGAGACTACTCCTATTCTACCGATTTTCTGAAGATGATAGTGAGCTCCCTGTCCGAACTCGAGCTGCGTTTGAGCTTTAGAGCTCTCTGGCACAGAATGCGGAGGGAATCATCAGCCGCGCTAGTCGGAAGTATCTAGACGCTTGGATTCGGTCTGTTCTCAGCACAGAAGCCGAATCACTATTCATACTTTGCTATTTCTCTGGTGATAGAATTCACTTTCCTGAGAGCTGCAGATGAGCTCCAGAGCTCTAGCCACAGCAATTGGACAATCTTATCAGGCGCGCTACTTGATGTCTAGACGCCTGAAATCAGTCTTCTATCAGCGCTCGGGCTGAACAACTATTCCTACCCTGCTAATTTCTTGGAGATGGTATTGTTTTTCTTGGTATAACTCGCGCTGCAGATGAGCTACAGAGCTGTTCAGCACAGCCATCGGAAGGGAGTCATCAGAGGCGCTAGTCGAATGTATCTAGACGGCTGCAATCAGTCTGCTATTTGCGCTTGGGCTGACAACTATTCGTACTCTGCTAAGTCTTTGGAGATGGTATATGGCAAGGAAGCTCTACGAGTCCCCCGGCGGTAACCAAGGTTGACGGTTTACCGCTGGCGTATAGTGACCATTGATTTTGAGAAACCATATTTTTCGAACGTGTAGTGGGTTATGCCGCGTCTGCTAGTCCAATTCTCAGGTTGGTAGCTACAGTACTACTATCAAAAGACTTGCAGGATCCGGCTGTGTTCCGAGCCATCTTGACACGCGTTGACGGTTTTCTGTACGTCGCTCGAGATTCAGAAGAGCTACAGAGCTGATTTTGACAGATCGATCCAGAATCATCAGGCGCGTTCGTCTCTTGCATCCAGAGGTCTGAACTTGGTCTTCTACTCGAGCTAGGTCCGCAAAACTATTCGTATTCTTCGAGTCATTTTGACAAGTGCTGTCGGTTTTCTGTACTTAACTCTAGATGTAGAATAGCTACAGAGCTGGTACGCACATAAACCGATCCAGTATCATCAGGCGCGTTCGTCTGTTCGATCGAGCGGTCTGAACTCGGTTTGCTACTCGAGCTAGGTCCGCGAAACTATTCGTATTCTTCAAGTTCTCGTTACAGGCGCTGTCGGTCTTCTGTACTTAACTGAAGCTGTAGCAGAGCTAGAAAGCTGATGCGCACAGAAACCGATCCAGAATCGTCAGGGGCGTTCGGCTCAAGCATCTAGAGCTCTGAACACAGTCTGCTACTCGAGCTAGGTCCGCGCGATAGTCTGAAGTATCTAGACGTTTTGCCTGGGTCTGTTATGAGCGCAGACGCCGCACAACTAGTCATTTTTTTTACTGTTGATGGAATTCGTTCCTGGTTTGAATTCGAGAGGCAGATGAGCTTGAGAGCTCTTAGGCATTGCAATGGGGATCTACTAATTATGCGCGCTATTTGAAAGTATCTAGACACCCGCACTGAGTCTGCTATTAGCGCTAGGGCTGACCCTCATTCGTACTGTGCTACTTCCTCGGAAATTGTACTGTTTTTCTTGGTTTTACTCGCGCTGCAGATGAGCTACAGAGCATCAGGGGCAATCGTGAAATGTATCTAGACGCCTGAGATCATCTGCTATCAGCGCTCGGGCTGAACAACTGTTCGTTCTCTGCTAATTCTTAGGACATAATAAGAGGAATTCGGGCGCAGGGTGGAGCTAGTTGGCAGATCCCACCTTAAGAGACAATGTGGTGACTTGGGGTCGGCTTTGGTGCGATTTGAAAGATATTTGACAATTCATTTGAGAAGCCATATAGTTGTCACGTGTAGTGGGTTATGCGGCGTCTGCCAGTCCAATTCTTAGTTCCGTAGATGCAATGTTACTATCAAAACACTTCAGGGAGAGGACGTTGGATGAAAAAACGTATTTTCCGAGCTTCACGCACGCTGGGCCGTCTGCGTGTGCTGTGTTTGTGTGAGTAACTCGTAGAGCTTCCCTTAGCTAGTTGCTGGAAG
>CAUYUJ010020540.1:0-150000 GCA_963575745.1 Prorocentrum cordatum | reverse complement strand
CTACTACTACTACTACTACTACTACTACTACTACTGCTGCTGCTACTGCTACTGCTGCTGCTTCTGCTACTACTACAACTACAACTACGGCAACAGTAATAAAATCAACAACAACGACAACAACAACAGACATAACTACAGCAGCAGCAACAACAGCAACAAAAACAACGATTACAACAACAGCAGCAGCAATAACAACAACAGCAGCAGAAACAACAACAACAACAGCAGCACCAACAATGACAACAAAACGACGTCCATGGTACCCGCGACGGCCCAGTAGAATCATGGTTATTCCAATCAGATTCGGGAGAGCTCGGTAGAACCACAGCGACCAACACAGCCCAAGAGCTTCCTAGGGGCCCGCGGAGATCCCGTCCAACACAGGGTCATGGCAGAACCATGGTGAACCACGCTACTGCCTCAGTGGGCCTGCTGTAGATCTAACAGGAAGCTACCCCCGTGCGGCCGGCAGTTTGCCGCAGGCAGCCGGATACCCTCTCGTGAGTGACGAGAGGACACGCCACCACGACATCGCGCTTGGATTCCGCCAGCGCCCACGTTGCAAACGCCATCGGCAGCATATCATTATCGTCCCGGCCCTTCAGCTTCTCCGGCACATCCCTGATGGCCCCGGCCCAGGCAGGGTCTTTCCAGCCAAGGGCAGGCACATGTGACACTGGAGCGTCCGAGAACCCTGTGACACGGAACCGGTGACTGCACAAGAACGCCCGCCACTGCGCAAACAGCGCAAGTTCCTGAAGGGGATCCGCGTTGGCGGCCCCAGCTGAAGCTGCAGGCCCAACTAGCTGCTGGTCTGGCGAGAGCTGCAGCCCTAGAATGCCTGGCACGTCCATCGCCTCGGCTGTTATCCTTACCCCTACACGCTGGCCAACCTGGAGCAGACCTCGGACGTCAAACGCGCTGGAGCTTCCTGGCTGTCTGCCACGCTGGGCCGCCACCCGCGGAAAGGCCAGCGCCAGCGCATTCTGGCTCAGGAGCCCAAGAAGGGGCGAGGCCTCGGTCCTCGGCTGCCAGTCGGGCGGAGCCACGGGGGGCCTGGGCACTTCCCACAGCAACCTCACCAAGGCGCCCCTGTCGGAAATGCTCTCGACCTCGCCGCAGACGTCGTCGGGCACACTGCCCCGCAGCAGGTAGGGCAGCGGCCTCGCGCGGCCCCAGTCGGCGACCGCCTCCTCCCGCGGGAGCTTGGGCGGCCGCCTGCCCGCGGCCCTGGTCGCCCCTGCGGCAGCAGCTGCCGCCGCGGCGGTCGGGGGGAACCGGTCGTGGTGCTTCCGCGGCAGGTTCTCGGCGGGCACCGCGCGCGCCGTGCCTGCCTGGCGCCCGTGCCTGGCGGCCGCCTGCTTCGTCGGGCGCCCAGCCGGCCGAGGCCTCTGCGCGGCCGCGGCCGCCACGGCGGAGGCCCTCCGCACCGGCGGGAAGGCGGGCCGGCGCGGGGCGGACAGGCAGGGCGCAGGCTGGCACGCACGGGAGGCCAGCAGCGCTCCCAGCGCTGCGCAGGACGCCCTCGCCAGAGGAATGGCCGCCCGTGCAGGCCCCTGCGGAGGGGAGAGGGCAGCCCAGTCATCAGCTCTGGGGACCTGGCCGCCTCCTGACATCGCCCTTCGACCTGAGCCCTTGAGCCGTAAGGCTATGGACAAGCAATGGCGCGCGCTCTGGCACACACACACACACACACACACACTGAGGATGAGCAAGCTTGCAAAGTCAGCAAGCAAGCAAGCAAGCAAGCAAGCAAGCAAGCAACGGTGCCGGCAAATGGACATCAGCATGCAAGCATGGAAGTAGTCAAGCATGCAGCAAAGCTTGCAAGAGATCAACTAGTCCATCTGGACTCCCATCTGGCGCTCATCGAACCCACACCCCGACGCCGTCGGACTCATCGAAAGCCCTTGAAATAACGAAACATGGTCGGGGCATCACAACAGCCGCGCCACCACCCCACTGATGCCTTTTGCAAACAAAATCGGCATTGGCCACGAGTGTCACCCATAAACCCGAATAAACAAACAGATGAACAGGCACTCATTACACCCAGTTGGTCCCCTCAGGGGTACCTGACAATGAAACGCATCGCTGAACAATTATATCATATTCCTTGTGTCTCCTGTCTTGACTCGCCTGTCTTTCCTCCTGTCGACTGTCTGCTGTGTCCTGTCTCTCCAGACCTGTACCTGTTCTGCTGTCTACCAAGTAGCCCACGTCGTCAGTTAGAAGCAGTCCATGAATGATACCCTCACCATTTGGCCGTCCGAGTTACACCAGGATACCCACAGAGACGCCGCCACACGGCAAGAAAACCTAAGAGGTCTCCAGGAGAACCCCAAGAGGATCCGGCAGAACCCCAAGATACTAAAGCAGCGAAAAAAATGTTTCGATGTGGCCCAGCGTGGCCCAAGGGCCCTAAACACCCACTTGGAAGCCCCCGAGAATGACATCCACCACTGGCAAAAAAACATGTTATAGGCAAAGCACCAAGACGATCCCCCTGATGTCCCACAAACAACAGACTCGCCCAAGACGGCCCGAGAAGGCCCAAAGCCATGACCCAGAACGCCGCCAAGGTGACCCAGGTTCGATTCACAGCAGAAAATTGTCCAGCACTGCGTCAAAAGGGCCCCGAGATAGCTACACCAAAGCCCAACATCGCACCTCATGGAAATACTGCATCAGAAGATGCAGCCTTTCAGATCGCTAAGATGTGTGGCGGCTGAATGTAAAAGAGCTGGTTACACACTCACTTATATACTAGCATTCATGCCCTCTCGAATGACGTGTTGCAACTATTACGCATTTCAAAATCCAGACACGCAAGCACGAGACACAGCTGGTCAAAGTTTGTGTATTCGATTGGAGTTGATCTACCCTGGCTGCCTGTGCGAACCACAGACTCGCACGAAACCTCGAGTTTGCAGATAGGCTGTAGCCGCGCCATCACCCTCACCAGCGAAGCACATGGTATCGACATTTCTGGCGCCTGTAGCACAGCCTTTTCGCTTACCACGCCAAGGAGATGGATACAGGAATCGCCAAGGAGATGGATACAGGAATTGATAGCGAGCGGTATGTTATCAGCCCAGCCATCGCCCACAATGCTGCGTGATCCCTTCAATCAACATGCGTACTCCGCCGCACTGTCCGACACAGCTCGGAAAAGGTGAAACCATTGCTGGACAAAGGTCCGCCACCGTACCTCCTGGCATGTTGGCGCATGGTAGAAGCGCTATGTCGTGCGTCTGGCAGCTGCCAACTCTTCCGAGGACCCCCCGCCCACCCAGGCCCCGCGCTCAGCCGCGTGCACCGCGCCCCCGCCTCCTGAGGCTCCGTGGGCCGCCCTGCCGCCTCCGTGGTGCGTTCCCGAGTCGGCCCGGGAAAGCCAAAAAGGCAGGCGAGGCCCAGCGCTGCTTCAGGGAGGCACGCCGCAGCCCTGGAGAAGACCCCACAGTGCGCCAAAGGGGCCCTACGAGGCTTCCAAGATCTGCCACCGTGCCACCCTGGCACGTGGAGGCGTGGAAGATGGCTTCTGCTGGGATTGGCCGATGCGTGATGCGCGCCGCGCCGCTCCGTCCGCCACCTTGCTTTTGGAGGCTGCCCTCCTCGGCCGTCGTCTCGATCCTGACCTGGTGTGCGGCCGGTTCCCTCCCCCCTCTTCCCTCGTTGAGGCGTGGAAAAATGCCGAGGTCTGGCTGGTAGTTTTGAAGGGCACCCCCCCCCCCCTTCCTCTGCCCGCAGACTGCCACGTGCACCGCCCCTCCTTTCCGAGGCCACTTCTCGCGTGCCCGCTCGAGGATGGTGCGCTTTCAGCATGGCAGCTAATGCCTAATCCCCCATTCCACGCGTGCCCGCTCGAGGATGGTGCATTTCCCATATGGCAGCTAATCCCTGAACTATCCCTCCATGCGCGCCCGGCCCGCATGGCAGCTAACGCATAGATCCCCCTTCCAAGCGTGCCCGCTCCAGGAGGGTGCACATCCCGCATGGCCGCTTATGCCTGAACCCTCATTCCATGCGCGCCCGCTCAAGGATTACGCACTTCCCGCATGACTGCTACCTCCTAGACCCCTCATCCAACTCACATCCGATCGAGGATCGCGCGCGTCCCGAATTCCCAGGCGCTGCTCCCAAGCGCTCCAGGGCCTCCCAAGCCACGATCCCTAGCTAAAAACAATGGATGTGCGCCTCAAGCTTCAAAGACGGCCCGTGCAAGCGACCAAGCAGACCAAGATGTCCCAAGATGCTTCGAAGACGGCCCAAGATGACCCCAAGGCGGCCGCATATTGATGCCTCCAAGAGGGCCAACACGACAGGGCCCCCAAGAGGGTCCGGAAAAGCCCCAATCATTGGTTCCCCTTCGGTTTTGAATGAGTATCGCATTATCGCCGTTTCGGGCTGCCGTCAGCTCAAGACGGCCCACACGGACTCCACGATGACCCAAGAGGCATTCAAGACGGCCCCAAGACGGCCTGAGAGGGCCTCCCGTGGGAACCCAAGACGGCCATAGAAGGTCCTTTGACGGTCCAAGACGGCGCCAAGACGGTCCCACGACGACCTCCAAACGCCCAACATACGGCCAAGATGACCCCTAGACGGCACAAGAGAATCCCAAGCCAGCGCAGCAGGGACCCAAGGGATCCCCAAGACTGCCTAACTGGAGGCCAACACAGCCCCAAGACTGACCAACCGAGTTGCACTATCACCATCATCAGCATCATCAACTTCATCATCCCCACCACCACCACCACCATCATCAGAATCAGCATCAGCATCCTCCTCCTCATCATCATCATCATCACCACCACCACCACCATAATCATCATCAGCATCAGCATCAGCATCATCATCCTCATCATCATCGTCATCATCATCATCGTCATCGTCATCATCATCAGCAGCATCATCATCATCAGCAGCATCAGCATCAAAAGTTTCATCCTCATCATCATCAGCAGCAGCAGCAGCATCATCGTCATCAGCATCATCATCATCAGCATCATCCACAGCAGCAGCATCAGCCGCATTCCCATCCGCGTCATCATCAACAGCAGCAGCAGCAGCGTCATCAGCAGTATCAGAATCACCAGCATCATAATAGCATCACCATCAGCATCAGCATCATCAGCAGCAGCATCATCATCATCCGCAGCAGCATCATCAGCATCAGCATCGTCATCATCATCGCCATCGCCATCGTCATCGTCATCATCATCGCCATCGCCATCAGCATGATCATCCTAATCATCAGCATCAGTATCAGCATCACCAACATCATCGTCATCAGCAGCATCATCGTCGTCACCGTCATCTTCATCATCGTCATCAGCAGCAGCCGCATGATCTGCATAATCAACAGCATCAGCACCAGCTGCAACAGCAGCAACCATGCAACCACCATCATCATTAGCAGCATCAGCATCGTCATCATCGGCACCGTCGTCACCACCACACTCATCATTACCATCATCAGCATCGTCAATATCATCATCAGCAGCATCAGTATCAACAGCAGCAGCATCAGCATTATCATAATACGCGTTTACATAACCGTAGAACCGCCATGGGCATCATCATCATCATCATCATCATCATCATCATCATCATCATCAACAACATGAACATCATCATCATCATCATCATCATCATCATCATCAGCATCAGCATCATCAACACACGCAGCACCATCATCATCGAGTATAACCAGCATCAGCACCACCATCAGCATCCGCATTATCATCACCGCCGTCATCAGCAGCAGCATCGGGCACCATCAGCATCATCACCCGCATCACCGATCGGAATCAGCATCATCAACATCGGCATCAGCATCATCGGCAACATCAGCCTCGTCAGCAGCATCATCATCATCAGTAAGAGCATCCCCAGTGCCCTCATCGGCATCACCATCACCATCATGATCACCATCATCATCAGAAGCGTCATAATCAGCAGCAGCAGCATCATCGTCATCATCGTGACTATCCCCGTAAGTCTCATCATCCTTATCACGGCTCTCCCCAGCCTGGAGACAATAGGTGTCACGCGTGACGATCTCTGGCGTCCCCTCGAACAGCCGCCACCCAGAACGCTGGGCTGGCACGGTGGCCGGACTGGCCGCCGACAGCTGGATACATCGCATTATGTTGCCCCCTATCGTACTTCTTAAGGACCAAATCCCATGAATAATGTCGGGCACCCAGGAAGATATGGCCTCCCAGGGCACGGCACGTGAAAAACCTCAAGTTTCAGTGCTTGTTTGGTGCTCGAAATTCTGTCTGGTGTCAAGGCTTCAGTAGGTTGGAACATCATAAACATCGCAGGGTACGCACAATCCTCGCTGCCCTCACCCGCGCCGTACCTCTCAGGGCCCACCAAAATGACGACAGTTGCGCAGCTCGGGAACCGCGAGGTCTCAAGTAGATCTTAGCTGCCCTCGCCTCCGCCGCGCCTCCCAGGAGCCCAGGAAAGCGGCGACACTGGCGCCCGTCGCAGCCACCCAAAGAGCTGCGAGGTCTCGGCTGGGACTGCGTGGCTCTCCACCCCGCTGCACCTCCCAGGAGGTGGCGACAGATGCGCCCGTCGCAGACCCCCAGGGAGCCGCAAGGTTTCGGCTGAAGGAGCCCGCCAAAATGCCGACAGGTGCGCGGCCCGCAGCCCCCCAGGGAGCAGCGAGGTCTCGACTGACTGCGCGAAGCTTTCCAAGCTGCTGGACCTCCCAGGATCCCTCGAAAGTGGCGACAGTTGCGCAGATCGCAACCACGAGGGAGCCGTGAGGTGTGGGCGGGGTCCGCATACAGCTCTCCACTCCGCTGGACCGCCCTGGAGCCCACGAAATCGGCGACGGGTGCGCAACTCGCACCCACCCAGTGAGCTGCGAGGTCCCGTCTGGGTGCGTTTCGCCCTCCACTGCATTGGACCTGGAGCCCACGAAAATGGCGACATTTGCACAATTCGCAACCCCCCACGGAGCCGCGAAGTCCCGTCTGGGTGCGCGTGGCCCTCCATTCCGCTGGACTCCCCAGGTGCCCACGAAAGAAGCGAAAGTTGCGCAGTTAGACGCCTCCTAGGCAGCCGCCGCCGCCCAGGCAGGAGGACAAGGGAGGAGGCAGGAGGCAAGAAGAAAAAGGAGGCAGGGCAAGAAAGGGCGGGGACGACGCGCGAGCAGTGCCCTACTCGAAGTGGCACGCATAGGCGAGGTAGACTGCAACGTGAGATATGGAAGGGTTCCTGTAAGTTTTCTGGGAAAACGAACGCTGCGCCACCTCCCGGTCAAGCAGCGATGCATGCACTGCCCAGGAGGAGGAGGAGGAGGAGGAGGAGGAGGATGAGGAGGAGGAGGAGGAGGACGACGACGACAAGGAGGAGGAGGAGGAGGTGGAGGAGAAGGAGGAGGAGAAACAGGAGCACAAGGAGGAGAGGAGGAGGAGGAGGAGGAGGAGGAGGAGGAGGAGGAGGAGGAGGAGGAGGGCGCGCGGCTCAAGTGAGCAGTCATCTCAGGGAGAATGCGCGGCACGCGACCGCGGCGGCCCGTAAAGCGGGATAGGCCTAAGCGGGCGGGCCGCGCGACGCCCTCTAGCGGCCCCGTCCATCGAGGGCGCCGGGGCGACCAAGAAAGGCCGCAGCAGCGCCGCAGGTTTGCATTCGGAGAAAGGGGGGAGAGGGAGAGGGTCAAGAAGCTGCAAACGCGTGCGGCTGAGGGGATAAGAGTGCGCTGAGGGGACAGGCCTACGCGGGCGGCCCGCGCGAAAGCTCTCCCCAGCGGCCTCATCCAACGAGGGCGCCTGGTCGGCCAAGAAGGCCGCAGCAGCGGCACCCAGGCCCAAAGCCCTGGCGAAGCGAGAAGAATTTAGCGGGCGGCCGCGAGCTGGCTGGCCAGTCAGTTGGGCCAGCACACGGGCAGGAAGCGACAAGGATGTCGCTAGAGTCAGCAAGACAGGCAACACGGGCCCTGGCGGTGTCAGGGAGAGCGGCTAGCACAGAGGAGGCGACAGCACCTTCGAGGTAGCGCTCCGCACTGCAGGCCTGTCGCACGTGACCGCGCCAGTAGACGCGCGGAATGTCGGAGGCGATGTAGAAGGCGGTCGCACCTGACCTCCACAGCAGGCGGGGGCCGCGGCACGCCCCACGAGCGCCTGGCCAAGTGGCACGCCCAACGCCGAGAGTAAATGAAACCACCGAATCCAGAGGTCGCTCGGACCGAAGGTCGATAGCGAATAGGTGGGCCCCAACTGCTGAATGACCAACTCAAGTATCCAAGCCACCACTCTCTCCGGGGATTTAGCGCGCCGCGTCGGATACAACGCGCGAGTCCCAGGAGCGGGGATGGAAAGAATCGCGTCGCCTGTCGGGTCAAGGCTGTCGCTCGGCGGGTAGAGGCCACAGCGGCGATCGCCCAACAGACCGCCTGGCTCCAGGCACATGCCGAACCTGGCGAGAGGGAGAGCGGCCATGGCGGGCAAGTCACATAGGAGACACAACGCCACCATCGCGCGCAGCAGGGCGCGAGGCTGCAGAGGCGAAAGGCTGGGCAGCGGGAGCAGCTTCCAATGCCTAACCACATTCCACGTCTCGGTGAATGAAGCCCTCCAGCGAGGGTGGCTCGCTTGGACGCCCAGGGTCGCGCGCGCCGAGATGCAGTGCGGAGGACCAGCGCCACGCAGCCACACTCCCATGGTCGCGAGCCACCCTCGAGAGCAGGATGCTGCTGCGATGCAACAGGTTGGTCGCGGCAGCCAGATGCTCAGCGCGCCACATTTCGAACGCGTCGAGCGCACGAGTACGCACGTCGTCGCCGGCGCGCGCGGGGGGCCAGAGGCCCTCCACTCCCCCGCCGACAGGCTACCTCGAAGAGCGCAGTCCCCTGGCAAGCCGGCCGCTCCGGGCGCCGCGCCGCGAAGGCCGCCGTCCCCCCTCACAGTGGCGGGTTTCGCCTCGGGGCGGGTTTCGCCTCGGGGCGGGCGAGTTTTGCCTCGGGGCGGGTTTCGCCTCGGGGCGGGTTTCGCCTCGGGGCGGGTTTCGCCCCGGGGTCTCCCTTCCAATTCTGGCGCCGCCCACGATTTGGCGGGTTTCGCCTCGGGGCCTCGGTAGCTCCAGCGCAGAGAACTGGAACGCCGCAGATCACACCAAAGATATGGCCGAAAAACGGCTTACAGTCTGCAACCGTGTGTGGTCAATGTTTGGTTTAATCTCAAGATTAAGAGCATCATAAGAGGCTCAACCTAGACGAATACGTTCAGCAGCATGCGAGATACACTACTCTAAACGAAATCAAGAACCAACCCCATGTCACCCCTTGTCCGTTCTGGCCGGGACGTCCAACTAGCTCCGCCCTGCGCCCGAATTCCTCTCAGCCCGTCGCATCGAAGAGCTCAACGAGGTATCTCTCACAACTGAGCACCAGCGGCAAGCCCCCTAGACCACACTTTGGACCAGTCGGGCACCGGGCTCGGCGGTAAACCGTTATCCAGGTTGTTGCGGCTTCCTGTCAGACCAGGCAGCAGCCGACAGGGCTGCAGGTCGCAAATCCACAACTTGGCAGATAGATCCCATATCATGAGCTCCGACAGGCCAACGAGCAGGCAAGCGGTGGCGCAAGCTCTGCTTGTATGACAGCGCATGAACGAAGTGCCGAGCCAGGATGGCCAAGGCATCACTATAACTGAATGCCGAGCAAAGGTGGCGTAGGCATCAGGAAACAGAAAGCGCAAAGACAGGGCACAACAGAAACATTGGAATGAGGTATGGCCATAGCCCCAGCGCAATTGATAAGGAAAGGCAGAGCGCGAGAATAAGGCATGGCGATAGCCCCCGCGCACGGATCAGAGAAGACCAAAAGCAAGCACACACAGGCTTGGCGATAGCCCTCCCGCACGGGATACGCAATCAGGCCAGGCAACGGGATAGCAAAGACAAGAGACAGGGACTAAAGAAGCACTGCTGGAGCGATCGCCGAGCGAGGATGGCAGAGGCCACACGGAACCCAAATGCCGAGCCAGGGCGGACTGCGGCGTAGGCATCAGGAGACAAGCAGAACACAGAGAAAGGGAAAACATCAGAGACGGCCAATATGGATGAAAGCCAAGAAGAGTGCAATTCTCATCGCTGCCAACCAGGGAGCCCGAGGAGCGGAAGAGCGAAGACAAGCATGCCTAAAGAGCCGAGGGCAGGGGAAGGGAACAAGCAGGAAGGAAAGAGCCAAAGACCTACGGAGATCACTGCAGCAGAATATTGGCAGGCAAGAATGTACATCATAAAAGAGAAACCAAAAAAGTAGCAGAGACATGCCAAAAGCACGAGCGGACAAGAGGCGACGTTAAGTTCTGTTTGTCTGACGCCGCAGGTAGGAGGCAAGTGGAAGGAGTCAGCCAAAACATTACTTGCTGGCGTCCCAAACCCGGATAGCCGAGCAGCAGCGGCCCTGACACTGCCGAAATGGCTGCGAGCGAAAGCAGGTGAAATATGAAATCAGTCCTCTTCTCTCTGTCTCTTCTCTCCCTCTCTCTTTCGTTGCTCTCCCTTGTCTTATTCTGTCTCTCCCTCTCTTTCTGTCTTTTCTTTTCTCCTCTCCTCTCTCCCCAATGGGGAAGCGGTTCCCATCTGGGCTGGAAGCGGCTCCCTCCGACGAGCAGTTTTACTGGGAGCCGGCGGCTAACCGCCGAGACCCTCGTAGAACTCTGAAAATCACTCAATACTACTGATGCCGACAAGAAATAACAAGTGTATATATATATATATATATATATATATGGCAGCTAGAGAGAGAGCTTAGAATGGCATGGCAGCGAGAGAACTTAGAATAAAACAGGCCGACGCGCCATAACCTACTACACGTGCAGAAAAGACTAGAGCTGTGTAGCTTGCTTCCAGCTTTGTCAAATGCACGAGACCATCTTCAAAAAACCGACCCAAAGTTCCCACATTGTCCGCCCAGGGCCGGGTCGGCCAACTGGGGGCCGGCGGTAAACCGTCAACCAGGTTACCGCCGGGACCCTCGTAGAGCTCTAGAAGTGCTCGGACGCCTGAATCTCAAGTAAATATTAGCTTGAAGAAAATGTAAACAATGATTCGTAATACGATATTAAAAAAACACTCGAGTTCTGTAGCTTGCCTACCGCTATCGACACATGCACGAGATCATTATCATTTTCAAAAATACACTTTCACTGCCGACGGTTCCTCCACGTTTTTTGAAAGTAATATTGCAGCTGCGGGCCCGAGGATTTCACAGGCGAACGCGGCACAACCCACTCTACGTTACATGGATAGTAGCTCCCAAAACGAATTTTCAACCAAAAAAAAAAAAAAAAACGACCCAAAGTTCCCACATTGTCCGCCCGGGCCGGGTCGGCCAATGGGACGCGGCGGAAAGCCGTCAACCAGGTTACCGCCGGATGCCTCGTAGAGCTCTGTTCGCGCGGCGCTGCTCGGAACACATGGGAGAAGCCTTCTCAGGGGTGAGCTGAGATACATGAAAAATTACGTTTTTCAGTCTTCTCCCAAAGTTGGTTCCGCCAAGTGCTTTGATGGTAATACTGCAGCTACAGACCTGAGAATTGGACTGGCAGACGCGGCATAACCCACTAAAGGTGCGAAAAATCTGGTTTCTCAAAATGAACTGTCATATATATTTCAGATCTTACCAGAACCGACCCAAAGTCACCACTTGGTAGCGTCAAAACCCCGGAGAGCTAAGAGGCACTCACTCTGGAAAGCTTTCCTGGCGTGCCCTGGAGAGCTCTCCTCAAGCGCTTCTGAAGCGCTGCCAGGCACGCTTCCACGCGCGCCGGAAGCGCTCCCGGACCCGCTGCCAGTTCCGGCAACTCGCTGCGGGGATCGTGGACCAGCGAAGATGGGCTACTGGCAGGCACCACCACCGTCCGGCTTCTAATCTAAAACCCTATAGCTCTCAGAGAGCTCTCCGGGAACATTGCCCTTTCTGGCCGGGTGGGCCAACTAGCTGCACCCCGCGCCGGAATTCCTCTAGCTCATCGATGCCGAAGAGCGCCACGAGGTACTGGGATCCGGCGGTAAGCCGTCAACCAAGTTTTTTTGCGGTTTGCGGTCCGACCACGAGGCCCTACAAGGACGGTCGGGTTGGTGCAGCCACACCCTGTGGGTTGGATGTACCCTGAAAAACGTGATACTCTTGGAGTTTCTTGCAAGCAGAGCGGCATCTAGAAGCGGCCTCAAGCTCACACAGCGCAACCGTCGCATCGGGAAGCAGGCCAAAAGCCTCCTCCGCCAAAGGACGGGTAAACGCGGGCATGCTCTCACCAACCCCTTCACCAGATTGCTCACTAGTGAACTCACAACGCCACCGTCGTACGCACCACGGATTGCGATCAATGTTTCAGTATTGTCTGTCGGTTGTTGAATGCTCCTGTACCTCGATTGTAATGGTAGACGTCTGATTTCCCAAGGAAGTCGGTCGGCACGCTCATTGCCTTCACGAAAGTGATGACGCCACAGATCATACGCCAGCGATTACCGTCTCAACACCACTAAGAAATGGTGACACGCAAATCCTTCGAGTAATTGTAGGCAGAAGAGAAGAAACGAGCCAAAGGGGCAGAAACAACGGGGGAGAGAGAGGGGGCAGACCAAAAACAAGCGTGCATGATCAATCACATGTGCATCATCTGTGCCGTTTCCGATGCTTCTTGCCGCTCCGCGTCAATGCACTCCTGGAAGTAGAACTCTGAGGACCCCCCTGTTGCAAATCATCCTCCTTTGAACTTTCAATTCCATTTGCAGCCTGTATGCATTGAGAGCCTCAATCCTACGTTGAAGCTCCTGTCTCGGGAGCCGGTGTAGCTCACGCGAAAGGGCACTTACATCGACACCGACAAGGGCCCAGTCCCCTGGCAGCTTGACACTCAGAGCGTGTCTCACTCGGTCGATCTGCAGAACTCCCATTCATGGAACTCCCTACTGCATCAGCTGAACTCCAAACCGCGGTACTCCCAAGTGCAGAACTCCCAGCTGTTGAACTCCCAACTGCATCAACAACTGCATCAGCGGAACTCCGAACTGTGGACCTTCCTACTGCACTCCGAACTGTTGAACTCCCGACTGCACTGGAACTCCCGACTGCATCAACTGAACTCCAAACTGCGGTACTCTCCACCGCACCCCCGTTGGTCACATGCAATTCTGAAGTGCGCAACTTGGAGCTCTCGATAGCCTCCGCTCGTTTAAAACAATATCTCTTCATTCTGAGAGAAGCATCACCCCGATCAACGCGCACTCGATGACACTCCTCCTTCTCCTCCTTACCAACAAAGAGAACACAACGATCAGTCTGAGTCCCACACGCAATGTGAACACAGGGATCTGTCTGAGTCCCACAATCGGAACACTGCGAACACAAAGAATTGCCAGCCAATTCAACAGCATTCATATCAGTCTGTGTTCCACAAGTGTGCTCAAACCATTCCTCTTCCTCAGAATCGTCCGAGCAGAAATTCCGATAATATCTGGGCGCGCAAATACCCGCGCGAACAAGGCACGACGAATCTGGCCCCCGAGCCGTGGACCACAAACGATACCTGATACGTTTCGCCCGCAGGCGGCGCAGTTTCGATTGAGATACTTTAACACCATGCCCATACAGCTGGTCTCGCTCACGCAGGCGAGACTCACCTCCGTACGAAGGGCGAACACGGCAATATAAATCACTAACACACACTTCGAGCGTATACAAACGAGCAGCGAGAAACTCGGAAGTAAACAACGCCGTATCTGTCCAAAATGAAGCAACAAATTCCGTGCCTGACAATTCAGATGAAACAAACTCCGTATATGAAACGTGGATTCGCTCAACAAGAAGAAAGCAAAGCACAGGCAATAACAAGACGGACAGTTGAGTACGATACTTGTAGAGCTCTTGTCTCGCGGCAATCAATGAGTGTGTACTCCGACAAACAATGACTGTGTACCCCGACCGTCAATGAAGTGTGTACCCACGGGAATCGAAATCTGGCGGGGCTAAATCTCCTGTCCGCAAGTGTGCACTCTGACAATCAATGACTATATGCTCCGACAATCAATGAATCTGCCCTCCGACAATCAATGAGCACAACAAACAATGACTGTGTACTCCAACCGTCAATGAAATTGGTAGCGTCCAAAACCCAGAAAGCGAAGAGACTCTCGGGGGCAGGAAATCTTCCCTGTGGGGCTGCGGGGGACTCTCCTGAAGCCCTTCTGAAGCGCTGCCAGGCACGCTTCCTTGCATGCTTGCACTCGTGCAGGCACGCCTGGACGCTCTCTGGAACGCAACGAACCCCTGCGCGGACTCTGGACCGCCGTGGAGGAGCTCCTGGAAGGCACCACCGCTGTCCGGCTTCTAATACTGGGACCCGGCAGTGAACCGTCAACCAGATAACTGCCGGGAGCCTCGTAGAGCTCTGTTCTCTCGCGGCGCTGCTCGGAACACACGAAAAAAGCTTTCTCAAGCGTGAAGAAAAAGGCCGACAAATATATTTTTTTCATATTGCATCTTCGCTTCGTGAACCTAGCTCGAGTGCCAGACCGAGTTCGGACCTCTCGATGAGAAAAAAACGCGCCAGGTGACTGGATCCGTTTATATGCGTACCTGCTCTGTAGCTCTTCTAGATCTTGAGTTAAGGGACACCGACAACACTCGTCAAAATGACTCGTATAATACGAATAATTTCGATCTAGCTCGACTGACAGTCCGAGTTCAGACCTCTCGATGGAACAGACGAATACGCCTGATCATTCTGGATTGGTTTCTGTAAGTATCAGCTCTGTAACTGTCCTAATCTCGATTTAAGTGCGGAAAATCGCCAACGCGTGTGAAGATGAATCGCAACGGCCGACGGTTCCCTCAAGTCTTTTGATCGTAATACTCCAGCTACAGAACTCAAAAATTACTTGGCAGACACATAACCGCTACAGGTGAGAAAAATACCTGTTCTTGAAACAAACTTTCAAATTTTACACCAAGATAGAAAAACCGACCCCAAGTCGTCACATTGTCTCTTAAGGTCAGGCCGGCCAGCTCCACCCTGCGCCCGAATTCGTCTTAGATCATCTTGCCGAAGAGCTCTACGAGGTATAAAACTCTCTAGCTCTCAGAGTGAGTGCTCTCCGGGGAAATGTAAATTGGACATATTATCTAGAAATACGGGGCGCCAGGGGTAAACCGTCAACCTTGCTTACTGCTGGGGACTCCTGGAGCTTCCTGACCATGTATAAAATCGAAAAAAAATGCAGAGAATAAATAATTCTTCAGCCCGAGCGATTGCAAACCTCTCCATGCAACAGCCGAACGCCCCTGATGCTTCTGGGTCGTTTTCTGTCCGTACCAGCTCAGAAGCTCTCTACAGCCCGAGCTACGAAAATCGTCAGCGCCTCTCAAGATGCCTCGAAAAATTTCGTGAACCTAGCTCGAGTATCAGACCGAGTCTAGATCTCTGAAAAGCAAATTTTTCGCACCTGTAGACGACTATGAGGGCCTCCATAATATGAGCTTTTTAGATGCACTTTTGCTATCAAAACACTTGGCGAAACCAACTTCATCTATATGAAAAAAACATGTTTTCTCCTTTTCGAGAAATGTTTCCAGAAGCCCTCTCTTTTGATGAGCATTCTTACGCGTGCTGAGAGCTCTACGAGGTCCTGGCGGTACCAGGTTGACGGTTCACCGCCGGCGCTAGTTGAGCGCAGAAGACCGATAGGATCAAGATGACTCGAACACAAATTGTTTCGCGGACCTAGCGCGGGCAGGAGACCGAGTTCCGAGCTTTGGATTCCACAGGCAAGCGCCCCTGATGTCTATAAATCGATTCTTGATTACCAGACCTGTAGCCCTCCCTACAGCCCGAGTTAAGTAGAGAAAACTGGCAGCAAGTCTCAAGATAACTCGAACGATCTGTCGAGACGACTTGAAACGGCCGATCCCGCCTGGACGGCTTTTTGGCATTGAAATATACCCAATCGAGCAGAGATGAAGACAGCGAGTGGTCATAAGATCGAACACATAACGGGAAAATACTAGGGCTCGAACGAAAGGTTGAATTTCGAGAAAAAAATTCACCCGACCAAAAGACATGAAAAAGTCCGACGAGATTTTTCTTGCCAACTTGCTTTCGAGCTGGCCGGAATTACTCTTGACTGGCGCGGGCGGTGATCAGCTGGTCAACGCCGGCAACGTAGAGCTCCTTCCGCGCGTGAGAGAGCTCAGAATCGCAGGAGAAGTTTCTCAGCGCGAAAAAGTGAACATTGATTTTTTTCATGTCGAAATAAAGTTGGTTGCTCCTAGTTGTCCGGTAACACAAGCTCTAGAGAGCTCAGCTCCTCCCGGAGAGGTCGCTAAGAGCTTAAGGTTTTAAGATTAGAAGCCGCACGAAGGTGGTGCCCGCCAGAAGCTCCTTTCCGTCGCTCTACAGGCCTCCCAGCGCCTCCGGCGACCCGGGAACTGGTCCGGGAGAGCTTCCGGCAAGGTGAGCTTTCCAAAGCTCTCCAGAAAAGATTTCCTGTCCCCAAAAATCTCTGCGCTCTTCGTGTTTGGGACGCTACAAGTGAAAATGCTCGGCGTAAAAATCTACTTTCTCAATGAATTCTGAAATATCTCTTGAAGCTTAGGAAATCCGATCTAAATCTGCCACATTGTCTCGTTTGGTCTGATCGGCGAACTGACCGCCAGCGGTAAACTGCCGGTGAACTCGTCGAGCTTCCTAATAACATATCGCGAAGAAAAATACACAGAAAAACTGGGCGCTAGCGGTACTGGGATCCGGGAGCCTCGTAGAGTTCTTTCCTCATGCGGCGCTGTTCGGAGCACTCGCACAAAGCTTTATCGAGCAGAAAAACATTTCCCAAATTCGTTTCGTGACCTAGTTGTTCGAGTGTCAGACCGAGTTCGGACCCCTCGATGCGAGAAAAAAATGCGGCAGGGTATACTAGATCGATTCATATGCGCACCAGCTCTTTAGCTCTAGATCTGGAGTTAAGAGAAACCTAAAGCACTCGTTAAAATTATTCGTATAATACAGATAGTTTTGTGAATCTAGCTCGACTGGCAGAGTGAGTTCAGACCCCTTGATGGGACAGACGAACGCGTCTGATAATTTTGAATTATTTCCTGTAAGTATCATCTCTTTAGCTGCCTTTGTTTCTCTAGTGAAATTCAGAAAACCGTCAACGCGTGCCAAGATGACTGGAAATGACCGACGATTCCCTTCATTGACAGTAATATTGCAAGTACGGACCTAAAATCTTAACTGGCAAACGCGGCACAACCTGCTACAGGTGGGAGAGATGCCTGTTCTTACAACAAATTTTAAATTTTAGGCAAGGATAGAAAAAACCGACCCCAAGTCGTCACATTATCTCTTAAGGTCGGCTGGCCAACTAGCTCCACCCTGCGCCCGAATTCCTCAGCTCATCCGAAGAGCTCTACGAGCTAAATCACCAAGCTTGGTTACCGCCGGAAGCTCGTGGAGCTTTCTAGCTCGACTTAAACAGAGAACATCGAAAGCACAATTGTTAGCGTCCAACACCCGGAGAGCGACTGGCGCCGGCGGTGAACCGTCAACCTGGTTACCACCGGGAACCTCGTAGAGCTCTAGCACGCGTAGGAGTGCTCAGCATCAAAATAGAGGGTTTCTGGAAGCACTTCTCGAAAAAGAGAAAACATGATTTTTTTCATGTCGGTACGAAGATGGTTGCGCCAAGTGTTTTGATAGTAAAAGTGCGCCTACAGAGCTCATATTAAGACAGAGAGGCCCTCATACTCGTTTACAGGTGCAAAAAATCTGCTTTCTCAAAACTTGTAAGCGTCCATTGGTAGCGTCCAAAACCCGGATAGCAAAGAGGCACTCACACAAACGAGCACACGCACATAAGCACGCACACACGAACACACACACACACACACACACATACAAACACATATACATACACAAGAACGCACACATACGCCAGCATGTTCCACACACACACACGCACACACACACACACGCACACACTCACACACACACGCACACGCAACACATCCACGCGCAAAGGGCGACACACACGCGCAAACGCGCACACACGAACACACAGCACATCTCACATACACACAGGGACGCGCACACTCACACGGATCACACAAGCACATAGACACACGGGGGCACACACAAACACCCACACGCACACACGCACACACACACACACTCGCGCACGCACAACCCACGCACACAGACGCACACGCAAGCATCCATGGAAACCTACGCACTGACGACCACACGATGACGCACGCACTGCAGCCAACTCGGCCCCCCCCCCCCGCGCTCCCCTGCCGCCCCCACGCACCCCCGCCCTCCCCGCCGGCGCTCCGGAGGGGGGAGGCACCGCCCCATTTTGGGGCCGGCCCTCCCTCCGCTCCAACCACTCCGCCCTCGCGGAGCGCCAGAGGGGGGGGAGGGGGAGGGGTGGGGGGCGCGCGGACGGCGGCAGCACCGCGCGCACGCACGCGCACACGCACATGCGCAGACGAACAACGAACAGGATGGCAAAGAGGATATCACACAAGCAAGCACACGCACACACACACAGACTAGCACACAGGAGCACACACGTACGCCAGCATGCTCCACACACATGCGCACATACACACATGCACACACACGCACACACACACACACACACACACACACACACACGCAAAGGTCCACACACACACGCGCAAACGCGCACACGCAAACACACATATATACACAAGAACCCACACAGACACACAGACACATGCAGCCACACATGCAGCCTGAAAGACACACAGACACATGCAGCCACAAATCTGACACACAGCTTGAGGAGCTTGAGGACATGCAGCCACACAGACACACAGACATAAACACACGCAAACTTTTACACACACACGCACACACACGCGCGAGCACCCAGACACGCACGCGCACACGCACACACGGTCGCGCACACACACACACACACACACACACACACACACACACACACATACGAGACACGCGCGAGCACCCCACACCACCACCACCACAAACACACACACACACACAAGCGCACACACAGACGCAATCGCGAACACCCGCGGCTAACCACGCACAGACGACAACGCGGTGACAGACCCATTCCCCGACTAAGCAGCGCACTCTACCCCCGCGCCCCCCAGCCGCCCCCAAGCGCCACCGCCCACCCCGCCGGCGCTCCGGAAGGGGGGAGGCACCGCCCCATGTTGGGGCCGGCCCTCCCTCCACTCCAGCCACTCCGCCCTCGCGGAGCGCCGAAGAGATGGGGGGGGAGAAGGGGGAAGGGGGCGGCGGGGGTGCCAGCGCCGTGCTCGCACACAGACACACACACACACGCACACACAAGGATGCACGTTTCCTCAGGAAGCGCGCCGCGTCGCAGGCGCGAGCGCGGGCCTCAAGTGCACACGCGGACATACACGCGCACACTAAGACACACAGACACACATACACACACACACACGAATACACAAACGCACGCCCGCACACTCAATGAGGGACGCCCTGGCAAGCGGCCATGGAGGGGCGATCTCATCCCAACCTGCGTGGATCAGAGCGGGGTAGGTCTACGCCTGTCCTGTCTGTCACGCGGCCCCGTTCGCCCTCTTCGCGTCGCCTGCGCGCGGTCTCCGCCTCCCTCGCCTGCTGCGCCTTCTCGTGAGCCTCCACGTCCGGAATCCCGATTGTGGCGATGCGCGGGCGCGCTTGAGGGCGCGGCGGTTCGGTGGACGCCGTGCCAGCGACGGCGCCCACACGAACGACAACGCCAGCCACAATCCTCGTCGTCGCCCCGCCTCCACCGCCCACTGACGGGGCCGAAGCCCCACAGTGCGCGCCAGCATCCCCAGCACCCTCGGACGCGGCGGCCTCTCGCGCACTCTCGAAGCCGCCCTGGGCGAACACCTCTGGAGGCGCAGCCGCGGGCGAAGCCTCGGGCAGGGTCCCCGCCGCTGGAACCACCGGCGCAGAAACAGCGCCCGACGCACTGCGCGCCGCTCGCTCCTGGAACTCCTTCAACTTTGCCTCCGGGATTGCCCCGTCCACGCGCCCATGCCACCCCTTTGCCCCTTGATGGCCGAAGTGCCTCTTGCAGAACACGCCGCATCCCTCCGCGGGGAAACTGCGGCACTGCGCACCCACTCCATCCCCCCAAGTACGAGCCAAACATTTCCTTTCATCGATCGTCTTCGGCGTAAAGCGATGCCACTCGCGGTCGGCAGGCGGCGCCCCCACGCCTGGCTCGACCGCGGCAGGAGCCGGGCCCGCGGACGGGACGCCCGAGGCCCTGCCAGCGTCGTCGTCCTCGCCGCCCGTGCTGCCCAGAGCAGGCGGGGACAGCCCGCGCTTCTTGCCCCTGCGCAACGGCGGCTGCGGCTGCCCCGAAGCGCCGGGGTCCCCGTCGCCAGCGCCAGGATTCCCGCCACCCGCCCGACGCCGCTTGCCCGGTGGCTCGCCACCCGACGCCTGCTGCCCGGCGGGCGCACTCGGCGGCGCAGACGGCGCGGCAGACGTGATGGAAGCAGCGCCGCCGCCGCCATCGCCGCTCCCCGCAGACCCCGCCGCGCGCCCGCCTGCATGCCCGAGAGGCGCAGTCGGCGGAGCCGGCGGCGCACCAGACGGCCCCGCACCAGCGCTGCCGCCGGCGCCCCCCGCAGACCCCGCCGCCGCGCGCCCGCCGCCTCCGCCCCGCGGACCCGCCCTGCGCACATACGCAAACACATACGCGCCCATGTGCACCTGGGGGTTTCTGGCGATCTGCGCCCAAGTCTGGAGGTGGACAGTACTGTCGTCGAATTTGGCGTATTCGTTCACGCCCACGGATGCATACGCATAGTAGTGTCCGCTCGTCGCGCTTTCGCCCTGGTGCACCACGACCCCCGAGAAATCGCACTCGCACTCGGAATCCACAGGCCGCAGAATCTGAGGAAAGCGCACAGGGCGTCTGTCGTACCACTCGCCTATCACCCGCTGCACGATCACGAAGAGCACGGGCGGCGACCGCTCCCAGCGATTGCCTGTATATACCCTGATGCCTTGACAGACCCGGCCGCCGCCCTCTGAGCATCATCGAGGTGAGCGTGCGCCGGACATCCTTGCCCTGGCTCACCGACATGCCTTAATTCCAGCCGGATCAACTCCTCCAGATCGCACGGCCCCGGGTAGTCGGGGCCGAGCAATTCGGAAGGCACCACCTTGAGAAACGTCTTAATGTCCCCCTTGTCCGAACTTGCTGTGCACGCGGCGCATCGCCTCCGCTGCCGAAACGCAATGCCGCAGACGTGCTGCTGGAGCACACTGCGCTGCCCGTGAGCCCCCCCTGCGGTGCAAACGGGGTGTTCGGCCGCGGTTACGGCATGGAGGGCGGCCAGGAAGAACTCTGACGCGTCGCATTGCTTCGGTCTCCCTTGCTGATCGAATTCTGCAAATTCTCGCTCACCAAAGAGCCCCTTGCGCGCGGCTATCGCGAGTGGCGCGACGGCGTCGACCCCCTGGACAGAGAGAGCCGCGGCCTGAGCTCCGAGCGCGCACGCCGCGCAAGAGTCTGCACCCCGAGGGCACCGGCCGTGCTCGTGGAGAAGCCGACGGAAGGGAGCCAGGCGCAGCAGCACCTGCGCGACTGAGCTCACGAAGCAAGTATTGCCGAGGTTTGCGATGCCCACGCAAGAGCCGCGGCCGCAGTGCCACTGCAGCTCCCTGGTGACCTCCTCCTGGGACACGCCGTAAGCTGCCATGCACAGATCCCGGTCCAGCGGGCGCAGCTCTGGCGGCTCTGCACAATCGCCAACAGTCGCCGCCGTGCGAAACATTTCCCCCCAAAGATCCCTCGGCACGACGGTGCCCCTACCGGCGCCGCGGCCGGCCCCCCCGCGCCCACGCCCCCGCGAAGCAGCGCTCCCAGTGGACGGTGCCGCCGCCGCATCTGCGGTCGCCGTCGCGTCGCCGCCGCGGCCGCGGCCCCTGCCCCGCCCCGCAGGCCCTGCGTCGGGCGCAATGTATGCCGGTGGCACCGTCAGAGCCTGGCCCGGGCGCAGCGCGTGCGAGGGCAGAGGCGTCTGCACAGACGCAGCAGGGGCCACCTCCCCGTCCGAAGGCGCTGATCCAGTGGCGTCGTCGTCGTCGTCGTCGTCGCCCACCTCGTCACCGACGCCCGCTGAGCTCCCCACGGCGCGAGGCGGGCCTGGCGGCGACGCCCGAGGCACCGTCGGCGGCGCGGGCGCCGAGCTCGACTCCGGGTTGCCCCGTCCCGCGGGCCCACCCCCCACGTCCCAGCCGTACTCCTGCGCCCTCTGCTTGGCGATTTCGTAACTCGCTTTGAAAATCCTGCTTTCGAAGCGTTGGACCCCCTCGCGGACGTACTGGGGCGGGCCCCGCTGCAGGATTTCCCAGGGCGGCAGGTGGTAGACGAGGACGCGATGGGCCACGCGAACGCGACTGAGCATGACGTACAGGTGCAGCCACCAGTCATCGGCGCCCATGTTCATGGGCTTCTGGAGCACCATGGTGGCCGCATCCATACCCAGGCCCTGCGCAGTCTGCACGGTGCGAACTTTCTCTGGCAGCAACGGGATATGGTACCTCGTAACCTTCACCTTCCGAAGCTTTCGCTCGCCATCGTCGTCGTAGTGATGGTTCCACTCCCAGGACGCCCTGTGCGGCGCGATCTGCACGACCCCTGCTCCGAACCCTAGGTCCTCCGTGAAGTCATCAAACTTGACGAGGACACCGCGAGGCAAACGTGTGCATCGATAATAACCGAGCCGGAGGGCGTCGTGAGGCTTCTTTTCGCGCCAATCCGCGCCCGGCGTCTCGAACTCTCGCGGGTGGAACCGCACGTCCTTGACTACCCCCACGGCGTCCTGGACGATCTGGTGCTTCGCCGACAACTTCACGGTCAGCCGCACACGCATGCCGATGTACAGCGGGCACAAGCCGATGAGGTGACCAGTGTTGTTCACGTTCGGCACCTGCAGCATGGCCTTGTAATGCTCCTCACCGAAGGCCGTGGGGGCTGGGGGCAAGTCCACGGCCTGTACGTACAGCAGCATCTGCCCCTTCTCCCTGCCTCTCGCACGGCCCGATACTGCATCTGCCTGTGCACGGCCTCCCAGGCGATGCCCATCTCGAACCCGTCTTTGACAGCGGGGTCCTGCAGCCGCTTGTCGTTCTTACCGGGTCGGACCACCCACCCTTGCACCACCCTTTTCTGCTCGGCCGTGAACTTCTTGCCCTACCTCATGGTCTTCAAGAACCCCGGCATGAAAGGGCAGGGCGCGTGCGGAGTAACGAGCCTGTCCTTGAAGCGGTGCGTCTCGTACAGAAACATCGCGTGGGTCACGCCGTCCAAGAATATCGACTGCCCATTGCGGACGTGAACCACTGGTCGGGTGCCTCACGCTGCAGCAGGGAAGACCTCTTGCCTTTGCCGCTCACAGGGCCCAGCTGATAAAAGTCACCCAGGAACATGACAATCGGAGCCTTCCCGAACATGTGCCCCCGCTCCATGTACAGGTCCACGTCGCAATTGTGCGTCGCCTTCCGGGCTTTGCACATGCGAAACGATGCAGCGCCGAGAAGCGCAGGCGGCACCATGGACACCTCCTCCACGATGACGGCCTTGAGAGCGTTCATGCGGTCCTCGAAATCATCCTCGACTTTCTGCCCGGAGAGCCTAGCGATGGTCAAGGCCTGCTGCCCGCTCAGCCCGAAGCCGCTGTGGATCGTCACCCCCCCGATGACGCGCGCAGCGCTGTTCGACGAGGCCACGGCGATCTCCGATCCCTTGCCGAACACCTCGGCGAACAGACGCCGCAGCAGTTTCACCACCTCCGTCTTCCCCGTCCCGCCCTCCCCGTGCAACAGGAGAGCCATCTGCTCCACCGGCTTGGGGCTTTTCCGCTGCGCAGATCTTCCTCGTATGCCACGATGGCCTCCACCTGGCCCACGACCAGGGCGACCACCGCCTTCTGCTCCTTATTGAACGTCACCGGGTTGTCCGCCCTGGTCGCCACTCGTCCAACAGCCTCTGCGCGATGTCGCGCGCCCGCGGCGGCCGCTTCTCGTCGCCGGCAACCGCGGGCGCCGGCGGCCGACCAGGCACGAGCGCGGCAGGCGCCGAACCCGCGAGGCCGCCCCCCCCGTCGCCATCCCCAGGCTAGCCCTCAGCTCCCTTCTTCCTGTATCGGAACGCCTCCTTCTGCTGTGCTTTGCCTTCCTCGAACTGAGAGTCGCCCAAGTCGAGACCACCGAATCCGGTCTGCCTTCCAGTACTCGCGGCAGCAGGCTGCGGCTTATGGTCTCTCGCAAACCCTCAAGGAAGATGTTCTTATAGACCAGGCTTTGTGACGACCCACGAATTTGCTCCAACTGGGCCACCGCGGGCACCTCGCTATCCGGCACGGCGAACCTGGCCTTCTGTCGGTTCGCCGCCCACGCTTCGTCCGCCTCGCCCTCGTCCACCTCCTCAGCAAAACCGTCGAAGGCTCCGCCACCGGCGCCCGCCCCCTCCTCCTCGTCCGCCTCCCCGGCAGGCCGATTCTCCGCTGGCTGCAGCTCAGAGTACACAAAGTCCTTGGCCTCCGGACGAGTCTGGATTCGCGGCCGCCCTTTCGCCTCCGCCTCCACGTCGAGGTTCGTCGCGACCTGGACGGTCCAGCGCGCCATGAACTCGGCGGCGCTGGGGCGCTGTGCAAAATGGCCCGGGCCCTCCTCGGAGCCGCGATCCAGATCGATGTCCTCGATCGTGAACCACTTTCCAGCTCGCCGCTCGCAAAGCTCGCACTGCCTGGACAACGCCACCTGCTTCGCCCACCACTCCTCCCAGGCAGGCTTATGCTTCCCGGACGCGTCGACACCGGCCCTGTAGGGCGCCCAGGCTGCCGCCCCCTTCTCAGCCGGCTGCAACGGGCGAAAAATCACCGACGTGAACAGCGCGTTCACCTCTTCCTCTTTCTCCTTCGAAGGCATCGCGAAGCCGAAGAACTTGGGCACCCTGAACGGCGCGCCGACGCGGAGCTTCTGCACTCGGGAGGCGGCGGCCGGGTGCGAGTCTGCGAACGCGTTCGTCTCGAAGTCCTGCGCGTCGAAGTGGAGCGGGTTGGCCTGAGCTGTGTACACGTACATGGCGTAATGGTACATGACCATGGACTTCAGGGGCTCCCTGTCGCCGCGATGCAGCCAGTCCATCTTCATGTCGTGCTCCTGCCGTGCCCGGTATTCGACGGCCTGCTGCTGCTGCTCCTGCTCGGGCTGGCCCTCCCCAGCAGCACCGGCACCCGCGCCCTCCCCGACGACGCCGTTGACGACCTCGGCGCGAAGCGTTGCGCGCCCCTCGCCCAGCGCATCAATGATACCGCCCCCCCCCTCGCCGTCCTCTTCTCCCGCGGCCGGCTGGTCCACCTCGATGTCCTCTGCGCGGGGGTCGGTCCAGAAGTCGTCCCTTTTCTCGTGAACGGCGTGGCTTGCCTGGAACGCCAGCGCCACGATCCCCTTGCAAAACAGAGTCCAGGTGTCATGGGAGCAGTAGCACTCGTGGCCATACTGCATCTGAAACATCATCTCGGGCAACTTCTTCAGGAGCGCCCGGTGCGAGCTGTTCGTGAGCTTGATGATTGTTCGCCTGGCAGAGTCGAGCACTCCGCCCCAGCCGCTGCGACGAGCGACAGCAGCGGCCCGGGCCCCGTCGACGTCCTCCTTGCCCTCCTCCTCCGCCGCCTCATCCGCCTCCCGCTCCGCCCTCTGCTGGAGTCGGAGCCACTCCAACCCGGTGCTCTGCGCGTGCAGCACTCCGAGGTCTCCCGCGATCGGCCCCGCCTTGGTCGTGTAGTCCGTCTGGTAGTGCGACATATTGATGGCGTCCATGAACACGGCCTCCAGGGAGTGCAAAACGTGCTCCCGCAGGCTGCCCGGCGGACCGCTGCCGCTCGCGCCAGCAGCTGAGGCGGAGGCGGCGGGCGAGGCAGGCGCGCGCGATGCAGGGCCGCCAGAGGCCGCGCTCGATGCGGCGCGGCCCGGCGCCCGCGACCTCGGCTCTGTCTCGACGGCTGATTCTGCCAGCTTGCGCTCCGCGCGCAGGTCGCTGTAGTAGCCCAGGCCCTGCTCCCCCTTTTTGAACACGAACCCGGGCCGGCTGCCGTCGTAACAGGAAGCCGCGCAGAAGCTCGCGGGGTCCTCGCCCTGTGGATCTGCCGGCCCGACTGCCTGCTTTACGCCGCTTTGTTCCGGCGTCGGCGGAGGCGGCGGACCCAGGTCATACGCATCGACCAAATCGAACACATCTTCATCGCCCCAACCCATGTCCCAGATGTCCCCCGCGTCGGGATCGTCCATCGTGGTGGTCGGCGCCCCGCCGAGCAAGCCGCCTCCCCTGGGCAGGCCGAGGCGGCGGCCCACGGGCAGGCGCGCCCCCCCCGCCGCAGGCGCGCGCACCGACCCCTCGCCCGCTCCGACCACGCCCTGAGTTGCGGCCGACACCCCTGATTCCGTGGAACCTCCGCTCTGCCCGGCGCCCTCGTCGCAACCGGTGCCGCCAGTCTCGGCCCCAGCCAGCGCCTCCGACGCGTCGCCGACAGGCTCGGCGAACGCACCAGGCTCCGGAGGCGGCGGCACGGCCGGGTCGACGTCGGCCGCGGACGCGCCCCCGACGCTGTCGTCGCCGGGCAGGTCGAGCACCACGCGGTCAAGACACTGGACGTCCAGGTTGCTCCGCAGACACACCTGGCCCACAGGGTTCGTGCTCCCGTGGCACGGGTGGTACCGCACCACGTCGACGCGACCAGCTCTGCCGTACCGGTTGCAGCGGTGCGCCCACGGGCCGTAGCCTTCAGCCGGAACGTCGCCCAGATCCAGGCGCTCGCCAGGCGGGTTCCACTGCCCCTCCTCCACCGGGCCGCACGCGTACTGAACCTTCGCACCTTCCGGAAGCACCAAATCCTTCCCCTTGCGCAGGCGCCGCCAGACGAGAGAGGCGGCCGGGCGCTTCATGGACGGGTGGCTGTACACCGCAGTCTCATACTCGTGGTAGAAGCCAAGCCGGCACACCTTGCAGTGCTGAGGCACATCGTCGTTCGTCTTGTGCTTCCAGCACGTGGGACCGCACCTGTGCAGGTGGCCACGGATGTTACACTTGCGCGCGTCCCGCGCGAAGCAGCCCGCCCAGGTGCGCGCCTCCTCGTCCGGGCGGTCCGCAAAGTGCATGGCCGCGGTGCCGCCCGCGCGCTCGCGGTACGCAGGCTTGCGGCGGTACTGCGGCTGCAGCGTCACGTGCGCACCCGTGAGAGGCTCGCCAAAGACCGCCGGGTACTGTGCCCGCTGCTCAGGGGGATCGGGCTCTGGATCTGCACACGGCGCGAACGGGCGCTGCCGGCGCGGACCCTCAATTGCGGGCTGCTCCTGCAGCATCGCTCGCTCCTCTCCGAGATCGATCGTCATCATGGCCGCAACCTCGTTCCGCAGCTCTTCTGTGGACAATTTCTTGTCATCACGGACAGAGCGGCGCCCCGCGTCATACTCCGGCTTGAGAAGCTTCCCGAGCTGACGGCGCGTAGCGCCAGCGATCGTATGGTACTGCAAGGAGAGGTCGTCCTCCTCCAGCTTCCCGTCCGCGAACGCGAGACGTCGATCCCGCGGGGCGAGCGGAAGCGGCGGCAGCCACTCCCGCCCGCCCCGCCCGTCCAAGCCCAGCTGCCGGCCCACCTCCTCCGCCGCGTCGAACTGCACGCTGCCGACCGTGGCGAGCACGGCCTCCCTCCACTTCCTCAACCGCTCCTCGAGGCCTTCGACGTCCCCCGCGCGCAGCCTCGCGAGGAACGCGCCAGTCATCGGGTGCAGGCGCCAAAGGTGGATGTGCGGATGGATGCCGCCGCGCCCCTGCGACTCCACGGGTCCGAAGAACGCGCGGACGAGCCCGAACGCTCCACACGCCCCCGTGGCGGCCACGCCGTCGGAGACGCCCGTGGCCCCGCGCTGCGGCGTGACGCCGACGACATGATCCAGGAACAGTTCCAGCATGAGGTTCGTGACCATGGCCTGCGACACCGGGTCTGCGGCCACCCGCCGCAGCATCTCCCGCGTCGAGGGCATCACGGGAGAGGACTCCTCCAGCAGCCGCCATTGCTGCACGGAGGCGCCCTCGTACATCAGGGACACCATCAGATTCCGAGTGTCCGCGATGTTCGGCGTCGTGAACACCAGGGGCGGACCAAAGAGCCGGGTGTAGCTGGTAATGATGTGCCGCAGCGTGGTCCGGTGCGCGTCGGAGCCGACGACATCGCGGTTGCTGAGCAGCATGCTGCGCAGCGCGCTCTTGACGTTCCGGGGCACGCCCTCGTGGCCCAGGGCCTGCTTCAGGCCCGCCCCCCAGCCGAGCTCGGCCACGACCAGCGCCAGATCCTCCGGCGTCAAAGCGGCCAGGTCCGCGATGCTTTCCCCGAGGCGGTGCTTGCGCACGAATAACCTGGCCGACTGAAGGATTGCCTTTCTGCGCCAGAGGCAATACTGGGCCGTGAGCAGGTCTGCGTGGCGACGCCAGCGCGGCACGGGCGACTCAGCCGCGGGGGGCGCCTTCGCAGCGTCGGGCGCGGGCGCCCGCGCAGCGTCGGGCGCCGAGACGTCGTCGGGGACCACGTACTCGAGCTCCTCGCGAGCCATGAGGCACCGGCACCACTCGTCGTACGTCAACTTTGCGTCCCTCTCGAGTCCGAAGACGCCGTCCCCATACGGAAAAGCGACAGGGTCGAAGGCGCTCCAGAAGCCGGGCGAGAACATGCTGACAGGCTCGGTTACAGTGGGCACGACGACCCGCACCGCGCGCCTCGCCCCCCCGGCCTCGGCGCCCCCGGCCGGCGCGCCGCCGCCGCCGCCGCCGCCGGCCGCGCGCTTCCCGGCAACTCCTGGAGGAGGCCGCGTGGCCTGAATCTTCTGCTCCGTCTGCTCCAACTTCTTTGTAAGCGCCTCCTTCTTGCAGTTGGTGAGCAACTTCGCAGCCTTGCGGGCCTCTTCCGCGGCCTCCGCCAAGCGCCGGTCGAGATCTCGGTCCTGGAAATTCTCCATGCCGTCGAACTGCCGCGTTTCTGCCTCCGCGCGCTGCTTCTCGCGCGTAATCTCCTCCGCCCTCTGGAGGCTGAGGTGCACATTCGCCCACTGCTTGTCCAGATCGGCCATAATGTCGGCGTCCGCGACGGCGGCGCAGCACTCGCCTTCTTCGACACCCTCGCCGCCCTCTCCCTCGCCAGCCTCGCCCTCGTCGCCCTCTGCATCCTCCCCACCAGCGCCAGTAGCGTCCTCACCGCTGGCCCCTGCCTCGCCCTCTGCCTCGCCCCCGCCGTCTGCCGCCGCGTTCGCGTCGCCCTCCGCGCTCGCAGCGCCTGCACTCGTCCGCTTCGGCGGGGCCGAGCCCACGCCGGGCTGCACGGCATCGGCCGGGCCCTCCTGGCGAGCGTCGCCACCCTCACCCACCACGGCCACGCACGCCGCGAGACAGCGAGGCAGGCCCAGGAGCGAGGAGCCGTCGCCATCGCCGTCGCCCTCGGGGTCCGCAAAGTTTCGCGCTGCCTCTTCGTCCCACCGCACTGCGGCGTACTGCTCGGTCGTGTCGCGGAGGTAATCGTAAGCGCGCTTGAAATCGTCGAGGGGCACGCCGAGCTCCTCCAACCGCGCCTTCTGCAGGGTGGCGGGATCGGAACCCGCGAAGACAATCTGCACAAACTCGACAAGATCGCTCTCCCGCGGCGGCAGCGACAGCACCTGCCGACCGCCGTCCGCCTGCGGGACCGCCACGAAGTTCCCCACGTACGCCTTGATCTGCTGGTCGATTGGAGCCCACTGGCCAGAATCGGCCTTGCAGTTGAACCGCCGCACGATGCCCCGCGCGAGGGGCAGCAGAAGCTTCGCGCCCAGCGTGAGGTTCCGCAGCGGCGGTGGCAGCCGACCGATCCAGAGATCGTTGGCCAGCGCGCAGGGCGGCATCGTGGGCAACCTCTTGGAGAGCGCGCCGTGACACCCTGCGCAGATGGGCACCTTCTGCTTCGCGTCGGCCACGAGAACCCCGTCTGACTCGCGCCTGTCAATCTTGAAGCACTTCTTGTGCAAGAGCCACAGCTTCCCGTCTGGGCCAGGGTCGCGCACTGCGGACGCCTCCAGATCCTCGAGGGGGATGCCGCCCGGGCGCTCGACGCCGTTGGGGCCCTCGCGCACGAAGCGCCACCGAGCGTGGTACCGTGCCGGGTCCAGCAGCGCGTGGGCGAGCTGCCGCTGCGTCAGGCGCATGGCCTGCGCCTGCGCGCCCGCGGCCTCGGATGCCTCTCCCCTCGCCGCCTCGAGCTCGGCGCGCGCGGGCGGCTTCGGCACCTCGTCGCAGAGCAGCGAACGCTCCCCGGCGCCGGCCGGCTGCTGCCCGAAGTGCACGCGGTGCAGCTCGTCCGCCCAGTGGAGACGAGCGCAGACGCAGCAGGCGACCCTCGAGCGCACGGCGCGGCGACTCTGCCCGGGCTCGGGCCCCTGGGCGTCCGACGCCGCCGGAGCAGCGCCCAGCGCGTCCATGTCACGGGCGGCATGTCCACGCCCGCGGGCGGCACGGCCCCGTCCGCGCCTGGCGGCTTCCACCAGGCGCGCGGCGCGTCCAGCGCGGCAGCGGCGGCGGCGGCCTCCCCCGAATCGGCGGGCGCTGCGCAGGCCGGCCAGTCGTGAGACCCCGTGACGAGGTGCTCCGAGAAAGCCTCCACGCACTGCCGCCACTCCTGGGGCCTCACGGGCCGCACGTCGTCGTCCTGCTGGGCCACTGCTCGGCCAGGTAGAACAGGCGCTTCCTGTACTCCGGCCACCCGTGGTGCTTTTCGTCCACGTGCTTTCTGAAGCCGGCATGCGTGGCGAAGTTCTTGTCGCAAAGGCGGCACGGGAACGGCGGGAGAGCCTCCGGGGCCTCTTAAAACGCCCGCAGAGGGCCGCGCTCGTCACACGGGAGGGCCACATACTTGGGCTGGAGCCTGGGCACGCGCGCCTTGCGAGCGGCAGCGATGGCCGGGGTCGGCGCGGGCGGGGCGCCGCCGGCCTGCGTCTCGCGCTTCCGCGCCTCCTTCACGGCCATGTCGTACCGTTCCGGGCACTCGCGGGACAGGGAGCTGTGGCCCTTGTCCGGGTCCCACAGCCCGAGAGTTCGCTGCTCGGGTCTGCCATGGCTCCCACAGAACTGCCCTTCGCCTTTGCAAGGATTCCGGCTCTGCGCGAGCAAGGACACGCAACGGTGCTGGCGCCAGACGCGCGCGACGCACCTGCCAGCGACGCACGGCGCGGGGTCCAGGAGCCAGGCCGGCAAGGTGCCCTCCTCGCTCACGTGGGGGTCATCCAGAGCCACGTTCACCTCCACGTCCCCTGCCTTCACTGTCTTCCCTCTGAGACGCTACTCCTCTTCCTTCCGCAGCCGCTCCTGCTGCAACCGCTCCTGGTCCTTTCTCTCCGCCCCGCGAGTCCGCGGCCCTGGGCCCTCGGGAGCTGGCCTCTTGGGTCCGCCGCCGAGCAGCCGACCCGCGCCCCCGCCCGCACCCCCGTCGCCGTCGCCGCCCGCGCCACCGTCGCCCGGCCCCCGCGCGCCAGAGCCCGACCCCGACGCTGGTCCACCGCCCGCACCGCTGCCCGAAGAAGGCCCGCCGCCGCCGCCGCCCACCGAAGAGTCGTCGCCGCCGGCCCCTCCTCCCACCACCTCATCCCCGCACCCCGCCAGCCGCAGCCAGTCGCTGCATGTTCGGTCCAACCAGATGCGCACGAATTCCTGCGAATACTTCGCCGCCACCCTTGCAACGCCCCGCGCGAGCTTCGCTTCCTTGAAATCGGGCCCCCCGCGCCGATCGGCGAACGCGTCCGGCCAGACACCGCCGTGACGGGCACGGAAATCGTCGAGGGCAATCAGAGCGCGCCTGTCCGTGTCTGTAAGCGCCGCGTCCTTCTCCACCCCGGCGAGCAACGCGGGATCCCTGTCGAGCGCGGCGAGCAGGCGCTGCTGGTCCAGGTCCCAGTGCCCCGCGGCGAGGTTCCACGGCAAGCCCACGCCCGCCCGCTCCCGGCGCACGAAAGCCGCCACCTGCCGCGCCGCCTGAGGCTTCAGCTTGAGGAGCTGCTGCCAGACGGGCCACTCGGGGATCGCCTGCGGCTTCAGGTCCGCCAAGTACACGGGCGGCTTCAGGTCGCCACTCCCCGGGGGTCGCCCGGCGCCCTCCGCGGCCTCCACCCTGTACATGATGTCGCGGTCGCCCTCGAGCTGCTGCAAGCGCGCGGCCAGGGCGCCGCCCATGCGAGCGACGCCGCCGCGCGCGCGGCACCAGGCCCGCAACAGCCAGAGCTCCGCGGGCACGTCGCCCGGCTCGCCCGTGCAGTAGCCGCGCCGCCCCTGGGGGAACGTGTCGGCGGGGACGCCCGACTCCACGGCCTCGGAGAAGAACGCACCACCATGGCCGGCCCACGATTTCGGAATACCGAAGACGCGCGGCCACGGCGCCAGCCTGCTCCCGTCGGGCCCCGCGCGCTGGTACCAGGGCTCCAGGGCGTGTCGATGGTCGTGCTTCACGCTCGCTTCGCAGTTGTCCTGGTGAAAGCACTCGTTCTCCAGCAGCAGACCGCGGAACTCAGCGAATCCGTTCTCCCCCCTCGCCGCGCACCCGGCCGCCTGCTTTCGCCGCACGGCGCGGGCGCGCTCCGCTACCACCGCCTCGCGCTTCGCCGCCAAACTGGGCAGCTTCTTCTTCGACGTGAAATGCAGCCTCTCACACCACGAAGTGACCTCCTCGTCGCTCATCACGTCCCCTCTGCCCCGCTCGCGCTCGAACTCCTGCTGGCACTTGTAGCAGAGGAAATCAGAGGCGAGGCGCAGGAGCACGCTGCCGTGCACCGGGGCGCCAGTTGCGCCGTCCAGCCGCGCCTGCTCTGCGTACCGCGCCTGGCGAGTCGCCTCGCGCACCTCCCCAGGCCTCCAGACCTCTCCCTCGGCGGCGTCCAGCGACGGCAGCGGCGGCGCGCGGACCGGCCCCAGTTTGCCGTCGTCGCGGAGCGGCGCGCGCCGGCGCAGCGGCTCGCGACGGCAGCAGACCCAGACCTCGCGCTCCACGCCCTCCTTCTCGAGCCGGTCGAGCAGGCGCTGCCACTGCTCCCAGGGCTCCCGCACGTCCGAATTGGGCACGGGCGTGCGGCGCAGCAGCTCGGGGTCGGCCTTGCGCAGGCGCCGGATCGCCTGCGACCGCGCCACGTTGTCCTGCGCCGTGGCCGCGTCGCGCCCCAGGGCGACGTCCCGCAGCCGCTCAAGTCCCGCCACCTGCCGCTGCAGCTCCGCCTCCGGCGCCTCCCCCGCGAAGAACCTCGGCAAGACAGGCACCCACGACAGCATGCAGGTCGCCAGCACGTACCGCACGAAATCCTCGTGCTCCTCGCCGACGCCCGCGGGCAGCTCCCCCTCGTCCGCCATGCCCCGCGGCTCTTCGTCCGCGTCCGCCATCTCTGCGTCTCCCTCCTCCTGCTCTCGTCGCTCGTCGTCGCCCTCCTCCTGCTCCTGCTGCTGCTGCTCCTGCTCCTCCTCTTCCAGCTCCTCTTCCTCCTGCTCCTCTTTGTCTTCCTCCTCATCCTCCTCCCCGAGCGCCTCGCGGCGCGGCTCTTCGGCCGCCGGGGCGGCCAAGGCTTCACGGACCCGCCTGTCTTTGGCCAGGGCAGCGAAGACGTCGAGCCCGAGCGCGGCGCCCTGCAGCGCGTCCACGTACGACAGCAGGGCGCCCACGAGCGCGGTCTTCACCCGCCGAGCCAGCGCCCTGTCTGCCCTCTGGAACCTGGCGAACATATCCTGCGTGACCTCCGCGCGCCGCTCCTCCGCGAGGCAATCGGCCGGGTCCGGCTCTTCCTGCTCCTCCTCCTCCCCGCAGGCCTCCTCCCCCTCCTCCTCGGCCGCGCGCTGCAGCAGCTCCTGCCGCTGCGCCTCGAGCGCCCGCGCCTCCGCCTCCCTGCTCTCGGCGTCGCGACGCGCGGCGGCCGCCTGCGCGTACTTCTGCCGCAGCGCGTCGAAGGTGTCGGGCGCGTTAAACGACGCCTCGCGGCCCCCACGCTCGCGATTCGCGATGAACTTGGCCAGCTTGCGCTCCTCGTCATCCTCCGCCTTCTCCACCGGCATCCTCTGGTTCTTCTCGCACCACGCCTCCAGCGCCTGGACCTGGATGAGATCCGCGTCCAGCGCCGCCTCCAGCTGCGCGCGCCAGCCCTCGTCCAGGCCCTGGACGCCACGCGCTCGGACGTGCTCACCCAACGCGCGAGCAGATGCTCCCGCGGATCGTCGTCGTGACCGAAGCGCTGCGGCCCTCGCCGGTGCCTTTCCACGAAAGCCTTCACCTCGAGCACACGCTGCTGCGCCGTCCGCCGCTGCCACATGCCCCTGTTCACCAGCTCATCGAACCTCTCCTGATTGTCATTGTCCAGCTCGTTCTGTCCTTTGACGACATTGTGGATCCAGTCCGCAAGCTTCTTCTCCTCCTCGTCCTCTGCCCCCCGCTTCGGCAGCTCGTCGAGCACCTCCACGTGCTCCTCGATGCGGTCCAGCATCGCGCGGGCGCGCGCGCGCCTCTCCTCCCGCCGGTCCACGATCCCGTCGAACCGCGCGCGCCGCTCGGGGGTCAGCACGTTCTGGCCCTCGGTCACATTATGCACCCACCTGCCCAGCGCGGACTCCTTGTGCGACGGAACGCGGTCGTGCTCCTCCACGTGCCTCGCCAGCTCGCCCAGCATCTCCTCCGAGTAGTCCCGCGATCGCGCCTCCGCGCCAGCATGCTGCACACCGCCCATGTCGATGCCCAGGTGCGCCGCGAGCGCGGCCCTGTGCACGTCGGCGTCCAATCGCACCCGCTTCTGTTGCTGAACATTCCATTGCCGCGGGGCTGGCGCGTCTTCGTCGCCCTCCGCCCGCAATCGCGTTGCCAGCTCATGCAACTGATTCCGGGTCATACGCGCCAACACCTCCGCGTCCACACCGTCGCGCGCGCCCCCGCGCGCACCCTGCGCCCCTGCGGCACCCTGCTCCACACGGCGCGTCGGCGCCCCGCCCAGCAGCGCGCCACGCCCCGCACCCGCGCGCGGCGACCGCGACGCCGAGCTCGAACGCCCGTGAGCGACGACGCGACACCACGGCGCGCTCTCGGCTTCCCCCCACTCCACGTCACCAGATACCCCCGACTCCTCCACCGCGCACACATGACCGCCGTCAAGCCACAGCAGAGCACCAGCGCAGAAACCCGTCGCGTGCCCCAACGACCACGCCACGCGCCCTCCCTCCTGCGCTCCGAACGCTTCCACAGATTCCGCAGAGAACACGCGCACGTGCAGGAAGCGGGAGCGCAAGTGCTGGACCACAACCTCAAGATTCCAGCGCTCCACCAGCGACCCACAGGCGCCCGAACCCTCGTGGTTCTGGCACGCGCGGCCGAAATGCCCCGCGGCGTCGCCCCCCACGAGCTCAGCCACCGCGCTCTGCAGGCACTTCCCACGCCACTCGACGGGAGAACTCCCGCGCGCGCAGCGGTTCCCCCGCCCGCGTCCGCCGCGCGGCCGCGGGTGCGGCGGGCGCGCGGCACCGAATGCACCCACAGACATGGGCACGGCGCCGTCCTGCGTCGCCCCGCTGAGCCCCGCCGGACACGCTCCGAGGGCGATCATGGCGCAGGCAGCGCGCACGGCCAGGTCCCCGACGAAGACATTGCACTCCCGCACCGCCCGGCACTTCGCTCCGCCAATGCCGACGCCCGGCGAGAGAACCTGCGCGCACAGACGCGGCGGCCGCCGCACGTCCGCGCCGAGAGCCCGTAGAGCGCGCAGCAGAACCACCTGGCGGTGACGACCGCGACTGCACGATCGGCCAGCTCGGGCGCGTCCGGGAGCTCCCGCGCGAACACATCCCGCTGCCGCCACCAGCGCGCCGCCGCGACCTTCCTCGTCATGACCACTCTGCGGTCTTCTTGTGGCGGGCACACGCCGAGGGCAACGAGAACGCAGGCAGCGCGCAGGGCCGCGTCGCCCACGGTCCACGACGACGCGTCGGGCGCGGCCATCGGCGCGCGCGGGGGCGCGCGCCGGCGGCTGCTCCGGGTCGACGGCACGGGCCGCTCGCGCGCCCGTTCTTGCAAGCCGCCCCCCGCGAGCTGCGCCCAGACGAAACCCGCTCTGGCGACGCGTCGCGCAACAGCGAGCGCGGCACGACGGGGAGCAGCACACGGTGTGCAAGCTGCTCGTTCCGCTCGGCCGCCGCCTCCGTCCGCCGCGCCCACTCCGCCTCCCGCCGCGCACACCGAGACCGCCGGCACGACGCTCGGCACGCTTTCCGGACCGCTTTCTGCTCGCGCTCCGCCGCCTCCAGCGCGGTATCATCGACGACCTCCTCGTGGATCACGTCGTGCTCTGCGAGCAAACACTCCTGCACCCGGTCATCCCATGAGCGCGACTCCCGGGCCGGCGACGAGCGCTCCGCGCACCGCCCCCGAGAACCGAGCCCGCCCCCCGCCGAGGTCCCGTCCCCGTCCGCGTCCCGGTCCTGGTCCCGGTCCTGGTCCCGGTCCCGGTCCCGGTCCCGGTCCCGGTCCCGGTCGTCGCCGTCGACGTCGTCGTCGTCGTCGTCGTCGTCGGCGCCCTCCTCCTCCTCCTCCTCCTCCTCCTCCTCCTCCCTGTCCTCGTCTCCCTCTTCCTCCTCCTCTTCCTTCTGCTCTTCCTCCTCCTCCTCCCCCTCCTCCTCCTCCTTATCCTTCTTCTCTTCCTCCTCGTCTTCTTGCTTCTGCTTCTCCTCTCCCTCGTTCTCCTCCTGATTCACCTGCTTCTCCTGCTCGCTCTCCAGATCTTCGTTGTCGCATTTGCCGCCGCAGTCGCCGCCACCTCCAGCCAAGGCAATGTGCTTCTTCTGCTTCGCCTTCTGCTGCTGCTTCTTCTGCTCGGCCTCCTCCTCCTCCTGATCCTCTTCCTCGTCTTCCTCCTGCTCTGTCTCGTTTTCCTCCTTCTGCTTCTCCTTCTCCGGCTCTTGCTCCCGGCGCGAGGTCAGCTCCGAGGAATTCTGCCAGAGAACACGCGCCTCCGCAACATTCGCCAAGCAAGAAAATGCTCGGAAAAAAATCGCGAGCATTTCCCCCTTGTAGCGATTATTTGCAAGGAAAACTACGCCTTCAACACAGCGCGCCGGGCAGAAAAACGCTTGCGAAAAATTCGCGAGCGTTTGCCCCTCCCAGAACGCAGCCCTGTGCATTGTGCACCCCACTCCTTCAAAACTAATCTGATCTACCCTGTCCGGTACGGCCCAGGGGTTGCCTATCGGCCTTGGGTGGAGAATTCGGGCCCAATACGGCGCCCGGGACGAGTGCGTGCTGGCCCCTACAATAACACCCCGGTACGGCTGTGCTATTGGGTCCACCAGTCGCCACTCGCCCCCGCCCGAGACGACAAAGGGCCCGGCACGGCTCCCGATGTCGTCCTCCAAGGTCTCCATAGCACCCCGGCACGGCTGTGCTATAGAGCGCCAAGGAGGCGGCGAGGTGAAAAGAGAGAACTCCGGTCCGCGAGATTCACCGGAGCGAGTAGGTTCGCGCTCCCGAGCCTCCGGCCAGTGCCGGAAGCCCGAGAGCGCGTCCAGCGCCGCTCAGGCGCCGCGCCAGCCGTGCGCGCCCCCCCCGGCCGGCCCCGCGGGGCTGAGGGTGCGCTGGCGGCCGCGCGGCGCTGCGGCGCGGGCGTCGGGGCGTGGCGTCGCCGTTGTCTTCGTCGTCCCTCCTGCTGTGCTTCGGCTCTCTTTCTTCCTGCTTCTCTCCTGCTGCTCTTCTTTCTCTCTCTCGTCTCTCCTTTGTTCTTCCTTTCCTGTTCTCCTCTGTTGCTCTTGTCTGTTTTTTTTCCTCTCTGTCTGTTCTTTCCCCTCTGTTTCTCCCTTCCGCGTTCCTGTTCCTCCTGCTCTTCGCTCTCTGGCTCCTTCTCTGCTTTTCCCTCCGTTCTTTTCCCCCTCAGTCCTCTGTTTGCTCTTCCACTCGAGCAGTTTAACGACCTGCTCAGGTCGGGGCCCCTTTCCCACTCGAGCAGTTTAACGACCTGCTCAGGTCGTGCTCAGGTCGAAGCTTGCCCGAAACGTGGGCCGCGCGCGGTCGGAGTGTCGCCCCCCGGACCGCTCATGCGCGCGGTTTACGCGTGCGGCGGCGGCCTGACTCACGCGGATTACCGTGCGTGGAGACGCTGGAGACCTCGCGTGAAGGAGCTCTGGGGACGCTGGAAAGCTTCCCTGAAGGGCTGCGTTGAGCTCTCCTGAAGCGCTCCTGAACCGCTGCCAGCGACGCGTGTACGTGTGCCTGCACGAGTGCAGGCACGCGTGGACGCGAGCCTGGAGCGCTCCCGGACCCGCTGCAAGTTCCGGCAACCTGCTCCGGGGATCGTGGAGCGGCGGAGGTGGGCGTGTGCTCCTCACCACCCACCGCCGGCTTCTTATCTGAAACCCTCAGCTCTCAAGGAGCTATCCGGGAATATACTGTCAGGAAGCTCTACGAGTCCCCCGGCGGTAAGAAAGGTTGACGGTTTACCGCCGGCGCCCAGTGCCGGATTGGACGGTCGCCCCCAAGGCGGCCGTTCTTTCCTCCGGGGGATGGCGGTCCTTCTGAATCCCATGAGAGTCCGTTTGGGGGCGGGGCCGGTGGCGGGGCCGGGGCCTGGGACCGCGGGGCCGGGGCCGGGGACCCAGGGGCCAGGGGCCGGGGCGGGGTCCTGGACGCAGGGAATTGCGCGTTGGGAGGGGGAAACGCTCGCGACTTTTTCGCGGGCGTTTCCCTGGCGCGCGACTTTCCGAGTGACACGGAGGTATCTAGAAAAGGGCGCTCGGAGGGGGAAACTGGAAAACCGCGATGTGAGGGGGAAACTAACGCGGATTTTCCGTATTCTCGGAGAATCCGGCCGCGAGCGGCGGCGGCGGCGGCAGAAACGGGCTGGGAGGCGTTAGAAATCATCCCCGGGGCGTGAAAAATCGCTCCGGAGGCGTGCGAAAACGGTTTGCGGACGAGGAGGAAAAGAACCAGGAGGACGACGGCGACGATGACGTCTGCCGCGTCCCTGTCGGGGTTTCCGCTATGCCATGGCTTGGCGGACATGGAGGAGGAGGAGGAGAAGGAGGAGGAGGAGAGGGAGGAGGAGGAGGAGGAGGAGGAGGAGGAGGAGGAGGAGGAGGAGGAGGAGGAGGAGCGAGGAGGAGGAGGAAGAGGCGGAGGGGGAGGAGGAGGAGGAGGAGGAGGAGGAGGAAGAGGAGGAGGAGAAGGAGGGAGGGGGAGGGAGGACAGGAGGAGGAGAGGAGGAGGAGGAGGAGGAGGAGGAGGAGGAGGAGGAGGAGGCGGAGGGGGAGGAGGAGCAGGAGGAGGAGGAGGAGGAGGAGGAGGAGGAGGAGGAGAAGGGGGAGGGGAAGGAGGACAAGGAGAGGAGGAGGAGGAGGAGGAGGAGGAGGAGGAGGATGGCGCCGACGACGACGACGACGACGACGACGTCGACGGCGACGACCGGGACCGGGACGGGGACCGGGACCGGGACCAGGACCGGGACCAGGACCGGGACGCGGGCGGGGACGGGACCTCGGCGGGGGGCGGGCTCGGTTCTCGGGTGCGGCGGAGCGCCCGTCGCCGGCCCGGGAGTCGCGCTCATGGGATGACCGGGTGCGGAAGTGTTTGCTCGCAGAGCACGACGTGATCCATGAGGAGGTCGCCGATGATTCCGCGCTGGAGGCGGCGGAGCGCGAGCAGAAAGCGGTCCGGAAAGCGTGCCGAGCGTCGTGCCGGCGGTCGGTGTGCGCGGCGGGAGGCGGAGTGGGCGCGGCGGACGGAGGCGGCGGTCGAGCGGAACGAGCAGCTTGCTACCCGTGTGCTGCTCCCCGTCGTGCCGCGCCCGCTGTTGCGCGACGCGTCGCCAGAGCGGGCTTCGTCTGGGCGCAGCTCGCGGGGGGCGGCTTGCAAGAACGGGCGCGTGGAGCAGTTCCTGACCGCGCGCGCGGCACGTGCCGTCGACCTTGGAGCAGCCGCCGGCGCGCGCTCTCCGCGCCGCTGCCGAGGCCGCGCCCGACGCGTCGTCGTGGACCGTGGGCGACGCGGCCCTGCGCGCTGCCTGCGTTCTGGTCGCTCTCGGCGTGTGCCCACCACAAGAAGACAGCAGAGTGGTCATGACGAGGAAGATCGCGGCGGCGCGCTGGTGGCGGCAGCGGGATGTGTTCGCGCGGGAGCTCCCGGACGCGCCCGAGCTGGCCGATCGTGCAGCCGCGGTCGTCACCGCCAGGTGGTTCTGCTGCGCGCTCTACGGGCTCTCGGCGCGGACGTGCGGCGGCCGCCGCGTCTGTGCGCGCCGGTTCTCGCCGGGCGTCGGCATTGGCGGAGCGAAGTGCCGGGCTGCGCGGGAGTCCAAGGACTTCGTCGGGGACCTGGCCGTGCGCGCTGCCTGCGCCATGATCGCGCTCGGAGCGTGTCCGGCGGGGCTCAGCGGGGCGACGCAGGACGGCGCCGTGCCCATGTCTGTGGGTGCATTCGGTGCCGCGCGCCCGCCGCGCCCGCGGCCGCGCGGCGGACGCGGGCGGGGGAACCGCCGCGCGCGCGGGAGTTGTCCCGTCGAGTGGCGTGGGAAGTGCCTGCAGAGCGCAGTGGCTGAGCTCGTGGGGGGCGACGCCGCGGGGCATTTCGGCCGCGCGTGCCAGAACCACGAGGGTTCGGGCGCTTGTGGGTCGCTGGTGGAGCGCTGGAATCTTGAGGTCGTGGTCCAGCACTTGCGCTCCCGCTTCCTGCACGTGCGTGTGTTCTCTGCGGAATCTGTGGAAGCGTTCGGAGCGCAGGAGGGAGGGCGCGTGGCGTGGTCGTTGGGGCACGCGACGGGCTTCTGCGCTGGTGCTCTGCTCTGGCTCGACGGCGGTCATGTGTGCGCCGTGGAGGAGTCGGTGGTTTCTGGTGACGTGGAGTGGGGGGAAGCCGAGAGCGCGCCGTGGTGTCGCGTCGTCGCTCACGGGCGTTCGAGCTCGGCGTCGCGGTCGCCGCGCGCGGGTGCGGGGCGTGGCGCGCTGCTGGGCGGGGCGCCGAAGCGCCGTGTGGAGCAGGGTGCCGCAGGGGCGCAGGGTGCGCGCGGGGGCGCGCGCGACGGTGTGGACGCGGAGGTGTTGGCGCGTATGACCCGGAATCAGTTGCATGAGCTGGCAACGCGATTGCGGGCGGAGGGCGACGAAGACGCGCCAGCCTCTCGGCAATGGGATGTTCAGCAGCAGAAGCGGGTGCGATTGGAGGCCGATGCGCACAGGGCCGCGCTCGCGGCGCACCTCGGCATCGACATGAGCGGTGTGCAGCATGCTGGCGCGGAGGCGCGATCGCGGGACTACTCGGAGGAGATGCTGGGCGAGCTGGCGAGGCACGTGGAGGAGCACGACCGCGTTCCGTCGCAGAAGGAGTCCGCGCTGGGCAGGTGGGTGCATAATGTGACCGAGGGCCAGAACGTGCTGACCCCCGAGCGGCGCGCGCGGTTCGACGGGCTCGTGGACCGGCGGGAGGAGAGGCGCGCGCGCGCCCGCGCGATGCTGGACCGCATCGAGGAGCACGTGGAGGTGCTCGACGAGCTGCCGAAGCAGGGGGCAGAGGACGAGGAGGAGACGAAGCTTGCGCGGTGGATCAACAATGTCACCATTGGCCAGAACGAATTGGATGATGACAATCAGGAGAGGTTCGATGAGCTGGTGAACAGGGGCATGTGGCAGCGGCGGACGGCGCAGCAGCGCGTGCTCGAGGTAAAGCTTTTCGTGGAGACACACGGGCGCGCGCCCCGGAGCGGCGGTCATGACGGCGATGCGCGGGAGCGTCTGCTCGCGAGGTGGATCGGGAACGTGCGAGCGCGTGGCGTCGAGGGCCTGGACGAGCACTGGCGAGCGCAGTTGGAGGCGGCGCTGGACGCGGATCTCATCCAGGTCCAGGCGCTGGAGGCGTGGTGCGAGAAGAACCAGAGGATGCCGGTGGAGAAGGCGGAGGATGACGAGGAGCGCAGGCTGGCGAACTTCATCGCGAACCACGAGCGGAAGGGCCGCGCGGCGTCCTTCAACGCGCCCGCGACCTTCGACGCGCTGCGGCAGAAGTGCGCGCAGGCGGCCGCCGCGCGGCGCGATGCCGAGAGCAGGGAGGCGGAGGCGCGGGCGCTCGAGGCGCAGCGGCTGGAGCTGCTGCGGCGCGCGGCCGAGGAGGAGGAGGAGGCATTCGGCGAGGAGGAGGAGGAGCAGGAAGAGGAGGACCCGGCCGACTGCCTCGCGGAGGAGCGGCGCGCGGAGGTCACGCCGGATATGTTCGCTAGGTTCCAGAGGGCAGACAGGGCGCTGGCTCGGCGGGTGAAGACCGCGCTCGTGGCCGCCCTGCTGGAGCACGTGGACGCGCTGCAGGGCGCCGCGCTCGGGCTCGACGTCTTCGTTGCCCTGGCCAAAGACAGGCGGGTCCGCGAAGCCTTGGCCGCCCCGGCGGCCGAAGAGCCGCGCCGCGAGGCGCTCGGGGAGGAGGATGAGGAGGAGGAGGAAGAAGAGGAGCAGGAGGAAGAGGAGCAGGAAGAGGAGGAGCAGGAGCAGGGGGAGCAGGAGCAGGAGCAGGGCGACGAGGAGCGGAGGGAGCAGGAGGAGGGGGACGCAGAGATGGCGGACGCGGAGGAGGAGCCGCGGGGCATGGCGGACGAGGAGGAGCTCCCCACGGGCATCGACGAGGAGCACGAGGATTTCGTGCGGTACGTGCTGGCGACCTGCATGCTGTCGTATGTGCCCGTCGCGCCCAGGTTCTTCGCGGGGGAGGCCCCGGACGCGGAGCTGCAGCGGCAGGTGGCGGAGCTGGAGCGGCTGCGGGACGTCGCCCTGGGGCTCGACGCGGCCACGGCGCAGGACAACGTGGCGCGGTCGCAGGCGATCCGGCGCCTGCGCAGGGCCGACCCCGAGCTGCTGCGCCGCACGCCCGTGCCCAATTCGGACGTGCGGGAGCCCTGGGAGCAGTGGCAGCGCCTGCTCCAACGGCTCGAACAGGAGGGCGTGGAGCGCGAGGTCTGGGTCTGCTGCCGTCGCGAGCCGCTGCGCTGGCGCGCGCCGCTCCGCGACGACGGCAAGCCGGGGCCGGTCCGCGCGCCGCTGCTGCCGTCGCTGGACGCCGCCGAGGGCGAGGTCTGGAGGCCGGGGGAGGTGCGCGAGGCGACGCGCCAGGCGCGGTACGCAGAGCAGGCGCGGCTGGACGGCGCTCCTGGCGCCCCGGTGCACGGCAGCGTGCTCCTGCGCCTGCCCTCCGATTTCCTCTGCTACAAGTGCCAGCAGGATTTCGAGAGCGCGCGGGAGCTGACCGACGGAGAGGTCGATGGTTGGTGTAAGAGGTTGCATTTCGCGCCGAAGAAGCTGCCTAGCCAGGCGGTGATGAAGCGCGAGGCGGTGGAGGCGGAGCGCGCCCGCGCCAGGAAGCGCGCGCAGGCGGCCCGGTGCGCGGCGGGGGGGGAGAACGGATTCGCTGAGTTCCGTGGTCTGCTGCTGGAGGACGAGTGCTTCCACCAGGACAACTGCGAAGCGAGCGTGCAGCTGGACCAGCGACACGCTCTGGAGCCGTGGTACCAGCGCGCGGGGCCCGACGGGAGCAGGCTGGCGCCCTGGCCGCGCGTCTTCGGTATCCCGAAAGCGTGGGCCGGCCCTGGCCGTGCGTTCTTCTCCGAGGCCGTGGAGTCGGGTTTCGCCGCCGACACGTTCCCCCAGGGGCGGCGCGGCTACTACACGGGCGAGCCGGGCGACGTGCCCGCGGAGCTCTGGCTGTTGCGGGCCTGGTGCCGCGCGCGCGGCGGCGTCGCTCGCATGGGCGACGCCCTGGCCGCGCGCTTGCAGCAGCTCGAGGGCGACCGCGACATAATGTACAGGGTGGAGGCCGCCGAGGGCGCGCGGCGGTCCCCGAGTGGCGACCTGAAGCCGCCCGTGTACTTGGCGGACCTGAAGCCGCAGGCGATCCCCGAGTGGCCCGTCTGGCAGCAGCTCCTCAAGCTGAAGCCTCAGGCGGCGCGGCAGGTGGCGGCTTTCGTGCGCCGGGAGCGGGCGGGCGTGGGCTTGACGTGGAACCTCGCCGCGGGGCACTGGGACCTGGACCAGCAGCGCCTGCTCGCTGCGCTCGAGAGGGATCCCGCGTTGCTCGCCGCGGTGGAGAAGGACGACGCGGCCGCAAAGAATGATAAGGACGTTCTGATTGCCCTCGACGATTTCCGTGCCCGTCACGGCGGTGTCTGGCCGGACGCGTTCGCCGATCGGCGCGGGGAGCCCGATTTCAAGGAAGCGAAGCTCGCGCGGGGTGTTGCAAGGGTGGCGACGAAGTATTCGCAGGAATTCGTGCGCATCTGGTTGGACCGGACATGCAGCCAATGGCTGCGGCTGGCGGGGTGCGGGGATGAGGTGGTGGGAGGAGGGGGCGGCGGCGACGACTCTTCCGGGGGCGGCGGCGGCGGCGGCGGCGGGTCCTCTTCGGGCAGCGGTGCGAACGGTGGACCAGCGTCGGGGTCGGGCTCTGGTGCGCAGGGGCCGGGCGACGGTGGCGCGGGCGGCGACGGCGACGGGGGCGCGGGCGGGGGCGCGGGTCGGCTGCTCGGCGGCGGACCCAAGAGGCAAGCCCCCGAGGGCCCAGGGCCGCGGACTCGCGGGGCGGCGAGAAGGGACCAGGAGCGGTTGCAGCAGGAGCGGCTGCGGAAGGAAGAGGAGGAGCGTCTCAGAGGGAAGACAGTGAAGGCAGGGGACGTGGAGGTGAACGTGGCTCTGGATGACCCCCACGTGAGCGAGGAGGGCACCTTGCCGGCCTGGCTCCTGGACCCCGCGCCGTGCGTCGCTGGCAGGTGCGTCGCGCGCGTCTGGCACCCGCACCGGGGCGTGCACGTGCTCGGGCAGTGCCGGCATTCTTGCAAAGGCGAAGGGCAGTTCTGTGGGAGCCACGGCAGACCCGAGCAGCGACCTTTTGGGGAGTGGGACCCGGACCAGCGCCACAGTTCCCTGACGCGCGAGTGCCCGGAACGGTATGGCTTGGCCGTGAAGGAGGCGCGGAAGCGCGAGACGGATGCCGGCGGCGCCCCGCCCGCGCCGACCCCGGCCATCGCTGCCGCTCGCAAGGCGCGCGTGCCCAGGCTCCAGCCCGAGTATGTGGCCCTCCCGTGTGGCGAGCGCCGTCCTCTGCGGGCATTTAAAGAGGCCCCGGAGGCTCTCCCGCCGTTCCCGTGCCGCCTCTGCGACAAGAACTTCGCCACGCATGCCGGCTTCATGACGCACGTGCACGAAAAGCACCACGGGTGGCCGGAGTATAGGAAGCGCTTGTTCTACCTGGCCGAGCAGTGGCCCCAGCAGGACGACGACGTGCGGCCCGTGAGGCCCCAGGAGTGGCGGCAGTGCGTGGAGGCCTTCTCTGAGCACCTCGTCACGGGGTCTCACGACTGGCCGGCCTGCGCAGCGCCCGCCGATTCGGGGGAGGCCGCCGCCGCCGCTGCCGCGCCGGACGCGCCGCGCGCCTGGTGGAAGCCGCCAGGCGCGGACGGGGCCGTGCCGCCCGCGGGCGTGGACATGCCGCCCGTGGACTTGGACGCGCTGGGCGCTGCGCCGGCGGCGTCGGACGTCGAGGGGCCCGAGCCCGGGCAGAGTCGCCGCGCCGTGCGCTCGAGGGTCGCGTGCTGCGTCTGCGCTCGTCTCCACTGGGCGGACGAGCTGCAGCGCGTGCACTTCTGGCAGCAGCCGGACGGCGCCGGGGAGCGTTCGCTGCTCTGCGACCAGGTGCCGAAGCCGCCCGCGCGCGCCGAGCTCGAGGCGGCGAGGGGAGAGGCATCCGAGGCCGCGGGCGCGCAGGCGCAGGCCATGCGCCTGACGCAGCGGCAGCGCGCCCACGCGCTGCTGGACCCGGCACGGTACCACGCTCGGTGGCGCTTCGTGCGCGAGGGCCCCAACGGCGTCGAGCGCCCGGGCGGCATCCCCCTCGAGGAGCTGGAGGCGTCCGCAGTGCGCGACCCTGGCCCAGACGGGAAGCTGTGGCTCTTGCACAAGAAGTGCTTCAAGATTGACAGGCGCCAGTCAGACGGGGTGCTCGTGGCCGACGCGAAGCAGAAGGTGCCCATCTGCGCAGGGTGTCACGGCGCGCTCTCCAAGAGGTTGCCCACGATGCCGCCCTGCGCGCTGGCCAACGATCTCTGGATCGGTCGGCTGCCACCGCCGCTGCGGAATCTCACGCTGGGCGCGAAGCTTCTGCTGCCCATCGCGCGGGGCATCGTGCGGCGGTTCAACTGCAAGGCCGACTCTGGTGAGTGGGCTCCGATCGACCAGAAGATCAAGGCGTACGTGGGGAACTTCGTGGCGTTCCCGCAGGCGGACGGCGGCCGGCAGGTGCTGTCGCTGCCGCCGCGGGAGAGCGACCTCGTCGAGTTCGTGCAGATTGTCTTCGCGGGGTCCGACCCCGCCACCCTGCAGAAGGCGCTATTGGAGGAGCTCGGCGTGCCCCTCGCCGATTTCAGGCGCGCTTACGAGTACCTCCGCGACACGAACGAGCAGTACGCCGCGGTGCGGTGGGACGAAGAGGCCGCGCGAAACTTTGCGGACCCCGAGGGCGACGGCGATGGCGACGGCTCCTCGCTCCTGGGCCTGCCTCGCTGTCTCGCGGCGTGCGTGGCCGTGGGGGGTAAGGGCGGCGACGCTCGCCAGGAGGGCCCGGCCGATGCCGTGCAGCCCGGCGCGGGCTCGGCCCCGCCGAAGCGGACGAGTGCAGGCGCAGCGAGCGCGGAGGGCGAAGCGAACGCGGCGGCTGACGGCGGGGGCGAGGCAGGGGGCGGGTGCGGGGATCCCACCGGTGAGGACGCGGCTGGCGCTGGCGGGGAGGATTCAGAGGGCGACGAGGGCGAGGCTGGTGAGGGAGAGGGCGGCGAGGGTGTCGAGGAGGGCGAGTACTGCGCCGCCGTCGCGGACGCCGACATGCTGGCCGATCTGGACAAGCAGTGGCAGACCGTGCACCTCAGCCTCCAGAAGGCGGAGGTGATTGCGCGCGAGAAGCGGCGTGTGGAGGCACTGACGCGGCAGTTCGACGACATGGAGAATTTCCAGGACCGAGATTCCGACCTGCGCTTGGCGGAAGCCGCGAAAGAGGCCCACAAGGCTGCGAAGGCGCTCACCAACTGCAACAAGGAGGCGCTCACGAAGAAGCTGGAGCAGACGGAGCAGAAGATTCAGGCCACGCGGCCTCCTCCGGGAGTCGCCGGGAAGCGCGCGGCCGGTGGCGGCGGCGGCGGCGGCGGCGCGCCGGCCGGGGGCGCTGAGGGCGGGGGGGCGAGGCGCGCGGTGCGGGTCGTCGTGCCCACTGGAACCGAGCCTGTCAGCATGTTCTCCCCCGGTTTCTGGAGTGCTTTCGACCCCGTCGCGTTTCCCTACGGCGACGGCGTCTTCGGACTCGACAGGGAGGCGAAGTTGACGTACGACGAGTGGTGCAGGTGCCTCATGGCTCGCGAGGAGCTCGAGTACGAGGTCCCCGACGACGTCTCGGCGCCCGACGCTGCGCGGGCGCCCGCGCCCGACGCTGCGCGGGCGCCCGCCGCGTCTGAGTCGCCCGTGCCGCGCTGGCGTCGCCACGCGGACCTGCTCACGGCCCAGTATTGCCTCTGGCGCAGAAAGGCTATCATTCAGTCGGCTAGGTTATTCGTGCGCAAGCAGCGTCTGGGGGAAAGCATCGCGGACCTCGCCGCACTGACGCCGGAGGATCTGGCGCAGGTCGTGGCCGTGCTCGGCAGGGGGGCGGGCATCAAGGAGGCCCTGGGCCTCGAGGGCTTGCCCCGGAACGTCAAGAGCGCGCTGCGCAGCATGCTGCTCAGCAACCGTGATGTCGTCGGGTCCGACGCGCACCGGACCACGCTGCGGCACATCAGTACCAGCTACACCCGGCTCTTCGGGCCTCCCCTGGTGTTCACGACGCCGAACATCGCGGACACTCGGAACCTGATGGTGTCCCTGATGTACGAGGGCGCCTCCGTACAGCGATGGCGGCTGCTGGAGGAGACTGCTCCTGTGATGCCCTCAACGCGGGACATGCTGCGGCGGGTGGCCGCTGACCCGGTGTCGCAGGCCATGGTCACGAACCTCATGCTGGAACTGTTCCTGGAGCATGTCGTCGGCGTCACGCGGCAGCGCGGGGCCACGGGCGTCTCCGACGGCGTGGCCGCCACGGGGGCGTGTGGAGCGTTCGGGCTCGTCCGCGCGTTCTTCGGACCCGTGGAGTCGCAGGGGCGCGGCGGCATCCATCCGCACATCCACCTGTGGCGCCTGCACCCGATGACCGGCGCGTTCCTCGCGAAGCTGCGCGCGGGGGACGTCGAAGGCCTCGAGGAGCGTCTGAGGAGGTGGAGGGAGGCCGTGCTCGCCAGGGTCGGCAGCGTGCAGTTCGACGCGGCGGAGGAGGTGGGCCGGCAGCTGGGCTTGGACGGGCCGGACCGTCTGCCGCCGCTTCCGCTCGGCCCGCGGGATCGACGTCTCGCGTTCGCGGACGGGAAGCGAGAGGAGAGCGACCTCCAATTGAAGTACGATACCATCGCTGGCGCCTCGCGTCGTCAGCTCGGGAAGTTGTGCAAGAGGGCGTACGAAGAGGGCCGCCGCTCCGTCCGTGCTGACAACCAACTGTCCACAGAAGAGCTGCGGAATCAGGTTGCGGCCATGATGAACGTCGATCTCGTGGAGGAGCGGGCGATGCTGGAGCAGCAGCCCGCAATAGAGGGTCCGCTCCGGCAGCGCCCGTTCGCGCCGCTGGCAGATCCAGAGCCCGATCCCCATGAGCAGCGGGCACAGTACCCGGCGGTATTTGGAGAGCCTCTCACGGGTGCGCACGTGACGCTGCAGCCGCAGTACCGCCGCAAGCCTGCGTACCGCGTGGTGCGCGCGGACGGCGCCGCGGCCATGCACTTTGCTGAGTGCCCGGGGGATGAGGCGCGGACCTGGGCGCGCTGCTTCGCGCGGGACGCGCGCAAGTGTATCATCCGTGGCCACCTGCACAGGTGCGGTCCCACGTGCTGGAAGCACAAGACGAACGACGATGTGCCTCAGCACTGCAAGGTGTGCCGGCTCGGCTTCTACCACGAGTACGAGACTGCGGTCTACAGCCACCCGTCCAGGAAGCGTCCTGCCGCCGCCTTCGTCTGGCGGCGCCTGCGCAAGGGGAAGGATTTGGTGCTTCCGGAAGATGCGAAGGTTCAGTACGCGTGCGGTCCGTTGGAGGAGGGGGAGTGGAACCCTCCTGGCGAGCGCCTGGATCTGGACGACGTTCCGGCTGAAGGCTACGGCCCGTGGCCGCACCGCTGCAACCGGCACGGCAGAGCTGGTCGCGTCGACGTGGTGCGGTACCACCCGTACCACGGGAGCACGAACCCTGTGGGCCAGGTGTGTCTGCGGAGCAACCTGGACGTCCAGTGCCTGGACCGCGTGGTGCTCGACCTGCCGGGCGACGACAGCGTCGGGGGCGCGCCCGCCAGCGACCCTGTTGTGCCGCCGCCTCCGGAGCCCGGTGCGTTCGCCGAGCCTGTCGGCGAGGCATCGGACGCGCTGGCTGGCGCCGGGACTGGCGGCACCGGTTGCGACGAGGGCACTGGGCAGAGCGGAGGTTCCACGGGTTCCGGGGCGTCGGCCGCAGCGCAGGGCGGGGGCGGGGCGGCCGAGGGGGCGGCGCGCGCGGCTGCGGCGGGGGGCGGGCGCGTGCCCGTGGGGCGCCGCCTCGGCCTGCCCAGGGGAGGAGGTTTGCTCGGCGGGGCGCCGACCACGATGGACGATCCGAACGCGGGGGATATCTGGGGCTTCAGAGAAGAGGATGACGAGCCGTGGGATTTGGCCGATGCGTATGGCTTGGATCCGCCGCCTCCGCCGACGCCGGAATTCGAGGACATCGCTGGGTTCAGCGCGGCTTCGTGTTACGACGGCAGCCGGCCCGGGTTCGTGTTCAAGAAGGGGGAGCAGGGCCTGGGCTACTACAGCGACCGGCGCGCGGAGCGCGAGCTGCCAGAATCAGCCGTCGAGACAGAGCCGAGGTCGCGGGCGCCAGGCCGCGCCGCGTCGCGCGCGGCGGCGTCTGGCAGCCCTGCATCGAGCGCGCCCGCGTCGCCCGCCGCCGCCGCAGCTGCTGGCGCGAGCGGCAGCGGTCCGCCCGGCAGCCTGCGGGAGCACGTGTTGCACTCGCTGGAGGCCGTGTTCATGGACGCCATCAATATGGCGCACTACCAGACGGACTACACGACCAAGGCGGGGCCGATCGCGGGAGACCTCGGAGTGCTGCACGCGCAGAGCACCGGGTTGGAGTGGCTCCGACTCCAGCAGAAGGCGGAGCGGGAGGCGGATGAGGCGGCGGAGGCGGAGGGCGAGGAGGACGTCGACGGGGCCCGGGCCGCTGCTGCCGCTCGTCGCAGCGGCTGGGGCGGAGTGCTCGACTCTGCCAGGCGAACTGTCATCAAGCTCACGACCAGCTCGCACCGGGCGCTCCTGAAGAAGCTGCCCGAGATGATGTTCCAGATGCAGTATGGCCACGAGTGCTATTGCTCCCATGACACCTGGACTCTGTATTGCAAGGGGATCGTGGCGCTGGCGTTCCAGGCAAGCTCCGCCGTTCATCAGAAAAAGGACGACTTCTGGACCGACCCGCGCGCAGACCACATCGAGGTGGACCAGCCGGCCGCGGGAGAAGTGGACGGCGAGGGGGGCGGCGGTGTCATGGATGCGCTGGACGAGGCGCGCGCAACGCTGCACGCCCGTGTCGTCGACGGCGTTGTCGGGGAGGGCGCGGCTGCCGGTGCTGCTGGGGGGGGGCAGCCCGAGCAGGAGCAGCAGCAGGGTGTCGAATACAGCGCGCGGCTGGACCACGACATGAAGATGGACTGGCTGCATCGCGGCGACAGGGAGCCCCTGAAGTCCATGGGCATGTACCATTACGCCATGTACGTGTACACCGCGCAGGCCAACCCGCTCCACTTCGACCCGCAGGACTTCGAGACGTACGCGTTCGCGGACACGCACCCGGCCGCCGCCTCCCGAGTGCAGAAGCTCCGCGTCGGCGCGCCGTTCAGGGTGCCCAAGTTCTTCGGCTTCACGATGCCTTCGAAGGAGAAAGACCCAGAGGTGAACGCGCTGTTCAAGTCTGTGATTTTCCGTCCGTTGCAGCCGGCTGAGAAGGGGGCTGCGGCCTGGGCGCCCTACAGGGCCGGTGTCAACGCGGTCGGGAAGCATCGGCCTGCCTGGGAGGAGTGGTGGGCGAAGCAGGTGGCGTTGTCCAGGCAGTACGAGGAGTGCGAGCGGCGAGCTGGAAAGTGGTTCACGATCGAGGACATTGATCTGAAACGCGGCTCAGAGGAGGGCCCGGGCCATTTTGCACAGCAACCCAGCGCCGCCGAGTTCATGGCACGCTGGACCGTCCAGGTCGCGACGAACCTCGACGTGGAGGCGGAGGCGAAAGGGCGGCCGCGAATCAAGATCCGTCCGGAGGCCAAGGATTTCGAGGAGTCTGCTGAGCTGCAGGCAGTGGGGAATCGGCCTGCCGGGGAGGCGGACGAGGAGGAGGGGGCGGGCGCCGGCGGCGGAGCGCCTGACGGTTTGGCTCAGGAGGTGGACGAGGGCGAGGCGGACGAAGCGTGGGCGGCGCACCGACAGATGCCCGCGTTCGCCGTGCCGGATAGCCAGGTGCCCGCGGTGGCCCAGTTGGAGCAGATTCGTGGGTCGTCGCAAAGCTTGGTCTATAAGAATATCTTCCTTGAGGGCTATGCGAAAGACCATAAGCCTCAGCCTGCTGCCGCGAGTACTGGAACGCAGACGGGCTTCTGCGGTCTCGACTTGGGCGACTCTCAGTTCGAGGAGGGCAAAGCACAGCAGAAGGAGGCGTTCCGATACAGGAAAAAGGGAGCTGAGGGCTTGCCTGGGGATGGCGACGGGCGGAGCGGCCTCGCGGGTTCGGCGCCTGCCGTGCTCGTGCCTGGTCGGCCGCCGCCGCCCGCGGTTGCCGGCGACGCGGAGCCTCCGCGGCGGGCGCGCGACATCGCGGAGGGGCTGTTTAACGAGTGGGCGACCAGGGCGGACAACCCCGTGACGTTCAATAAGGAGCAGAAGGCGGTGGTCGCCCTGGTCGTGGGCCAGGTGGAGGCCATCGTGGCATACCAGCAAGATGTGGACAGCGGAAAAAGCCCCAAGCCGGTGGAGCAGATGGCTCTCCTGCTGCACGGGGAGGGCGGGACGGGGAAGACGGAGGTGGTGAAACTGCTGCGACGTCTGCTCAACGAGGTGTTCGGCGCGGGATCGGAGATCGCCGTGGCCTCGTCGAACAGCGCTGCGCGCGTCATCGGGGGGGAGACGATCCACAGCGGCTTCGGGCTGAGCGGCCAGCAGGCCATGACCATCGCTAGGCTCTCGGGGCAGAAAGTCGATGACATCGTGGACCGCATGAACGACCTCAAGGCCGTCATCGTGGAGGAGGTGTCCATGGTGCCGCCCCAGCTTCTCGGCGCTGCATCGTTTCGCATGTGCAAAGCCCGTAAGGCTAAGTATAATTGCGATGTGAACCTGTACATGGCGCGGGGGCACATGTTCGGGAAGGTTCCGATTGTCATGTTCCTGGGGGATTTTTATCAGCTGGGGCCGGTGAGCGGCAAGGGCAGAAGGTCTTCCTTGCTGCAGCGTGAGTCGCCCGAGGCGCCGATTCACGTCCGCAATGGGCAATCCATGTTCCTGGACGGTGTCACCCACGCCATGTTTCTGTACGAGACGCACCGCTTCAAGGACCGTCTCGTTACTCCGCACGCGCCCTGCCCCTTCATGCCCGGGTTCTTGAAGACCATGAGGCAGGGCAAGAAGTTTACGGCCGAGCAGAAAATGGTGGTGCAAGGGTGGGTGGTCCGACCCGGTAAGAACGACAAGCGGCTGCAGGACCCCCATGTCAAGGACGGGTTCGAGATGGGCATCGCCTGGGAGGCCGTGCACAGGCAGATGCAGTATCGGGCCGTGCGAGAGGCCAGGGATAAAGGGCAGATGCTGCTGTACGTGCAGGCCGTGGACCTGCCTCCAAACAGGGACTTCGTTGAGGAGCATTACAAGGCCATGCTGCAGGTGCCGAACGTGAACAACACTGGTCACCTCATCGGCATGTGCCCGCTGTACATCGGCATGCGTGTGCGGCTGAACGTGAAGTTGTCGGCGAAGCACCAGATCGTGCAGGACGCCGTGGGGGTAGTCAAGGACGTGAGGTTCCACCCGCAGGAGTTCGAGACGCCGGACGCGGATTGGCGCGAAAAGAAGCTTCACGACGCCCACCGGCTCGGTTATTATCGATGCAAGCGTTTGCCGCGCGGTGTCCTCGTCGAGTTTGATGGCCTCAAGAAGGACTTTGGGTTCGGGCAAGGGGTCGTGCAGATCGCGCCGCACAGGGCGTCCTGGGAGTGGAATCATCACTACGACGACGATGGCGAGCGAAAGCTTCGGAAGGTGAAGGTTACGAGGTACCAGATCCCGTTGCTGCCAGAGAAAGTTCGCACCGTGCAGACTGCGCAGGGCCTGGGTATGGATGCGGCCACCATGGTGCTCCAGAAGCCCATGAACATGGGCGCCGATGACTGGTGGCTGCACTTGTACGTCATGCTCAGTCGCGTTCGCGTGGCCCACCGCGTGCTCGTCTACAACCTGCCGCCCTGGGACATCCTGCAGCGGGGCCCGCCGCAGTACGTCCGCGAAGGGGTCCAACGCTTTGAGAAAAAGATGGGGGAGAGTTTCGAAATCGCGAAGCAATGGGCGCAGGATTACGGCTGGGACGTGGGGGATGGGCCCGCCGCACGGGGCGCCCAGGAGTCGAGCTCGGCGCCCGCGCCGCCGCCGGTGCCGCCGCCGTCGCCGCTGGGCCCGTCTCGTGACGCGGGGAGCTCGGCGGGCGTCGGTGAGGGGGCGGGCGACGACGACGACGACGACGGATCAGCTCCTTCGGACGGGGAGGCGGCCCCTGCGGCGTCTGTGCATACGCCTCTGCCCTCGCACGCGCTGCGCCCGGGCCAGGCTCTGACGGTGCCGCCGGCATACATTGCGCCGGACGCTGGGCCTGCGGGGCGGGGCAGGGGCCGCGGCCGCGGCGGCGACGCGACGGGGACCGGAGATGCGGCGGCGGCATCGTCGACGGGGAGCGCTGTTTCGCGGGGGCGCGGGCGCGCGGGTGGCGGCCGCGGTGCTGGTAGGGGCGCCGTAGTGCCGAGGGATCTTTGGGGGGACATGTTTCGCACGGCGGCGACTGTTGGCGATGGTGCAGAGCCGCCAGAGCTGCTCCCGCTGGACCGGGATCTGTGCATGGCAGCCTACGGCGTGTCCCAGGAGGATGTCACCAGGGAGCTGCAGTGGCACTGCGGCCACGGCTCTGGCGTGGGCATCGCAAACCTCGGCAATACTTGCTTCGTGAGCGCAGTCGCGCAGGTGCTGCTGCGCCTGGCTCCCTTCCGTCGGCTTCTCCACGAGCACGGCCAGAATTGCCCTTTGAACACAGAAACTTGCCCGGTGTGTGCGCTCGGAGCTCAGGCCGCGGCTCTCTCTGTCCAGGGCGTGGGGGTCGACGCCGTCGCGCCGCTCGCTACTGCCGCGCGCGCGGGGCTTTTCGGTCAGCGAGAATTCACAGAATTCGATCAGCAAGGGAGACCGAAGCAATGCGACGCGTCAGAGTTCTTCCTGGCCGCCCTTCGTGCTGTCACCGAGGCTGGATATCAGGTACCGACACCGCATCACGGTGCGCGCACTGCGCTCCAGCAGCACGTTTGCGGCATTGCGTTGCGGCAGCGGAGGCGATGCGACGTGTGCCGGGCAAGTTCGGACACGGGGGTGATTGATTCGCGCTTGAAGCTGGTCCCTTCCGAATTGCTCGGCCCCGACCACCGGGGGGCCTGCGATCTGGAGGATTTGATCCGACTGGAATTGAGGCATATTGGCGGGCCAGGTCAAGGATGTCCGGCGCACGCACACCTCAGTCGTGCGCAGAGGGAGGCGGCCGGGGTCTGTCAAGGCATCAGGGTGTATACGGGCAATCGCTGGGAGCGATCGCCGCCGGTGCTCTTCGTGACCGTGGAGCGGGTGGTCACGCGCGCTGATCGGAGCGAGTGGTACGACAGACGCCCTGTGCGCTTTCCTCAGATTCTGCGGCCTGTGGATGCCGAGTGCGAGTGCGAGTACGATTTCTCTGGGGTCGTTGTGCATCAGGGCGAAAGCGCGAAGAGCGGCCATTATTATGCGTGTGCAGCCGTGGGTGTGAACGAATACGCCAAATTCGACGACGAAGCTGTTCAGCCCAGGACTTGGGCGCAGATTGCCAGAGACCACCAGGTGCACGTTGGCGCCTATGTGTTTGCGTATGTGCGCAGGGCGGGTCCGCGGGGCGGAGGCGGCGGGCGCGCGGCGGCGGGGTCTCCGGGGGGCGCCAGCGGCAGCGGTGGTGCGGGACCCTCTGGGGCGCCGCCGGCTCCGCCGACTGCGCCTCTCGGGCATGCAGGCGGGCGCGCGGCGGGGTCTGCGGGGAGCGGCGATGGCGGCGGCGGCGCTGCTTCCAGCGCCCCTGCCGCGCCGTCTGCGCCGCCGAGTGCGCCCGCCGGGCAGCAGGCGTCGGGGGGTGAGCCACTGGGCAAGCGGCGTCGGGCGGGTGGCAGGGATCCTGGCGCTGGCGACGGGGGCCCCGGCGCTTCGGGGCAGCCGCAGCAGCCATTGCGCAGGGGCAAGAAGCGCGGGCTGTCCCCGCCGGCTCTGGGCAGCACGGGCGACGAGGACGACGACGCTGGCAGGGCCGCTGGCGTTCCGTCCGCGGACCCGGCTCCTGCTGGAGTCCAGCCAGGCGCGGGGGCGTCGCTCGCGGGGGACGAATGGCGTCGCTTTACGCCAGAAAACATTGACACCGCGAAGTGCATGGCTCGTACCTGGGCGGACGGAGCTGGCGGGCAATGCCGGAGCGCGCCAAAGCAGGGATGCGGGGATCTGTGCGGGCAGCATTTCAAGCAGCAGCACAAGGATGGTTGGCATGGGCGTGTGGACGGGCCCATCCCGGAGGGAAAGTTGAAGGTGTTCAAGGAGAAGAACGCAGGCAAGGCCCCGCGTGCGGCGCCCGCGGCTGAGGCTGGCGCGACTGGCGAGGGCGCGGGGCGGGCCGCGGTCGTCACGCGAGCAGGTGCTGGGTCTGCCAGCGGAAGCGGGCGGGGGGGGGCGGCGCGTGCAGAGGCGGCTCCGGGGGGAGGGCATGCAGGCAAGGCCCCGCGCGCGGCGCCCGCGGCCGAGGCTGGCGCGAGTGGCGCGCCCGCGGGGGGGCCCGCGGAGGGGCGATCCGCCAAGGTGCCCGCCAGCGATGGCGTCGCCGCGAGGGCGCCGACAGGGGGCGGCGACGGTGCTGGAGGGGCTGGCGCGCCCAGTGCGGCTTCGGCCCTGTCGTCGGGCGAAGAGCGCGGGGAGCGTGGCAGCCGCGCGAGCACGCGGGATATCGCTGCCGCTGCTGCTGAGGATCGCGCGCGGCAGGAGGATCCTGATGAGAGGCGGCAGCGCCTGGCCATCGCCGAGCACAACCAGCGGCAGGACTTGATCGGCGAAGTCGTTGGAGCTTTCGTGGCGCGTCGGGAGGGCGTGCCCGTCGGAATTGGCAGGTGGACTGAGGAGAGGCTGCGACAGACGTTGCGCCGCCTGCGCGGGGGCGGAGATGACGAGCCAACGATCGTGGCGGTGTCGGACGCGGCTCTCTGAGAGCTGCGCCTCGTGTGCAGCGGCGCTCGCCGGCCCTGGGTGTGCCGTTGACAGAGCTCTGCCGTTCAAGCGCACCGGGCGCTTGGGCTGCCACTGGAGGTTGGCACGGGCGCCCTGTAGGCGCGTCCGTCTTGCATGTGTGTTCTTGTGTGCCTGTGTGCATGAGGATGTTTTGTCAGTGCGTGAGTGTGTGTGCGCTGGCGTGTGTTTGTGTTTGCCTGTGTGTCTGCTGGCGTGTGTGTGTAAGTGTGTGTGTGTGGGTGTCTTTGTGTCTGTGTGTTTGTGGCTCTGTTTGTGTGTCTGTCTGTGTGTCTGTCTGTGTGTCCGTGGGTATGTGTGTGTGTTTGTCTGTGTGTCTGTATGCATCTCTGTTTGTATCTCTTTTTGTGCGCGTGTCTGTTCGTGTGTGTGTGTGTGTGTAAGAGTGGGCGCGTGTGGATGTGAGTGTGCTCGAGCGTGTGTGTGTATCTGTGTGTGTGTGTCAGTGTGTTTGTGTGTGTCTGGTGTGTTTGCGTGTTTGTGTGTGTGTGTGTGTCCGCGGTGTGTGTGTGTGTGTGTGATATGTGTTGTGTGTTTGTGTTTGCGCGTTTGCGCGTGGGTGTCGACCTTTGCGTGTGGATGTGTGTGTGCGTGTGTGTGGAGCATGCTTGCGTACGTGTGCGACACTGCGCGCTCCCTGAGGAAAAGTGCGTGTGCGTGCGTGTGTGTGTGTGTGTGGGCGCATGGCGCTGGCACCCCCGCCCCTTCCTGCCCCCCCCTCTCCCCCTCCACCCCTCTCCCCGGCGCTCCGCGAGGGCGGAGTGGCTGGAGTGGAGGGAGGGCCGGCCCCAAAATGGGGCGGTGCCTCCCCCCTCCGGAGCGCCGGCGGGGAGGGCGGGGGCGCGTGGGGGGGGCTTGGGGGCGCGGTGGAAGAGTGCGCTGACCAGTCGGGGAATGAGTCTGTCACAACGTTGTCGTCTGTGCGTGGTTATCCGTGGGTGTTCGCCATTGCGTCTATGTGTGCGCTTGTGCGTGTGTGTGTATGTGTGTGTGTGTGGGGGTGGGTGGGTGGGTGGGTGGGGGGGGGGCGCGTGTGTCTCGTATGTGTGTGTGTGTGCCCCTGCGTGTGTCTGGGTGCACATGCGCGTGTGTGTGTGAGTGTGTGTGCGTTTGCGTGTGGACGTGTGTGCGCTCGTGTGTGTATGTGTGTATGTGTGCGTGTGTGTGGAGCATGCTGGCGTACGTGCGTGCTCTTGTGTATGTATGGATTTGAGTTTGTCCGTGTGTGTACGCGTGTGCGTGCTTATGCGCGTGTGCTTGCGTGTGTGATTGGTTCTTTGCTATCCTGCGTCTGTGTTCGTCTGCGCATGTGCCGCCGTCCGCGCGCCCCCTCCTCCCCCCTCGTCCCCCTCGGGCGCTCCGCGAGGGCGGAGTGGTTGGAGTGGAGGAAGGGCGGGCCACAGAATGGGGCGGTGCCTCCCCCCTCTGGAGCGCCGGCGGGGAGGGCGGGGGCGCTCCGTGCCCCCCGTGTGTGTATGTACTCTTGTGATCCGCGTGCGTGTGCGTGTCCGTGTGTGTGTGTGTGATATGTTGTGTGTTTGTGTGTGCGCGTTTGCGCGTGTGTGTAGACCTTTGCGTGTGGATGTGTGTCTGTGTGCGTGTGTGTGTATTTGTGCGTGTGTGTGTGGAGCATGCTGGCGTATGTGTGTTCTTGTGTATGTATGTGTGTTTGTGTGTTCGCGTTTGCGCGTGTGTGTGGACGTTCGCGTGTGGATGTGTGTGTGCGTGTGTGTGTATGTGTGTGTGTATGTGCGCATGTGTGTGGAACATGCTGGCGTACGTGTGTACTCTTGTGTATTAGTCTGTGTGTCTCCGTGTGTGCGTGCCTATGTGCGTGTGCTTGCTTGTGTGACTGCCTGTTTGCTATCCTGCGTCTGTGTTCGTCTGCGCATGTGCGTGTGCGCGTGCGCGCGCGGTGTGGTGCCGCCGTCCGCGCGCCCCCCCTCCCCCCTCCCCCCTCCCCCCCCCGGCGCTCCGCGAGGGCGGAGTGGTTGGAGCGGAGGGAGGGCCGGCCCCAAAATGGGGCGGTGCCTCCCCCCTCCGGAGCGCCGGCGGGGAGGGCGGGGGCGCGTGGGGGCGGCAGGGGAGCGCGGGGGGGGGGCGCTGAGGTGGCTGCGGTGCGTGCGTCATCGTGTGGTCGTCAGTGCGTGGGTTTCCCTGGATGCTTGCGTTTGCGTCTGTGTGCGTGGGTTGTACGTGCGTGTGTGTGTGTGTGTGCGTGTGTGCGTGTGAGTGTTTGTGTGTGCCCCCGTGTGTGTATGTGCATGTGTGATTGGTGTGCGTGTGCGCGTCCCTCTGTGTGTGTGTGTGAGATGTGCTGTGTGTTTGTGCGTGCGCGTTTGCGCGTGTGTGTCGACGTTTGCGTGTTGATGTGTTGCGTGTGCGTGTGTGTGTGTATGGTGTGGTGTGTGTGTGGAGCATGCTGGCGTATGTGTGCGTTCTTGTGTATGTATATGTGTTTGTATGTGTGTGTTCGTTTGTGCGTGCTTATGTGCGTATGCTCGTTTATGTAAGTGCCTCTTTGCTATCCGGGTTTTGGACGCTACCAAATTGGCCGACCCGACCAAAAGAGACAATGTGTTAACCTGGGGTCGGTTTTTGAAACTTTGTGCAAGATTTGACAATTCGTTTTCAGAAAACGGATTTTTCTCACATACAGTAAGCTATGGCGCACCTGCTGGTAAAATTTTCAGGGCTCTAGGGGCAATATTACTGTCAAAAGACTTGCAGGAACCGACTTTGCCTGCAGTGCAGTTTGGCAGGTGACGGTGGTTGGCTTTACTTAACTCGAGCTGTCAGCAAGCTACAGACCTCTCACGCACACCAGTCGATGCAGAATGATCTGGCGCGTCACACTGGAAGCTCGAGAGTTCCTAGAAATGGCTGAGTCAGGAGTTATGCTCGAAATACTGTCTCTATGTATGCGTGTTGCGAACGGTGTTTCGATGATAACTCGAGCTGAGTGCATGCTATGCATGCCAGGTACATTCCAATCGAAGTAGCGACATGCGAGACATCGAATGGGAGCCTCGAGAGTGCCCAAATTGATTAGAATTTTCAAAATCAATGAAAAATATCGATTTGTACAATTTTGTATTTTTTGTGTCGGATGATTTTTTTCTAATTTATATCGATCTATGGGTGACCTAGAGAGTTCTGGTGCATTTTGTCGACGCAGAATGGTCTCGCGCTCTCACTGAGAGCGCGAGACTTCATATGAATAGCTTCGCTGGGAGTGAGAACTTTGGTCCAGCCGGCCGAGGCGGACAATGTGACAACTTTTGGGTGGTTTTGCAATTTTTTGAAAGATATTTGACAATTCATTTTGAAAAAGCAGATTTTTACTCCGAGCATTGAGATATAAACTTCGTTCCCTGATCAGCTCGGCCATCTAGAGTCATTTTCAGTACCAGTTCACTTGAAGGAACCGACTTCATGTTGACTCCGAAAAAATCTCAACTTGAAGTTTTTGTAGAAAAGCTCCCAGAAGCTCCCGCTTTGATGCTGAGCTTTCTCACGGATTCAAGGAGCTCTACGAGGTTCCCGGCGGTGACCAGGTTGACGGTTCACCGCCGGCGCCAGTCTTCCAGCGTCCCGCGCATCGTTTCAGGCGGCCTGGCAGAGGTCCCCGTCCGGCGTTCCGCGCTTGGCTTCGCTATCCGGGTTTTGGACGCTTACAAGTTGATCGACCCGACCAGAACGGACAATGTGGTAACTTTTGGGTGGTTTTGCAAATATTAGAAAGATATTTGACCATTTATTTTGAGAAAGCAGATTTTTCGCACCTGTGAACGACTATGAGGGCCTCTGCGTCTTAATATGAGCTCTCTAGATGCACTTTTACTATTAAAACACTTGACGAAACTAACTTCATGTCGACATGAAAAAAATATGTTTTCTCTTTTACGAGAAATGCTTCCAGAAGCCCTCTCTTTTGATGCTGAGCACTCTTATGTACTAGGAGCTCTACGAGGTTCCCGGCGGTAACCAGGTTGACGGTTCACCGCCGGCGCCAGTTCAGCGACAGGCTGGAGCTAGTTAGCGAAATTTCGAAAAGGGACGCAATCATGCCATCCGTGGCCTGGCCTAGCCGATTTTGCAGCTCTAACCATTCGTTTGGGCTGGTAATTTCGCATCACAGAAGTTGCCTCTCAAATTCTCAGTTCATTTCGTCGAACAATTCGTCTGAGCGAAGCCAGAAACCTGACCTCAGATTGACATAAAAGCACTGAAAATTGAGGATTTGAAGAACATCTACTGCGAAGTTCTCTCCTGCGATTCTCGGCGCTCTTATGGGTGGAAGGAGCTCTACGAGCTTCCGGCGGTGACCAGGTTGACGGTTCACCGCCGGCGCTAGTTATTACTGGAAGCTTTAGAGTAATTCCGGAGCGCTGGAGAGCTAGTTGGCAAGACAAATATCGACGAAACTTTTGCTGACTTTTACTCGGTTGAAAATTTTGTTCTCGAAAATTGACCATTCGTTAGAGCTCTAGTATTTTTTTCCGTGATATTCGATCTTATTCCCGCTCGTCATCTTGATCTCAGCTCGATCGGATAACTTTTAAGGCCAAAAAGCACTGTGGCGGGAACGCCCGTTTCGAGTCATCTTGATACGCGCTGTCGGTTTTCTGAACATAACTCGAGCTTTAGGGCAGTTACAGAGCTGGTAAGCACAGCCAATGCATGCAGAATGATGGCGCGTTCGGCTGTTGAACCCAGAGGTCTGAACTCGGTCTGTGAGCCGAGCTAGGTCCAGAAACCTGTTCGTATTATCCGAGTCATCTTGACAGAAACTCTCGGTTTTCTGGTCTTAACTCGAGCTATAAGACCGCTACAGAGCTGGCAAGCACATCCATCGCAGTCAGAATAGCCGAGCTAGGTCCGCAAATCTATTCGTATTATTTGAGTCATCTTCATAGACGCTCTCGGTTTTCTGCACTTAACCCGAGCAGCTACAGAGCTCGTGGTCACTGAAATCTATTGGAAATCACCAGGCGCCGTTGTTCGTTGACTCGAGAGCACTGCACTTGGCCTGCTGCCCGAGCTAGGTTTGCAAAACTATTCGTATTGTTCGAGTTATCCTGAGAAGTGCTGTCGGTATTTCGTGCTGGGGGGAGGCTACAGTGCTGCTGGGGACAGCAATCGATTTAGAGAGATCAGGCGCATCCGCCTGCGGAGACCAGATCTCGAAACTCGTCTGCTGCCCGAATTAGGTTTGCGAAACTACTGTATTGTTGGAGTCATCCTGGGAGGTGCTGTCAGTTTTCTGCACTCAACTCGGGCTGTAGGGGGGCTGCAGGGCTGGTAATGATAGAAGTCGACTCGCAGACATCAGACGCGTCCGCCTGTCGCATTGAGAGGACACAAAATATTTACTATGAGTCGGAATGTTGGTAGGTTGATCTCAACTTCAGTCGAGCTGGAAGCTCTCCCGGCGGTAACCAAGGTTGACGGTTTTCCGCCGGCGTCCAGTGGACGCTAACAAGTAACTCGTAGAGCTTCCCAGCAAGTTGTTGCTGGAAGCTTTAGAGTAATTCCGGAGCGCTGGAGAGCTAGTTGGCAAGAAAAATCTCGACGGACCTTTTGCTGACTTTTGGTCGGTTGAAAATTTTGTTCTCGAAATTTGATATTCGTTAGAGTTCTAGTATTTTTTCCCGTGATATTCGATCTTATTTCCGCTCGCCATCTTGATCTCAGCTCGATCGGGTAACTTTGAAGGCCAAAAAGCGTCCCGGCGGGAACGGCCGTTTTGAGTCATCTTGATACGCGTTGTCGGTATTTTATTCTTAATTCGAGCTGTAGGGCAGCTACAGAGCTGGTAAGCACACCTATGGCAGTTAGAATTATCAGGCGCGTTCGCCTGTTGAAACCAGAGGTCCGCAAACGTATTCGTATTATTGGAGTCATCTTGACAGACGCTCTCGATTTTCTGTACTGAACTCGAGCTGTAGGGCAGCTACAGAGCTGGTAAGCACAGCTATCGCATTCAGAATTATCAGGCGCGTTCGCCTGTCGAATCGAGAGGTCTGAACTCGGTCTGCTAGCCGAGCTAGGCCCGCAAACATATTCGTATTATTCGAGTCGTCTTGGCATACGCTCTCGGGTTTATGTATTTGACTCGAGCTGTAGGGCAGCTACAGGGCTCATTGTCACAGAGATTGATGCGGAATTATCAGTCGCGTTTGTATATTGAACCGAGGGCTCTGAACTCGGCCTGCTGCCCGAGCTAGGTTCGCGAAACTATTCGTATTGTTCGAATCATCTTGAGAAGTGCTCTCAATTTTCTGCACTCAACTCGTGATGGGGGAGGGCTACAGTGCTGCGAGTCACAGTTATCGATTTGCACACGTCAGGCGCGTCTGTTGGTCGATTCCAGAGCTCGCAACTCGGTCTGCTGCTCGAACTAGGTCCGCGAAACTATTCTATTATTCGTGTCAGTACTGTCGGTTTTCTGCACTCAACTCGGGCTGTAGGGGAGCTGCAGGGCTGGGAATCACATGAGTGGATTCGCAGACATCAGACGCGCCCGCCTGTTGCATTCAGAGGTCTGAACTCGGTTCGATACTCGAACGCGGTTGCGAAACTGTTTCGTTTTTTTGTTAGAGTCATCTTGAGAGGTCTGAAATCGCTTGGGCTGAAACACTTGTCGTTCTTTGGATTTTTTCACACTATATACTGTCAGGAAGCTCTACGAGTCCCCCGGCGGTAAGAAAGGTTGACGGTTTACCGCCGGCGCCCAGTTCCCGGATAGCTCCTTGGAGAGCTGAGGGTTCAGATAAGAAGTCGGGGGTGGGTGGTAAGGGGGACACGCCCACCTCCGCCGGTCCACGATCGCCGGAGCAACTCGCCGGAACCGGCAGCGGGTCCGAGAGCGTGGCTTCCTAGCGTTTCCCAATACGCGTGGCTCCAGGGTGCGCGAAGCGCTTCGGCAGAGCTTCGGAAGAGCTTCGGCAGTTCTTCCAGGCTCCTAGGCAGATCTTCCTTACGCACTTTGCAGGGCATCGTAAACGGCGCCCCTGCAAGCGTCTTCTCCGAGGTTTCCAGCGTTCCGCGCATCGTTTCAGGCGGCCTGGCAGAGGTCCCCGTGCGGCGTTCGCGCTTCGCTTCGCTATCCGGATTTTGGACGCTTACAAGTCCCGGGTAGCTTCTTGGAGAGCTAAGGGCTTCAGAGAAGAAGCCGGAGGTGGGTTGTGGGGGGACACGCCCACTTCTTCCGGTCCACGATCCCCGGAGCAACTCGCCGGAGTTCGCAGCGTGTCCGGGAGCGTGGCTTCCTAGTGTTTCCCAATACGCGTGGCTCCAGGGTGCGCGAAGCGCTTCGGCAGAGCCTCGGAAGAGCTTCGGCAGTTCTTCCAGGCTCCTAGGCAGATCTTCCTTGCGCTGTAGGGCCTCACGCATCGTAAACGGCGCCCCTGCAAGCATCTTCTGCGAAGTTCTCAGCGTCCCGCGCATCGTTCCAGGCGGCCTGGCAGAGGTTCCCGTGCGGCGTTCCGCGCTTGGCTTCGCTATCCGGGTTTTGGACGCTTACAAGTTCCCGGAGAGCTCGCTGAGAGCTAGAGGGTTTAAGAGAAGAAGCCGGTGCCCGCCAGCAGCCCATCTTCGCCGGTCCAGAATCCCCGCAGCGGTTCGTTCGACCCGGCAGCGTGTACGGGAGAGCTTCCGGCAAGCTCCCACGCGAGCCTGCGCGCGTGCAAGAACGCATGGAAGCGTTTCTGGCAGTGCTTCCACAGCGCTGCACGGGAGCTCTCCAGAGGGCCAGAGTAGCTTTGCGAGAGCGTTGCGCGGTTCGCGCAGGAAGCTTTCTGGTTTTTACCTCGTAGAGCTCTTCAGCAAAGAGCTAAGAGGAATTTTGGCGCAGAGTAGAGCTCTCAAAATACTTGAGGGAACAGATTTTGGATGAACACCAAAAAAAACTGTTTTTTCTAGTTTTTCTGCTCTTGCTTCAGAAGCTTCCTCATGTAGCGCTGTGCAACGAAAGAGCTCTACGAGGTGCCCGGCGGTAACCTGGTTGACGGTTTACCGCCGGTTCCCAGTTTTTTTTCCTGGAGAGCTCGCTGAGAGTGAAGGGTTTAAGATTAGAAGCCGGACGGTGGTGGTGCCCGCCAGGAGCTCCTCCACGGCGGTCCACGTTCCCCGCAGCGCCTCCGGCGGCCCGGCAACGTGTCCGGGAGAGCTTCGGGCAAGCTTCCACGCGTGCCTGCATGCGTGAGGCTCGCATGGAAGCGCTTTTGGCATGTAAGAATTCATCATCGAAAAACTTCTTCACATGAGTGCTACACTTGCTTGCGTGGTTCGGTTTTTCTCAACTTAACTTGCGCTGTAGGCAAGCTACAGGGATGGAAAGCACAGCAACTCGATTCTGATGATGCGCGTACCTCGTAGAGCTCTTCGGCATCGATGAGCTAGAGGAATTCCGGCGCGGAGTGGAGCTAGTTGGTCGACCCGGCCAGAAAGGACAAAGTGGTAACTTGTGGGTGTTTTTGCATTTTTTAAAAAGATATTTGACAATTCATGTTGAGGAAGCAGATTATTCGCACCTGTAAACGACTATGAGGGCCTCTCTCTCTTGGTGTGAGCTCTCTAGGTGCACTTTTACTATCAAAACACTTGGCGGAACTATCTTCATGTCGACACGAAGAAAAACAATTTTTCTGTTTTTTTCGAAAAATGCTTCCAGAAGCTCTCTCTTTCGACACGGAACACTCTTGCGCGTGAAATGCGCTCTACGAGGTTCCCGGCGGTAAGCAGGTTGACGGTTCACCGCCGGCGCCAGTCTACATGTGGCGGAAGAGTGTTCAGAGCTGGCTATTGAAGACGTTATGTTCGAAAAACTTCTTGACATGAAGCTATTCGTATTGTTCGAGTCATCCTGAGAGGTGCTGTGGTTTCCTGCACTTAGCTCGGGCTGCAGGGGGGCTGCAGGCTTGTAATCACAGGAATCGATTCAGAGACATCAGACACGTATGCAGAGGTCTGAACTCGGTCTGATACTCGAGCTAGCTTTGCGAAACTATTCGTATTCTTCGAGTCATCTTGAGAGGTGCTGTCGATTTACGCACGTGACTCGGGCTGTAGGAGAGCGTGCAGAAGACAATCGAGAAGCATGGGGGGCGTTCGGCTGTTGCATCCAAGAGGTCTGAAATTGCTTGGGCTGAAAAACTATTTTTTCTGTATAATTTTTTTCGACATTACATGTTGTGAGGAAGCTCTACGAGTCCCGGCGGTAACAAAGGTTGACGGTTTACCGCCGGCAAGAAAAATCTCGACTAAACTTTTGCTGACTTTTGGTCGGTTGAAAATTTTGTTCTCGAAATTCAACAATTCGTTTGAGCTCTGGTATTTTTTCCCGTGATATTCGATCTTTTTGCCGCTCGCTGTCTTGATCTCAGCTCGATCGGGTGAATATTACTATCGAAAAGCACTGTGGCGGGATCGGCCGTTTTGAGTGATCTTGATACGCGCTGACGGTTTGCTGAACATAAATCGAGCTTTAGGACAGCTACAGAGCTGGTAAGCACAGCTAATCGACGTAGAATGATTAGGCCCGTTCGCCTGTTGAGCCCAGAGGTCTGAACTCGGTTTATTAGCCGAGCTAGGTCCGTAAACCTATTCGTATTATTCAAGTCATCTTGACAGGAACTCTCGGTTTTCTGTACTTAACTCGAGCTGTAGAACAGCTACGGAGCTGATATTTACAGAAACCGATTCAGAATCATCAGTTGCGTTTGTCTGTCGAATCCAGAGCTCTGAACTCGGTCTGCTGCCCGATCTAGAATCACGGAACTATTTGTATTGGTCGAGTCATCTTGAGAAGTGCTCTTGGTTTTCTTCACCCAACTCGCGCTGTGGGGGGCTACAGTGCTGGTGATCACAGGAATCGATTTGAGACATCAGGCGCGTCCGCCTGTCGAATCCAGAGCTCGGAACTCGGTCTGCTGCCCGAATTAGGTTTGCGAAACTACTGTATTGTTCGAGTCATCCTGAGAGGTGCTGTTGGTTTTCTGCACTTAACTCGGGCTGTAGAGAGGCTGCAGGGCTGGTAATGACAGGAGTCGATTCGCAGACATCAGACGCGTCCGTCTGTCGCATTCAGAGGTCAAAACCACATTCACTATAAGTCGGAATGTTGGTAGGTGCGTCGGTTTTCTCAACTTAAGTCGAGCTAGGAAGCTCTACGAGTCTCCCGGCGGTAACCAAGGCTGACGGTTTACCGCCGGCGCCCAGTAGAGAGCTGATAAGCACAGCTAATCGATTCAGAATAACTCGTAGAGCTTCCCTTAGCAAGTTACTGCTGGAAGCTTAAGAGTAATTCCTGGGCGCCAGAGAGCTAGTTGGCAAGACAAATCTCGACGGACCTTTTGGTGACTTTTGGTCGGTTGAAAATTTTGTTCTCAAAATTCGAACATTTGTTAGAGCTCTAGTATTTTTTCCCGTGATATTCGATCTTATTCCCGCCCGCCATCTTGATCTCAGCTCGATCGGGTACCTTTTACTGCCAAAAAGCACACGGGCGGGATCGGCCGTTTCAAGTCATGTTGATACGCGCTGACGGTTTTCTGAACATAACTCGAGTTTTAAGACAGCTACAGAGCTTGTAAGCACAGCTAATCGATTCAGAATGATCAGGCGCGTTCGCCTGTGGAACCCAGAGGTCTGAACTCGGTCTGCTAGCCGAGCTAGGTCCGCAAACCTATTTATTCGAGTCATCTTAGCGGACGCTTTCGGTTTTCTGTAGTTAACTCGAGATGTAGGGCAGCTACAGAGCTGATAGTCACAGAAATCGATTGGGAATCATCAGGCGCGTTCGTCTGTTGAATCGAGAGCTCTGAACTCGGCCTGCTGCCCGAGCTAGGTTCGCGAAACTATTCGTGCGCTTCGAGTCTTCTTGAGAAGTGCTCTTCGTTTTCTGCACTTAACTCGTGCTGGGGGGGGGGGGCTACAGTGCTGCTGGTCACAGAAATCGATTCGGAGACATCAGGGGCGTCCGTCTGTCGAGCCGAGAGCTCGGAACTCCGCTTGCTGCTCTGAACTATCTTCGCGAAACTATTCCCGGAGAGCTCGCTGAGAGCTAAAGGGTTGAAGATGAGAAGCCGGACGGTGGTGGTGCCCGCCAGGAGCTCCTCCACGGCGGTCCACGTTCCCCGCAGCGCCTCCGGCGGCCCGGCAACGTGTCCGGGAGAGCTTCGGGCAAGCTTCCACGCGTGCCTGCATGCGTGCAGGCACGCATGGAAGCGCTTCTGGCAGCGCTTCCGCAGCGCTCCAGGGGAGCGCCCCAAATCTTTCCAGCAAAGATACCTCGTAGAGCTCTGCGGCAGAGAGCTAAGAAGAATACGGGCGCAGGGTGGAGCTAGTTGGCCGGCCCGACGAAAAGAGAGAATGTGGTAACCTGGGGCCTGGGGTCGGTGTTTTTCTCTTTATGCAAAATTTTGAAGTTCGTTTTTACAAGTGAGATTTTAATTCCCTGTAGTAAGCTATGACGCACCTGCTGGTAAATTTTTTATGGCTGTAGGTCCAGTATTTCTATCAAAACACTTGGAGGAACCCACTGTATGAAAACCGAAAAATCGTAATTGTTCGATTTTTTCGGCTCTCGCTTTAGAAGCTTCTTCACGTGTTCGGAGGAGCGCTGTCTAAGAAGAGAGCTCTACGAGATGCCCGGCGGTAACTTGGTTGACGGTTTACCGCCGGTTCCCATTTCCCGTCCCGGAGATTCTCTGCGCTCTCTGGGTTTTGGACGCTACGAAGTTGTATTATTCGAGTCATCCTCAGAGGTGCTGTCGGTTTTCTGCACTTAACTCGGGCTGCATGGCTGGGAGTAATAGGAGTCGATTCGCAGTCATCAGACGTGTCCGCCTGTCGCATTCAGAGGTCTGCACTCAGTTTGATACTCGAGCTGGGGTGCCAAACTGTTCGTTTTTTATGTAGAGTCATCTTGAGAGGTCTGAAATTGCTTGGGCTGAAAAATTTTTTTTCTCTTGATTTTCTTCCACATTATATATATTATCATGAAGCTCTACGAGTCCCCCGGCGGTAAGAAAGGTTGACGGTTTACCGCCGGCGCCCAGTAATCAGGCGCGTTCGCCTGTTGAATCTAGAGGTCTGAACTGGGTCTGCTAGCCGAGCTAGGTTCGCAAACCTATTCGTATTATTCGAGTTATCTTGAGAGACGCTTTGGTTTTTATGTACTTAAGTCGATAGGACAGGGGGCTGCATGGCTGTTAATCACTGGACTCGATTGGGAGACATCAGGCGCGTTCGCCTGCGGAATCCAGAGCTCCGGACTCGGTCTGTTGCCCGAACTAGGTCCGCGAAACTGTTCGTATTGTTCGAGTCATCCTGGGAGGTGCTGTCGGTTTCCTGCACTTACCTCGGCTGCAGGGGGGGCTGCAGGGCTGGTAATCACAGATCGATTCAGAGACATCAGACGCGTCCACCTGTCGCATGCACAGGTCTGAACTCGGTCTGATACTCGAACTAGGTTTGCCAAACTATTCGTACTGTTCGAGTCGTCTTGAGAGGTGCTGTCGATTTACGCACGTAACTCGGGCTGTAGGAGAGCTACAGAGCTCGCACAGAGGACAATCTAGAAGCATCGGGGGCGTCCGGCTGTTGCATCCGAGAGGTCTCAAATTACCTGGGCTGAAAAACTAGTTTTTCGGTGTAATTTCTTTCGACATTATATGTTGTCAGGAAGCTCTACGAGTACCCCGGCGGTCAGAAAGGTTGACAGTTTACCGCTGGCGCCCAGTTTCAGAGCGTGTCCTCTTTGCTCTTCGGGTTTTGAACGCTACCAAGTGACTCGTTCCCTAAGCTAGTTGCTGGAAGCTTAAGAGTAATTCCGGCGCGCTGGAGAGCTAGTTGGCAAGAAAAATCTCGACGGAACTTTTGGTGACTTTTGGTAGGTTGAAAATTTTGTTTTCGAAATTTAACCATTCGTTAGAGCTCTAGTATTTCTTCCCATGATATTCGATCTTACCCCCGCTCGCCATCTTGATCTGAGCTCGATCGGGTGAATATTACTATCGAAAAGCCCTGTGGCGGGATCGGCCGTTTCGAGTCATCTTGATACGCGCTGACGGTTTTCTGAACATAACTCGAGCTTTAGGACAGCTACAGAGCTGGTAAGCATAGCTAATCGACGTAGAATGAGTAGGCGCGTTCGCCTGTTGAATCCAGACATCTGAACTCGGTCTGCTGCCCGAGCTAGGTTAGCAAACCTATTCGTATTATTTGAGTCATCTTGACAGACGCTCTCGGTTTTCTGTACTTAACTCGAGCTGTAGGACAGCTACAGAGCTGATATTTACAGAAACCGATTCAGAATTATCAGTTGAATCCAGAGCTCTGAACGGTCTGCTGCGTAGAATCGCGAACCTATTCGTACTGGTCGAGTCATCTAGAGAAGTGCTCTCGGTTTTTTTCTCTCAACTCGCGCTGAGGGGGCTACAGTGCTGGTGGTCACAGGAATCGATTTGAAGACATCAGGCGCGTCCGCCTGTCGAATCCAGAGCTCGGAACTCGGTCTGCTGCCCGAATTAGGTCTGCGAAACTACTGTTTTGTTCGAGTCATCTTGAGAGGTGCTGTCGGTTTTCTGCACTTAACTCGGGCTGTAGAGCTGCAGGGCTGGTAATGACGGGAGTCGATTCGCAGACATCAGACGCGTCCGCCTGTCGCATGCAGAGGTCTGCACTCGGAATGTTGGTCGGTGATGTCGGTTTTCTCAACTTAAGTCGAGCTAGGAAGCTCTACGAGTCTCCCGGCAGTAACCAAGGTTGACGGTTTACTACCGGCGCCCAGTTCCGGGGCGCTGGAGAGCTAGTTGGCAAGAAAAATCTCGACGGAACTTTTGGTGACTTTTGGTAGGTTGAAAATTTTGTTCTCGAAATTTAACCATTCGTTAGAGCTCTAGTATTTCTTCCGATGATATTCGATCTTACCGTCGCTCGCCATCTTGATCTGAGCTCGATCGGGTGAATATTACTATCGAAAAGCCCTGTGGCGGGATCGGCCGTTTCGAGTCATCTTGATACGCGCTGACGGTTTTCTGAACATAACTCGAGCTTTAGGACAGCTGCAGAGCTGGTAAGCATAGCTAATCGACGTAGAATGAGTAGGCGCGTTCGCCTGTTGAATCCAGACATCTGAACTCGGTCTGCTGCCCGAGCTAGGTTAGCAAACCTATTCGTATTATTTGAGTCATCTTGACAGACGCTCTCGGTTTTCTGTACTTAACTCGAGCTGTAGGACAGCTACAGAGCTGATATTTACAGAAACCGATTCAGAATTATCAGTTGAATCCAGAGCTCTGAACGGTCTGCTGCGTAGAATCGCGAACCTATTCGTACTGGTCGAGTCATCTAGAGAAGTGCTCTCGGTTTTTTTCTCTCAACTCGCGCTGAGGGGGCTACAGTGCTGGTGGTCACAGGAATCGATTTGAAGACATCAGGCGCGTCCGCCTGTCGAATCCAGAGCTCGGAACTCGGTCTGCTGCCCGAATTAGGTCTGCGAAACTATTGTTTTGTTCGAGTCATCCTGAGAGGTGCTGTCGGTTTTCTGCACTTAACTCGGGCTGTAGAGCTGCAGGGCTGGTAATGACGGGAGTCGATTCGCAGACATCAGACGCGTCCGCCTGTCGCATGCAGAGGTCTGCACTCGGAATGTTGGTCGGTGATGTCGGTTTTCTCAACTTAAGTCGAGCTAGGAAGCTCTACGAGTCTCCCGGCAGTAACCAAGGTTGACGGTTTACTGCCGGCGCCCAGTTCCAGGGCGCTGGAGAGCTAGTTGGCAAGAAAAATCTCGACGGACCTTTTGCGGACTTTTGGTCGGTTGAAAATTTTGTTCTCGAAATTCAACAATTCGTTTGAGCTCTAGTATAACTCGTAGAGCTTCCCTTAGCAAGTTGTTGCTGGAAGCTTAAGAGTAATTCCGGAGCGCTGGAGAGCTGGTTGGCAAGAAAAATCGACGGACGTTTTGACGACTTTTGCTCGGTTGAAAATTTTGTTCTCGAAATTGAACCATTCGTTAGAGCTCTAGTATTTTTCCCGTAATATTCGATCTTATTCCCGCTCGCCATCTTGATCTCAGCTCGATCGGGTACCTTTTACTGCCAAAAAGCACTGCGGCGGGATCGGCCGTTTCGATTCATCTCGATTCGCGCTGTCGGTTCTCAAGATAACCAGAGCTTTAGGACAGCTACTACAGAGCTGGTAAGCACAGCTAATCGATTCAGAATGATCAGGCGCGTTCGTCTGTTGAACCCAGAGGTCTGAACTCGGTCTGCTAGCCGAGCTAGGTCCGCAAACCTATTCGTATTATTCGAGGCATCTTGACAGACGCTCTCGGTTTTCTGTACTTAACTCGAGCTACTGGACAGCTATAGAGCTGATGCGTACAGAAACCGATTCAGAATTATCAATTGCGTTTGTCTGTTGAATCCAGAGCTCTGAACTCGGTCTGCTGCCCGATCTAGAATCGCGAAACTATTCGTATTGTTCGAGTCATCTTGAGAGATGCTGTCGGTTCTCTGCACTGAACTCGGGCTGTGGGGGGGCTGCATGGCTGGTAATCGCTGGAATCGATTCGGAGAATCAGGTGCGCCCGCCTTTCGAATCCAGAGCTCGGAACTCTGTCTGCTGCCGAGTCCGCAAAACTATTATTGTTCGAGCCATCCTGAGGTGCTGTCGGTTTCCTACACTTAACTCGGGCTGTAGGGGGGCTGCAGGGCTGGAAGTGGTAACTTTTGGTCGGTTTTGCCATTATTTGAAGATATTTGACAATTCATTTTGAGAAAGCAGATTTTTCGCACCTGTAGACGAATGTGAGGGCCTCTGCGTCTTAATATGAGCTCTGTAGGCGCAGATTTACTATCAGAACACTTGGCGACACTAATTTCATGTCGACATGAAAAAGATACATTTTTTTTTTTTGGAAAAAGGCCTCCAGAAGCTCTCTTCTTCGACTCTGAGCACTCTTACGCGTGGGAGGAGCTCTACGAGGTCCCCGGCGGTGACCAGGTTGACGGTTGACCGCCGGTGCCAGTTCCGGGGCGCTGGAGAGCTAGTTGGCAAGAAAAATCTCGACGGACATTTTGAGGACTTTTGGGCGGTTGAAAATTTTGTTCTCGAAATTCAACAATTCGTTAGAGCTCTAGTATTTTTTCCCGTGCTATTCGATCTTATTTCCGCTCGCCCTCTTGATCTGAGCTCGATCGGGTACCTTTTACTGCCAAAAAGCGTCCAGGCGGGATCGGCTGTTTCGGGTCATCTTGTCACGCGGTGACGGTTTTCTCAAGATAACTCGAGCTTCAGGACAGCTACAGAGCTGGTTAGCACAGCTAATCGATTCAGAATGATCAGGCGCGTTCGCCTGTTGAACCCAGAGGTCTGAACTCCTAGCCGAGCTAGGTCCGCAAACCTATTCGTATTATTCGAGTTATCTTGACAGACGCTCTCGGTTTTCTGTACTGAACTCGAGCTACAGGACATGTACAGAGCTGATACGTACAGAATCTGATTCAGAATCATCAGTGGCCGTTGTCTGTTGAATCCAGAGCTCTGAATTCGGTCTGCTGCCCGATCTAGAATCGCGAAATTATTCGTATTGTTCGAGTCATCTTGAGAGATGCTGTCGGTTCTCTGCACTTAACTGTAGGGGGGCTGCATGGCTGGTAATCACTGGAATCGATTCGGAGACATCCGGCGCGTCCGCCTTTCGAATCCAGAGCTGCGAACTCTGTTTGCTGCCCGAACTAGGTCTGCGAAACTATTCATATTGTTCGAGTCATCCTGAGAGGTGCTGTCGGTTTCCTGCACTTAACTCGGGCTGTAGGGGGGGCTGCAGGGTTGGTAATCACAGGAATCGATTGAGAGACATCAGACGCGTCCGCCTGTCGCATGCAGAGGTCTGAACTCGGTCTGATACTCGAGCTAGGTTTCCCAAACTATTCGTATTGTTCGAGTCATCTTGAGAGGTGCTGTCGATTTACGCACGTAACTCGGGCTGTCGGAGAGCTACAGAGCTCGTACAGAAGACAATCCAGAAGCATCGGGGGCGTTCGGCTGTTGCATCCGAGAGGTTTGAAATTGCTTGGGCTGAAAAACTATTTTTTTCTGTTTAGTTTTTGTTCAACATTATATGTTGTCAGCAAACTCTACGAGTCCCCCGGCGGTAACAAAGGTTGACGGTTTACCTCCGGCGCCCAGTACCTCGTACCTCGTAGAGCTCCTCGGCATCGATGAGCTAGAAGAATTCCGGCGCGGGGTGGAGCTAGTTGGCCGACCCGGCCAGAAAGGACAAAGTGGTAACTTAACTCGTAGAGCTTCCCTTTGCAAGTTATTGCTGGAAGCTTAAGAGTAATTCCGGGGCGCTGGAGAGCTAGTTGGCAAGAAAAATCTCGACGGACCTTTTGCTGACTTTTGGTCGGTTGAAAATTTTGTTCTCGAAATTCAACCACTCGTTAGAGCTGTAGTATTTTTTCTTGTGATATTCGATCTGATTCTCGCTCGCCGTCTTGATCTCAGCTCGATCGGGTTGCTTTTACTGCGAAAAAGCACTGCGACGGAATCGGCCGTTTCGAGTCATCTTGACACGCGATGACGGTTATCTGAAGATAACTCGAGCTCTCAGCTACAGAGCTGGTCAGCACATGATCAGGCGCGTTTCCCTATTGAACCCGAGGTCTGAACTCGGTCTGCTAGTCGAGCTAGGTCCGCAAAGCTATTCGTATTATTCGAGTCATCTTGACAGACGCTCTCGGTTTTCTGTACTTAACTCGAGCTACAGGACAGCTACAGAGCTGATGCGTACAGAATAAGATTCCGAATCATCAGTGGCCGTTGTCTGTTGAATCCAGAGCTCTGAATTCGGTCTGCTGCCCGATCTAGAATCGCGAAATTGTTCGTATTGTTCGAGTCATCTTGAGAGATGCTGTCGGTTCTCTGCACTTAACTCGGGCTGTAGGGAAACGGCATGGCTGGTAATCACTGGAATCGATTCGGAGACATCAGGCGCGTCTGCCTTTCGAATCTAGAGCTCGGAACTCGGTCTGCTGCCCGAATTAGGTCCGCGAAACTATTCGTATTGTTCGAGTCATCCTGAGAGGTGCTGTCGGTTTCCTGCACTTAACTCGGGCTGTAGGGGGGCTGCAGGTCTGGTAATCACAGGAATCGATTCAGAGACATCAGACGCGTCCGCCTGTCGCATGCAGAGGTCTGCACTCGGTCTGATACCCGAGCTAGGTTTGCAAAACTATTCGTATTGTTCGAGTCATCTTGAGAGGTGCTGTCGCCAGAAGCATCGGGGGCGTTCGGCTGTTGCATCCGAGAGGTCTGAAATTGCTTGGGCTGAAAAACGATTCTTCTGTGTATTTCTTTTCGACATTATGTGTTGTCAGGAAGCTCTACGAGTCCCCCGGCGGTGACAAAGGTTGACGGTTTACCGCCGGCGCCCAGTTTGGGTGTTTTTGCAAATAGTTGAAAGATTTTTGACAATTCATTTTTAGAAAGCAGATTTTTACTCCAAGCATTAGTATCTTAACTTTATTCTCCGAGCAGCTCAGCTCTTTCGAGACAGTTTTACTATCCAAACTTTTGGAGGAACCGACGTCACGTTGACACCGAAAAATGCAAATATGATGTTTTTCTAGAAATGCTCTGAGAAGTGGTCTGCCTTGAATCTGAGCATTCTTACGCATGCAAGGAGCTCTACGAGATTTCCCGGCGGTGACCAGGTTGACGGTTCACCGCCGGCGCCAGTAGAGCTCTTCGTCATCGATGAGCTAGAGAAATTCCCGGAGAGCTCTCTGAGAGCTAGAGGGTTTTAGACTCCGTTCTGCTACTCGAGCTAGATCCGCGAAACTAATCGTATTATGCGAGTGTTCTGAGAGGTGCTGTCGGTTCCCCACTTGAATCAACCGACTTTCGTTGAAAGCTGAAAAACGTAATTTTTAAAGCTTTTCAGCTCACGCGTAAGAAAGCTTCCCCCATGTGTTCCAAGCAGCGTCGCGCAGATGAGAGCTCTACGAGGCTCCCGGCGGTGACCTGGGTGACGGTTTACCGCCGGCTCCCAGTTGGCAAGAAACATCTCGACGGACCTTTTGCTGACGTTTGGTCGGTTGAAAATTTTGTTCTCGAAATTCAACAATCCGTTCGAGCTCTAGTATTTTTTCCGACCATTCCCGCTCGCTATCTTGATCTCAGCTCGATCGGGTAAATATTTCTGCAAAAAAGCATCGCGGCGGGATCGGCTGTTTCGAGTCATCTTGATACGCGTTGTCGGCATTTTGTACTGAACTCGAGCTGTAGGGCAGCTACAGAGCTCATTCTCACAGAAATCGATTGCGAATCATCAGCCGCGTTCGTCTGCTCCATCCAGAGGTCTGAGCTCGGTCTGCTGCCCGAGCTAGGTTCGCGAAACTATTCGTATTCGTCGAGTCATCTTGAGAGGTGCTGACAGTTTTCTGCACTAAACTCGGGCTGTAGGGGGGGCTCCAGGGCTCGCACTCACAGGAATGACTCGGGGACATCAGGCGCGTCCGCCTGATGAATCCAGAGCTCGGAACTCGGTGTGCTGCCCGAGCTAGGTTCGCAAAACTATTTCTATTCGTCGAGTCATCTTGAGAGGTGCTGTCCGTTTTCTGCACTTAACTCGAGCTGGAAGGGGGCTGCAGGGCTGGTAATCACTGGAATCGATTCGGAGATATCAGTCGCGTCCACCTGTCGCATTCAGAGGTCTGAACTCGGCCTGCTGCCCAAGCTAGGTCTGCGAAACTATTCGTATTGTTGGAGTTATCTTCAGAGGTGCTGTCGATTTTCTGCACTTAACTCGGGCTGTAAGGGGTCTGCAGGGCTGGTAATCACAGGAGTCGATTCGGAGACATCAGGCACGTCCGCCTGTTGCATTCAGATGTCTGAACTCGGCCTGATACTTGAGGTAGGTTCGCGAAATTATTTGTATTGTTCGAGTGATCTTGAAAGGTGCTGTCGATTTTCGTAACTCGGGCTGTAGGAGAGCTACGGAGCTCGTGCGCACAGAAAACGATCCAGAAGCATGAGGGGTGTTTGGCTGTTGCATCGAGAGGTCTGAAATTGTTTAGGCTGAAAAACTATTCGTTCTCTGCATTTTTTTCGACATTATATATGTTCAGGAAGCTGTGCGAGTCCCCCGGCGGTAAGGAAGGTTGACGGTTTACCGCCGGCGCCCAGTCCTCGCAGCAGTTCGTTTGAGGTCGCAGCGGGTCCGGGGGCGCTTCCAGCGCGCGTCCACGCGTGCCTGCACGCGTGCAGGCACGCGTGGAAGCGTTCCTCGCAGCGCTTGCGCAGCGCGGAAGACAAGCCCCCCAGACCTCTCCAGGGGAGATTTCCCGTTCCTGGGGGTCTTTTCGCACTCCGGGTTTTGGGCGCTACCAAGTTCCGGCGCGGAGTGGAGCTAGTAACTCGTAGAGCTTCCCTGAGCAAGTTGTTGCTGGAAGCTTAAGAGTAATAACTCGTAGAGCTTCCCTTAGCACGTTGTTGCTGGAAGCTTAAGAGTAATTCCGGGGCGCTGGAGAGCTAGTTGGCAAGAAAAATCTCGACGGACCCTTTGCTGACTTTTGGTCGGTTGAAAATTTTGTTGTCGAAATTCAACCATTCGTTAGAGCTCTAGTATTTTTTCCCGTGATATTCGATCTTATTTCCGCTCGCCATCTTGATCTCAGCTCGATCGGATATCTTTTAATGCCAAAAAGCACACGGGCGGGATCGGCCGTTTCGAGTCAACTTGATACGCGCTGTCAGTTTATTGGACTTAACTCGAGATACAGGACAGCTACATGGCTGGTAAGCACACCTTATCGATTCAGAATGATCAGGCGCGTCCGTCTGTTGCATCGAGAGGTCTGAACTCGGTTTGCTAGCCGAGCTAGGTCCGCAAGCTTATTCGTATTATTCGAGTCATCTTGACAGGCGCTCTCGGTTTTCTGTACTAAACTCGAGCTATAGGACAGCTGCAAAGCTTATGCTTACAGAAACGGATTCATAATCATCAGTCGCGTTTGTCGTTGAATCCAAAGCTCTGAACTCGGTCTGCTGCCCGATCTAGAATCGCGAAACTATTCGTATTGTTCGAGTCATCTTGAGAGATGCTGTCGGTTTTTCTGCACTTAACTCGGGCTGTAGGGGGGCTACAGTGCAGATGATCACAGAAATCGATTGAAGACATCAGGCGCGTCCGCCTGTCGAATCCAGAGCTCGGAACTCGGTCTGCTGCACGAACTAGGTCCGCGAAACTATTCGTATTGTTCGAGACATCCTGAGAGGTGCTCTGAGTTTTCTGCACTTAACTCGGGCTGCAGGGCGGCTGCAGGGCTGGTAATCACAGGAATCGACTCGGAGACATCAGACGCGTCCGCCGGTCGCATTCAGAGATCTGGATTTGCCAAACCATTCGTTTTGTTCGAGTCATCTTGAGAGGTGCTATCGATTGACGCACGTATCTTGGCTGTAGAAGAGCTACAGAGCTCGTACAGAAGACAATCCAGAAGCATCGGGGGCGTTCGGCTGTTGCATCGAGAGGTGTGAAATCGCTTGGGCTGAAAAACTGTTCGTTCTCTGCAATTTTTTTCCGCCATTATATATTGTCAGGAAGCTCTACGAGTCCCCCGGCGGTAAGAAAGGTTGACGGTTTACCGCCGGCGCCCAGTCTGAAATCGCTTGGGCTGAAAAACTATTCGTTCCCTGCATTTTTTCGACATTATATATTGTCAGGAAGCTCTACGAGTCTCCCGTCGGTAAGGAAGGTTGACGGTTTACCGCCGGCGCCCAGTTCTGGGGCGCTGGAGAGCTAGTTGGCAAGGAAAAACCTCGACGGACCTTTTGCTGACTTTTGGTCGGTTGAAAATTTTGTTCTCGAAATTCAATCATTCGTTTGAGCTCTAGTATTTTTTCCCGTGATATTCGATCTTTTTTCCGCTTGCCATCTTGATCTCAGCCCGATCGGGTACCTTTTACTGCCAAAAAGCACACGGGCGGGATCGGCCGCTTCGAGTCATCTTGATACGCTGTCGGTATATTGGACTTAACTCGAGATATGGGACAGCTACAGAGCTGGTAAGCACACCTTATCGATTCAGAATGATCCGGCGCGTTCGTCTGTTGCATCCAGAGGTCTGAACTCGGTCTTCTGGCCGAGCTAGGTCTGGAAACCTATTCGTATTAGTCGAGTCATCTTGATAGGCGCTCTCGATTTTCTGCACTACACTCGAGCTATAGGACGGCTAGAGAGCTGATAGTTACAGAAACCGATTCAGAATCATCAGTCGCGTTTGTCTGTTGAATCTAGAGCTCTGAACTCGGTCTGCTGCCCGATCTAGAATCGCGAAATTATTCGTATTGTTCGAGTCATCTTGAGAGGTGCTCTCGGTTTTCTGCACCTAATTCGGGCTGTAGGGCGGCTAGAGTGCTGGTGGTCACAGAAATCGATTCGAAGACATCAGGCGCGCCCGCTTGTCGAATCCAGAGCTCGGAACTCGGTCTGCTGCCCGAACTGGGTCCACGAAACTATTCCTATTGTTCGAGCCATCTTCAGAGGTGCTCTCTGTTTTCTGCACTTAACTCGGGCTGCAGGGGAGCTGCAGGGCTGGTAATCACAAGAATGGACTCGGAGACATCAGACGCGTCCGCCTGTCGCATTCAGAGGTCTGAACTCGGTCTGATACTCGAGCTGGGTTTGCCAAACTATTTGTTTTGTTCGAGTCATCTTGAGAGGTGCTATCGATTTACGCACGTAACTCAGGCTGTAGGAGAGCTACAGAGCTCGTACAGAAGACAATCCACAAGCATCGTGGGCGTTCGGCTGTTGGATCGAGGTTTGAAATCGCTTGCGCTGAAAACTATTCGTTCTCTGCAATTTCTTTTCGACATTATATATTGTCAGGAAGCTCTACGAGTCCCCCGGCGGTAAGAAAGGTTGACGGTTTACCGCCGGCGCCCAGTTCGCCGACCCGACCAGAAAGGACAATGTGGTAACTTTTGGTGGTTTTGCGAATATAACTCGTAGAGCTTCCCGTAGCAAGTTGTTGCTGGAAGCTTAAAGAGTAATTCCGGGGCGCTGGAGAGCTAGTTGGCAAGAAAAATCTCGACGGACCTTTTGCTGACTTTTGGTCGGTTGAAAATTTTGTTCTCGAAATTCAACCATTCGTTGGAGCTCTAGCATTTTTTCCCGTGATATTCGATCTTATTACCGCTCGCCATCTTGATCTCAGCTCGATCAGGTACCTAGTACTGCCAAAAAGCACACGGGTGGGATCGGCCGTTTCGAGTCATCTTGATACGCGCTGTCAGTATATTGGACTTAACTCGAGATACAGGACAGCTACACAGCTGGTGAGCACAGCTCATCGATTCAGAATGATCAGGCGCGTCCGTCTCTTGCATATAGAGGTCTGAAATCGGTCTGCTGGCCGAGCTGGTCCGCAAACCTCTTCGTATTATTCGAGTCATCTTGACAGGCGCTCTCGGTTTTCTGTACTAAACTCGAGCTATAGGACAGCTGCAGAGCTGATACTTGCAGAAACCGATTCAGAATCATCAGTCGCGTTTGTCTGTTGAATCCAGAGCTCTGAACTCGGTCTGCTGCCAGATCTAAGTCCGCGAACCTATTCGTATTGTTCGAGTCATCCTGAGAGGTGCTCTCGGTTTTCTGCACTCAACTCGGGCTGTAGGGGGGCTGCAGGGCTGGTAATCACAGAAATCTTCGGAGACATCAGACGCGTCCGCCTGTCGCATTCAGAGGTCTGAACTCGGTCTGATACTCGAGCTGGGTTTGCCAAACTATTCGTTTTGTTCGAGTCATCTTGAGAGGTGCTGTCAATTTCGCACGTAACTCGGGCTGTAGGAGAGCTACAGAGCTCGTGCAGAAGACAATCCAGAAGCATTGGGGGCGTTCGGCTGTTGCATCGAGAGGTCTGAAATTGCTTGGCCTTAATTAAAACTATTCGTTCTCTGTAATTCTTTGTTCGACATTATATATTGTCAGGAAGCTCTACGAGTCCCCCGGCGGTAAGAAAGGTTGACGGTTTACCGCCGGCGCCCAGTAACTCGTAGAGCTTCCCTTAGCAAGTTATTGCTGGAAGCTTAAGAGTAATTCCTGGGCGCTGGAGAGCTAGTTGGCAATAAAAATCTCGACAGACCTTTTGGTGACTTTTGGTCGGTTGAAAATTTTGTTCTCGAAATTCCTCACTTCGTTTGAGCTCTAGTATTTTTTCCCGTGATATTCGATCTTATTCCCGCTCGCCATATTGATCTCAGCTCGATCGGGTACCTTTTACTGCCAAAAAGCACACGGGCGAGATCGACCATTTCGAGTCATCTTGATACGCGCTGTCGGTATATTGGACTCAACTCGAGATACAGGACAGCTACAGAGCTGGTAAGCACACCTCATCGATTCAGAATGATCAGGCGCGCTTGTCTGTTGCCTCCAGAGGTGTGAACTCGGTCTGCTAGCCGAGCTAGGTCCGCAAACCTATTCGTATTATTCGAGTCACCTTGACAGGCGCTCTCGGTTTTCTGTACAGCTACAGAGCTGATGCTTACAGAAACCGATTCAGAGTCATCAGGCGCGCCTGTCTCTTGAATCCAGAGCTCTGAACTCGGTCTGCTGCCCGCTCTAGAATGGCGAAACTATTCGTATTGTTCGAGTCATCTTGAGAGCTGCTTTCGGTTTTCTGTACTTAACTCGAGTTCTGGGGTGGCCACAGTGCTGGTAGTCACAGGAATTGATTTGGAGACATCAGGCGCGTTCGCCTGTCGAATCCTGAGCTCGGAACTCGGTCTGCTGCCCGAACTAGGTCCGCGAAACTGTTCGTGTTGTTCGAGTGATCCTGAGATGCTGTCGGTTTTCTGCTGGCTGTAGGGGGGCTGCAGGGCTGGTAATCACAGACATCGATTCGGAGACATCCGACACGTCCTCAGAGGCCTGAACTTGGTCTGATACTCGAGCTAGGTTTGCCAAACTATTCGTATTGTTCGAGTCATCTTCAGGGTTACTGTCGGTTTACGCACGTAACTCGGGCTGTAGGAGAACTACAGAGCTCGTACAGAGGACAGTCCAGAAGCATCGGGGGCGTTCAGGCTGTTGCATCGAGAGGTTTGAAATCGCTTGGGCTGAAAAACTATTCGTTCTCTGCATTTTTTTCGACATTATATATTGTCAGGAAGCTCTACGAGTCTCCTGGCGGTAAGAAAGTATGATGGTTTACCGCCGGCGCCCAGTTTGAAAGATATTTGACCATTTATTTTGAGAAAGCAGATTTTTCGCACCTGTAGTGGGTTAAGGCGCGTCTGCCAGTAAAATTTTCAGGTCCGTAGCTGCAGTATTACTATCAAAACACTTGGAGCAACCGACGTTTGATAAAAATAGAAAAACGTGATTTCTCGAGTGTCTCAGGTCTTGCTCTAGACGCTTTCTTCACGCTTACCGAGGAGCGCCCTGTGAGAAAAGAGCTCTACGAGGGCTCCGGCGGTAACCTGGTTGACGGTTTACCGCCGGTTCCCAGTTGGTCGACCCGACCAGAACGGAAACTGACAACTTTTGGGTGTTTTTGCAAATATTTGAAAGATGTTTGACCATTCATTTTGAGAAAGCAGATTTTTACGCGTAGCATGTGTATCTAAACTTGATTCTCAGAGCAGCTCAGCTCTCTGGAGAGAGTTTTACTGTCCGGAAATGAGCGGGAACCGACATCGAGTGACATGGAAAAATGGAAAGTTGATGTTTTTCAAGAAAGGTCGCGAGAAGCTGTCTGCTTCGATTCTGAGCACTTTCGTGCCTGTAAGGAGCTCTACGAGGTTCCCGGCGTTGACTAGGTTGACGGTTCACCGCCGGCGCCAGTTGGTCGACCCGACGAGAAGAGACAATGTGTCAACTTTTGGTCGGTTTTTCTCAGATTTGAATGATATCCGACAATTCATTTTAAGAAACCAGATTTTTCGCACCTGTAGTGGGTTATGCCGCGTCTGCCAGTCAAATTCTCAGGTCCGTAGGTGCAGTATTACTATCAAAACACTTGGAGCAACCGAGTGTGTTCCGAGTCATCTCGACATGTGTTCACGGTTTCCTGTACTTAACTCGATATTTCGGAGAGCTACAGAGCTGATACTTCCAGGAACTGATACAGAATCATCAGGCACGTTCGTTTGTTGCATCCAGAGGTCTGAACTCGGTCTGCTACTCGAGCTAGGTCCATAAAAGTATTTCTATTATTCGAGTCATTTTCCAGTGATGTCGGTTTTCTATACTCAACTCAAGAAGCAGAGGAGCTACAGAGCTGGTGCGCACATAAACCGGTTCAGTATCACCAGGCGCGTTCGTCTGTTGCATGAGGAGACCTGAAATCGGTCTGCTACTCGAGCTAGGTCCAGGACGCTTCGTATTTCTCATGTTCTCTTTAGAGGCACTTTCGGTATTCTGTACTTAACTCGAGCTGTAGCACAGCTACAGAGCTGGTGCGCACAGAAAACGATCGAGAATCATCAGCGGCGTTCGGCTGAAGCATCCAGAGCTCTGAACAGAGTCCGCTACTCGAGCTAGGTCCGCAAAACTATTCGTATGCGACCGATTTTTTCGAGTTTTTTCGCTGTCGCTGTAGAAGCTTCTTTCACGTGTTTCGAGGAGCGCTGAGCAAGGGAAGAGCTCTACGAGGTCCCCGGCTCAAGAACGTCTCGGCTCAAGAACGTCTCTGCCTGGGGAACCTCCAGACGTTCTTGCGAGCCCTGGCCTCGGGGTGTGAGCCCGGCTTGCCTGGGTTCCCTCGAGGTTTTTGTCTGCTACTCTACATCTCTTGTATTGTGCGCTATATTCTTCTTCGTGGTATTGAGATTCTCTGGTGTGCTGCACTGCTGTTCATTGTCTGTCTGCATTCTTTACCTCTTATTGAACGGGTGGTAGTTACTGACAATCACGTCGTAAGACGTGTCCTTGTTGACCGTTGTTGACAATCACGTCGTACGACAGTCCTGAGGCTCAGCTGGCATTGAGGAGAGAGATAGGACTCGAGCATTGGGGTGAAAGTACTGAGGAGTGGTTTCGGCGTCAAAGGAATTTGGACATACCCACAGAAGACTACCAGGACGAGAGAGTCAACTTTGATTACCTTGAGGAATACCAGCCGTGGGATCAGAAAGATCTGCAGGCACTGGAGGCAGCATCAAACAAACGTCAACGTGAGGACGATAGGAGCTGGTTAGATAAATACGGATTGAACGGTAATATTCTTGAAGATATGACTCATGTTGCAGCAGCGGCGGATGCCGCGATGACTGGGGATGGTGAGACTCGATCCAAACGTGCACGTGGAACAGAGATTGAGGAGGAGAGGAAAGTGATGTTAGAAAAGGAGAAGGATCCATTCAAACAGATGATGATGAAGCATGTTTGGAAAACGGAGGATGCCCATGAGGATCTCATCCATGTTGTTCAATCGACGAAGACGGACATCAAAAGAGTGGATGACACACTCAAGTTGCATACGGAGAGAATGGACAAATCAGATGCACGGACAGAGATTTTGGAGAAACAGGTTAAGCAAATTTTGGCTGGATCTCCTGCAGCTTCGGTTTCGACTAGTGTGGGCCCTGGTGGCTCCTCTGGTGGTGGTGGAGGTTCGTTCCCTCGCGTGCAACAGGAGCGATCGAGCCAGTTCACACCAACTTATCTCGAGCTGAAAGGGTGGGTTACGGATTGGTCGAATCAAGTAAATCGGGGAAATCAAATGATACCCTGGGCAGATGCGGCACAGTTAATATCTAATATGATTGGGACACTTCAGGGGGAGGAAAGGAATGCTTACGATAAAGATAAAACTGAACGTTTAAACGGAGGAAGATATATGTACGGCAGTGTGAAGGTCGGTTTCAAAGAAGGGACACCACGGGACACTCTTTGGAGAATAAAGAAATGGATGGATATGGTCTGTAAGGAACCCGCCGACCGCATTGCCCCGCCCCCAGGTTATACGTATCCAGATGCCGATGTTCTCACTCATGATATGGACACGCCAATCAATCCCAGAAGGATTCGTGCGTTAGTGGAGTGTGCACCCTGGAAGCGTGATCATGTGAAAGCGGTTGCTCGTTTCTGTGGGACTTGGCGTAGTATGACCTCGGCTCATGTTCAAATCGAGATCCGTGGGGAGGTGGGGCCACCGAGAAGTCAGATTTGGACTCAAGCTGTTACGAATTTCCGACCCGTCTGTTTTGCGACGTATACGAATACCACGGGGGCTTGGGTTCTTCATGCTGATGCATGGGCTCGTATTGTTTCTTTTTATCCGGCGCTGAAGGTTCCCATGAATGATGTACTTCAGGAAGTGAATCGTAGGCAGTGACGTTTGCGGCGCCTCGTCCGAGGCATACGCTTAGCGAGCTGGAACCTGAACAAAGCAGGGGAGGCTCATTTCAAATGTGCTGAGATTCTCCATCATATGAGGGCATGTGGTGGGCTCTTTGCATGTCAGGAAACTCAATACCTAGTGCACGGGGAATTTGAACGCTTGGGGTGGCGTATCAAAACTAGTTCGTGTAGTAAGGCAGCTCTCATCTTCGACAGATCTTGGGCGGCTGCCGTCCGTATGTTTTTCACTTGTTTCACGAGGTTCGTTATCGGTGTCTTTGGGTCAGAGAAGTCACCACTCATTATTGTGTCAGCGTATTTGCCAGACCCTCATGTGGAGGATTGTGTTGAGATTGCTGCGGAGGTATATGAGCAGATCGGTCGTGCTCGCAATGTTCTCCGCACTAAGTTTCCTCAGGCCAGCTTTTGTGTTCTGCTAGATGCAAACGTGGAGATTCCGCCTGGATGCAGATTTACGTATAATGGGGAGGAGTATGAGGCTACTGGAAAGGAAGGTACTCGTACGGACAGAAGGTGGGAGAGAGGAGGAGACGGTACACAGCAGATTGAAAGGAGGAGTCGGAGGAGGAGGCTGAAGGAGCTGCTGTTAGAGTTCATGGAATCGCATGGACTGAAGGCCGCCAACACTTTCTGTACTAGGAGGCATACCTGGGAGTCGTGGGGGGAGAACAAGTTTCTGACTTCGAAGAGGGTCCTGGATTACCTAATGGTCCCTCACCGTTGGGAGTTCTCGGATCTGGAGGTGAAGTGGTGTTTCAAGAGGGGTGGGAAGAAGCAGTTCAGTAGATTATCCGATCACGCAATCATCACGGCGAGTTTCACTGACCCTGGGAACGTGATTGTTCGTCGCCCTGACCCCCAGCCTGGTCAGAAGTCTAGGCCGTCTCTGGTCGGATACAAGTGTTCGACTTGGGCTGATGAGCATCAGGCTCGACAGCATGTGGATTCGTATCTAGGCGGTGCTGCCTTTTCAAGGTGTCCGTCTGTGACCTGTCCACAGGGTCTGGAGAGTACTATGCTGGAGGCGTACTTGTCACCGACGGTGGACTACTCCACCACGGGTGCGAGAAGACAGAGAGAGCCGTCCAGGCCGGTGCAGCTCACAAGAGCGGAGGAGGAGGTTAAGATGTGTCCGAAGGAGGAAGTGGAGAGGTTGAGGAGGTTAAAGAATGAGGCTAATCGTCTACGCAGAGGTTATCGACGTGATATGATTATGTGCAGATGTCCCCCAACAAAAAGAAAGGTCAGATATACTATCAAACATTTAGTGGTGGATGGGAGGGAGACGGAGGACCGTGAGGAGTGGAAGGAGGAGCTCGACAAGTTCGTTCGTTGCAAGGTGTCGTCCGAAGAGATACGCAATTCCACCGACAGTATGATGGAGGAGATCAGGATGAGGGCTGTGCATGAGATACGTTCCACATCAGTTGTGGGAATTAGTATGGCGCTGCTTCTCAGAGCACGAGCTCGGCTGAAGACCCAGAGGGCTACTGGGCCAGACGGGATACCGTGCGAGATTCTAAGGAGCTTGCCGTGGTGTGCTCTCAGAGCGATCCAGAAGTTGTTCGATAAAATCATCAAGCTCACGATTCCGTATCCTCAGTCGTGGCGTGAGATTCTCGTCTCTTTTATGCCAAAAACTCCAGGGATCACTAAGTTAAAAGACGGACGTTTGCTGTGTATGCAGAATGCTGTTTCGAGATGGTTCAGTTCCTGTGTTGTTCTCTTGGTTGAGGGTCATATTGAAAGAAAAGGAGTGTTTCGTCATATTGGGTTGTATGGTTTCCAGGAACACCGTCGTACACACGAAATCACGGCTAGCATCAAACACATAGGTCAACATGCTGCACAATGGGGAAAAGGGGAAACGGCACACTTGGCGAACGCTGATGTCCTTCAGGCGTTCGATCACTGCACGGTGGCCAATGTCAGGCGCGGGTTGGATCATGCGGATGTACCCCTTTACCTACAGTATGCTCTACTTGACCCCTTGTGCGAATGTGTAGGCACTGTCTATTATGATGGGATTGAGGTGGTGGAGGTTAGGTGGGACAAATGTATTCGGACGGGAGGGCCCGAGGGACCGTTGGCCTTCAATCTCATCGTTGCTGCTATGTGGGGCTCCACGATTCGAGAATGGGACGTACTAGGACTAGGTTATCGTATTGAGTATGTGACTGGCTCGACTAGCTGTGTTTCGATTATTAATCATTTCCTTTGGGCTGACAACTGTTATGTATTGGCTCGGAGTCGAGAGGAACTCACACGCATGTTACACGGTCTAACTACACAGTTACATGATTATGGAATGAGATGGAAGGAATCCAGCCTATTGTATATGGTGTTCGGGGTCGAGCCGCCGCGAGATGTGGAAGGGGAAATACTTCACACTGCTGATCTTGCTCTCTCGGTGGGGTCGGAGGCGTCTGGAGTGTATCGATTTAGAAGGACGACGGAGATGGAGGTGCTGGGGGCTTATATTTGTTCTGAACTACATGTGAATGAACATCATGATTTGGACGCTCGTATTGACTGTGCTCGCAGGGCCTTCTGGGGGCAGGCGACCTTCTTCCGCTCCACGGCCATCCCGTTGAAAGATAAATATGAGAGGTATGCTCAGAGAGTTCAGAGTATTGTGCTCTACGCGGCGGAAGGATGCACGGTCGATTCAAGTTCATTGAGCGCCCTTCATATCTTTGAGGGCAAGTGCCTGTCTGTAATGTCTCGCTGTATACGGAGGGAGGGGGAAAGTTACCAGGAATGGAATACGAGGAGGTATGAACGTGCGAGACAAAAATTTCATGATGCTCACTTCGTGGGCATTGTACAGAAGTTTCTCAGAGTGCATTGGATGTGGGCAATTGACATCCAGGACTTTGCACACAGGCTGATCACAGATCGGGGGGAGCTGGAGGCGAACTCGATGAGAGCTTGGAGAGATTCTCGTTTCTCATGTCTGGCGTTTGGCCGACTGTGGGATAGAATGAGGACGGATTCAAGTGAGGCTCTCAGATGTTGGGGAAACTGGAAGGAGGCCAGCTCTATGAAAAGGCATCGGGGGGGACAGGAGAGCGTCGGACTCCGTCCGTGGTATTATTCATTGGAATCGTTTTACGGTTTATCCTGGTGGGAGTTCTTTGCTGGAAGTTTTGAGCATTTCATGGATTTCGCTGCTAATGTTTGTTCTAGTACTATGTTGAAGTACTTCCAAAAGAAGTGTAAAGGGTTGGCGTCCTCAGGGGTGCCTGTATTCTTGAACTTGGATGAGGATGGAGGGGTTCATATCGGTCAGGATCGGGAGGATACACCAGCATATAGGGATCGCCTCAGCAAACGTATTGCGTTGCATAATATGCGTTGTACACAGTGGGACCTCGATACAGATGGGATACCACTGGACATCCAAGGGGACTCACTGCTTGTTATTAACTGGCTCTGCGGGAAATGGAAAGTATTAGCTCAGGTATATCAGAAAAGGGTGGATACTCTGATTAATAAGTTGGACGAAATGCAGGAAACTTACTTGGTGAGGCCTCCAGAGGCCGGCCGTGACTTCTTCTCTCATTCGTTTCGGGAATGGAACCAGAAAGCAGACTTACTGACCCATCAGGCCCGTCAGGGCCATGTGTACGCCGATTTCGTTTACCTCAACGACTTTGAATCTCAGTGTTATATTCCTTGCCTTATCAAAGCCGGCTTTGATGGGGGAGTTTGTAGCCGCGGAAGTGCCTGTGGTGCATGGATACAGATTGGTCTGCGAAACAAGTATATCTTCTCGCGGACCGACATCATTTTCAAGGATGTGTATCTTGCGGCTTGGTGTCTACCACCGAGCGCCACTGTTACAGATACGGAGCTATCGGCGGCGGAGCGCATATGCGAGGTGCTCCCACAGGTTGTGCAGACCTTCTTTGATCATTCGCAGTGATTTGACACACATTGTTTCTTCTTTTCTGTGTCTTGTATATTCCTGCAGCTTCGCTGCTCACTGTCTTCCTCGATTATCTGTGTGTCCTTTGCGTTTGATTGTGTCATTGCGGCATGTGATTCTCTTTATTCCTTCAGCTTCGCTGTGTGGTATAAGAGCTGACTGCTTGCGTGATGAATAAGAGGCTCTGTTTTGCCTGAGACTTTGTTGGACCTGGCCTCAGTGGCCAAGACGGTCCCAGCAAAGACGCAAAAACCTGGTTGACGGTTTACCGCCGGTTCCAGTTTTGCTCTCCGGGTTTTGGACGCTACCAAGTGGACGCCACCAAGTGTGATAACTTTGGGTCGATTTTGCCAAGATTTAAAGGTATTTGACAATTTAGTTTCAGAAACCAGATTTTTCGCATCTGTAGACGACTGTGAGGCCTCTGCGTCTTAATATGAGCTCTGTAGTCGCACCGAAGAAGCTGCCTAGCCAGGCGGTGAAGCGCGAGGCGGTGGAGGCGGAGCGCGCCCGCGCCAGGAAGCGCGCGCGGGCGGCCCAGTGCGCGGCGAGGGGGGAGAACGGATTCGCTGTGTTCCGTCGCCTCCTGCTGGAGGACGAGTGCTTCCGCCAGGACACTTGCGAAGCGAGCGTGCAGCTCGACCAGCGACACGCCCTCGAGCCCTGGTACCAGCGCGCTGGGCCCGACGGGAGCAGGCTGTCGCCGTGGCCGCGCGTCTTCGGAATCCCGAAATCGTGGGCTGGCCATGGCGGCGCGTTCTTCTCTGAGGCCGTGGAGTCGGGCTTCGCCGCCGACGCGTTCCCCCAGGGGCAGCGCGGCTACTATACGGGCGAGCCGGGCGACGTGTCTGCGGATCTCTGGCTGTTGCAAGCCTGCGCCCTGGCCGCGCGCTTGCAGCAGCTCGAGGGCGACCGCGACATCATGTGCAGGGTGGGGGCCGCCGAGCGCGCGCGGCAGATCTCCTGTGCTGTCCCGCCCGTGCATTTGGCGGACCTGAAGCCGCAGGCGATCCCCGAGTGCCCGTGTGGCAGCAGCTTCTCAAGCCGAAGCCTCAGGCGGCGCGGCAGGTGGCGACTTTCGTGCGCCGGGAGCGGGCGGGCGTGGGCTTCACGTGGAACCTCGCCGCGGGGCACTGTGACCTGGACCAGCAGCGCCTGCTCGCCCCGCTCGAGAGGGATCTCGCGTTGCTCGCCGCGGTGGAGAAGGGCGCCGCGGCTGCAGAGACGGACAAGGGCGTTCTGATTGCCCTCAACCAGTTCCGTGCCCGTCACCGGCGCGGGCAGCCCGATTTCACGGAAGCGAAACTCGCGCGGGGTGTTGCAAGGGTGGCGAAGAAGTATTCGCAAGAATTCGTGCGCATCTGGTTGGACCGGACATGCCGCGAATGGCTGCGGCTGGCGGGGTGCGGGGATGAGTTGGTGGGAGGAGGGGCCGGCGGCGACGACTCTTCTGGGGGCGGCGGCGGCGGTGGCGGTGGCGGGTCCTCTTCGGGCAGCGGTGCGGGCGGTGGACCAGCGTCGGGGTCGGGCTCTGGTGCGCAGGGGCCGGGCGACGGTGGCGCGGGCGGCGACGGCGAGGGGGGCCCAAGAGGCCAGCATTGCGTTTCGGCAGCGGCACAGACGCGTGCACAGCAAGTTCGGACAAGGGGGACATTAAGACGTTTCTGAAGGTGGTGCCTTCCGAATTGCTCGGCCCCGACCACCGGGGGCCGTGCGATCTGGAGGACTTGATCCGGCTGGGATTAAGGCATGTCGGTGAGCCAGGGCCAGGATGTCCGGCGCACGCTCACCTCGATGATGCTCGGAGGGCGGCGGCCGGGGTCTGTCAAGGCATCAGGGTATATACAGGCAATCGCTGGGAGCGGTCGCCGCCGGTGCTCTTCGTGATCGTGGAGCGGGTGATAGGCCAGTGGTACGACAGACGCCCTGTGCGCTTTCCTCAGATTCTGCGGCCTGTGGATTCCCAGTGCGAGTGCGAGTTCTCGGGGGTCGTGGTGCACCAGGGCGAAAGCGCGACAAGCGGACACTATTTTGCGTATGCATCCGTGGGCGTGAACGAATACGCCAAATTCGACGACAGTTCTGTCCAGCTCCAGACTTGGGCGCAGATCGCCGGAAACCACCAGGTGCACATTGGCGCCTATGTGTTTGCGTATGTGCGCAGGGCGGGTCCGCGAGGCGGAGGCGGCGGGCGCGCGGCGGCGGGGTCTGCGGGGGGCGCCAGCGGCAGCGCTGGTGCGGGACCGTCTGGTGCGCCGCCGGCTCCGCCGACTGCGCCTCTATGCAGGCGGGCGCGCGGCGGGGTCTGCGGGGAGCGGCACCGCCGGCGGCGCTGCTTCCAGCGCCGCTGCCGCGCCGTCTGCGCCGCCGAGTGCGCCCGCCGGGCAGCAGGCGTCGGGCGGCGAGCCAACGGGCAAGCGGCGTCGGGCGGGTGGCGGGGATCCTGGCGCTGGCGACGGGGACCCCAGCGCTTCGGGGCAGCCGCAGCCGCCATCGCGCAGGGGCAAGAAGCGCGGGCTGTCCCCGCCAGCTCCGGGCCGCGCGGGCGACGAGGACGACGACGCTGGCAGGGCCGCTGGCGTTCCGTCCGCGGTCCCTGTGCCTGCTGGAGTCCAGCCAGGCGCGGGGGCGTCGCTCGCGGGGGACGAATGGCGGCGCTTTACGCCAGAAAACATTGTCCCCGCGAAGTGCATGGCTCGGACGTGGGGGAACGGAGCTGGTGGGCAATGCCGGAGCGCGCAAAAGCAGGAATGCGGGGATCTGTGCGGGCTGCATTTCAAGCAGCAGCACAAAGATGGTTGGCATGGGCGTGTGGACGGGCCCATCCCGGAGGGAAAGTTGAAGGTGTTCAAGGAGGCCCCGCGTGCGGCGCCTGCGGCTGAGGCTGGCGCGGTGCCCGGCAGCGATGGCGTCGCCGCGAGGGCGCCGACAGGGGGCGGCGAGGGTGCTGGAGGGGCTAGCGCAACCAATGCGGCTTCGGAGCCATCCTCGGGCGGCGAGCGCGGGGGGCGTGGCGGGCGCGCGACGGCGAGGGAAGTCGCCGCCGCTGCCGCGGAGGAGCGCGCGCGGCAGGAGGATCCTGAAGAACGGCGGACGCGCTTGGGCATCGCCGAGCACAACAAGCGGCAGGAGTTGCTCGGCCAGGTCGCCGGAGCCTTCCGACTGCGCCAGGAGGACGTGCCCGTCAGCATCGGCAGGTGGACTGACGAGAAGCTGCGACAGACGCTGCGCCGCCTGCGCCCGGAAAGAGATGACGTGGTGAGCGAGCCAACGATTGTGGCGCTGTCGGAGGAGGCTCTCTGAGTGCTGCACCTCGACGGCGGCTCTCTGAGTGTGTGCCTGTGTGTCTGTGTGTCTGTGAGTCTGTGTGTTCTGTGTGTCTGTGTGTCTGTGTGTCTGCATGTCTGTGTATTTGAGTTTCTGTGTGTCTGTGTGTCTGTGTGTCTGTGTGTCTGTGTGTCTGTGTGTCTGTGTGTCTGCGTGTCTGCGTGTGTGTGTGTGTGTGTGGCTGTGTGTCTGTGTGTCTGTGGTCTGTGTGTCTGTGTGTCTGTGTATCTGTGTCTCTGTTTGTCTGTGTGTCCGTGTCTGTGAGTCTGTATGTCTGTGTGTCTGTGCGTTTGTGTGTCTGTGTGTCCGTGTGTCTCTGTGCGTGTGTGTCCGCGTGTCTCTCTGTCTGTGTGTCTGCATGTCTGTGTATTCGAGTTTCTGTGTGTCTGTGTGTCTGTGTGTCTGCATGTCTGTGTATTTGAGTTTCTGTGTGTCTGTGTGTCTGTGTGTCTGTGTGTCTGTGTGTCTGTGTGTCTGTGTGTCTGCGTGTCTGCGTGTGTGTGTGTGTGTGGCTGTGTGTCTGTGTGTCTGTGGTCTGTGTGTCTGTGTGTCTGTGTATCTGTGTCTCTGTTTGTCTGTGTGTCCGTGTCTGTGAGTCTGTATGTCTGTGTGTCTGTGCGTTTGTGTGTCTGTGTGTCCGTGTGTCTCTGTGCGTGTGTGTCCGCGTGTCTCTCTGTCTGTGTGTCTGTGTGTCTGTGTGTCCGTGTGTGCGTTTCCTCGTCTGTTTGAGCCCCGCGCTTTCCCCCTCCCCCTCCTCCCCTTCCCCTGGCGCTCCGCGGGGGCGGAGTGGCTGGAGTGGAGGGAGGGCTGGCCCCGAAATTTGGCGGTGCCTCCCCCCTCTGGAGCGCCAGCGGGAGTGGCGGGGGGCTGGGTGCGTAGAGGGCCGCATGGGGGTCGCGGGGGAGGGAGGGGTGTCTGTGTGGCTGTGTGTCTGTGTGTTTGAGTGTTCTTGTGTCTGTGTCTGTGTGTCTGTGTGCCGGTGTGTCAGTGTGCCTGTGTGTCTGTGCGCCTCTGTATGTGTGTCGGTGCGTCTGTGTGTCTGTGTGTCTGCGTGTCTGCGTGTCTGTGTTTCTGTGTGTATCTGTGTCTGTGTGTGCGTGTGCTTGTGTGTCTGTGTGTCCGTGTGTCTGTGTGACTGTGTGCTTGTGTGCCTGTGTGTCTTTGTGTCTGTGTGTCTGTGTGTCTGTGTGTCTGTGTTTCTGTGTGTCTGTGTGTCCGTGTTTCTGTGTGTCTGTGTGTCTGTGTGTCTGTGTGTCAGCGTGTCTGTGTGTCTGTGTCTGGCATGTGTGTGCGCTGGTGTGCGTTTGCGTGTGTGTGTGTGTGCGTGTGCGTGTGTCTGTGGCTGCGTGAGTGTTTGCGTGCGTGTGTGTGTGCGGGTGTTCGCGTGTGGGCGTGAGCATCCTTGTGCGGGAGTGGCCGCCGCTGCCGACGGTTCTGGGGGGCCAGCGCGACCTTGGCGGCGCTGGCCTCGTCGGTGGGTGGTGGAGGCTGGGCGACTTCGAGGATTGCGTGTCCGTGTGTCTGCGTTCCTTTTTGCTAATGTGTCTGTGTGTCTGTGTGTGTCTTTTGTGAGTATGTGTGTCCGTGTGTCGTGTGCCTTTGTGTCTCTGTGTCTGTGTGGCTGTGTGTCTGTGTGTCTGTGTGTCCGTGTGTCAGCGTGTCAGTGTGGCAGTGGCAGTGTGTCACTGTGTCAGTGTTTGTCAGTGTGTCTGTGTGTCTGTGTGTCTGTGTGTCTGTGTGTCTGTGTGTCTGTGTGTCTGTGTGACCGTGTGTCTGTGTGTCTGTGTGTATGTGTATGTGTGTCCGTGTGTGTGTGCGTGTCTGTGTGTCTGTGTGTCTGTGTGTCCGTGTCTGCGCCTCTGTGTGTCTGTGTGTCTGTGTGTCTGTGCGTCTATGTGTTTGTGTGTCTGTGTGTCTGTGTGTGTGTACCTGTGTGTCTGTACGTCTATGTGTCTCTGTGTCTTTGAGTGAGTGTGTCTGTGTGGCAGTGTGTCAGTGTGTCCGTGTGTGTCTCTGTGTCTGTGTGTGTGTCTGTGCGTCTGTGTTTCTGTGTGTCTGTGTGTCTGTGTGTCTCTGTGTCTGTGCGCGTGTGTATGCGTGTGAGTGTGTGGGTGTGTGTCTGCCTGTGTGCGCGCGCGGCGCTGGGACCCCCGCGCTTTGCCCCAGTGGCGCTCCGCGGGGGCGGAGTGGCTGGAGTGCAGGGAGGTCCGGCCGCAAAATGGGGCGGTGCCTCCCCCCTCCAGAGCGCCGGCGGGGAGGCCGGGGGCGCGTGGTGTGTGCTTGTGTGATTTGGGTGCGTGTGCGTGTCCGTGGGTGTGTATGTGAGATGTTGTGTGTTTGTGTGTGTGTGCGCGTTCGCGCGTGTGTTTCGACTTCTGCGCGTGGATGTGTGCGTGTGTGTGTGCGTGTGTGTGTGCGTGTGTGCTGAGCATGCTGGCGTGCGTTTGTGTCCTCGTGTTGTATGTGTGTGGCCGTGCGTGCGTGCTGATGTGCGTGTGCTCGTTTGCGTGAGCGCCTCTTTGCTATCCGGATTTTGGACGCTTCCAAGTTTGACAATTCATTCTGAGAAACCAGATTTTTCGCACCTGTAGACGACTGTGAGGCCTTTGCGTCTTAACATGAGCTCTGTAGGCGCACTTTTACTATCGAAACATTTGGCGAAACCAACTTCATGTCGACATGAAAAAAAATGATGTTTAATTTTCGAGAAATGCCTCCAGAAGCTCTCTCCTCCGACTCTCAGCACTTTCGCGCGTGGAAGGAGCTCTACGAGGTTCCCGGCGGTGACCAGCTGTAAAAGCTGTAAAAGCTAGGGCCGCGGGCGGCCGTGGGCGCGCGCGCGCTCGCCATATCTTCGCGTGCTTCGTGAGCTGCAACCCCTTCCCCCTCGGGGGCCACCTGCAGGAGATAGGTGAGCTCTTGTCTGCTTGTGGGATTGGTGGCTATCCTGGTCTTAGGCGCAAAGCCGCTCTGGATCGTTCGTTTTTGTGGGTACTATCATATACTTGTTTGCAGCTGCTCTCTCAGGCCGCCTGCTCTGCTTGTATTGCTGCACTTTGCTTTGAACACGATAGTTGCCAGCGCGTTTCCAGTTTTTCTCTTGTTGCAGCGGGAGTACATTCGTTTTCACAACGCAGTGGGGGCCACCAAGTTGTGGCTGGAGTCAGTTTCTTCGTGAGTTGGACAGATCCTACTACGAAGAGCAGTTTCGTGAACAGTTTCGTCCTCGCCGTTCTTACTCAGAGATGGATTCCGATCTCGGAGACTCAGATTTCGATGAAGAGAACGAATCGAAGAGACAGCGTAAGGAGCTGGGTCTCGAAGGTGATGAGGCAATGGAGGAAGAAGCTGCTGTTGATGCTGCGGGGGCTGGGAGTGGTGGGGGAGGCAGTGCAGGCAGTGGAGGAGGTGCCGCAGCTGGAGGAGACATTGCAGAGCTTCTACGCAGTCAGTTCAAAGTGATGAAGGCAGATATGCAACGCATGCTGAAGCAAAATACGAAGGACATGCGACAGGATATCACTACCCAGGTCCAGGAGCAGGTGGCCCCCATTTCTTCGTCAGTGAAGGAGATTCGTGAGGCCCAAGAGGCCCAGGCTAAGCAGATCCAGGAGCTCCAGGCGAAAGTGAATAGCAATCGGGACCCCTGGGCCGACTCTGCTTCTTCTTTGGGTGGTGCTTCAACTCGTGAATCGGTGCCGCGTGCTTTTCGCAAGCCCCTTGAGCCTCGCGTTCCAACTTGGATTCAGGTCTCGGGCTTTTGCAAAGAAGATCCTCGGAAGATTGAGGACCGTGACCAGGTCAAGCTTCCAGTGGCCACAGCGCGCAACATGATTGCCAAGTTGTACGGTATTTCCCAGGCTCGGGATGACGGTGACGGAAGTATCTTTGATAAGGAGCGTACTGAGCGCGACTTGGCATCTAATAAGTTTGGGGTCACTCGTTTCCGAGTTTACTTCAAGGGTGGCACCTCAAAAGATGTCGTCTGGGGGGTCAGGAAGGAATGGAGTGCCGCTTGGCTTGATCAGAATGCCGATCTTCTTTGCCCGAACGCTTTTGGAAACTACCGTGACCAGTACTTGGGATGGCTTGTGCAACCGGCGCCTCAGGATCGCAGGCGGGTTTCTGAGACACGTGAGGCGACGGCGCAATTCCACGAACGGAAGACAGTGCAGACGGCCCAGGTGCTGTTCGAGGCTGAGGGTCCAGCGAAAGCGTGGATGTATGCCAAATCGACATCTGCTTCGGCGAATGTTTGTATCGGTACGTGGACGGACACGATTGGATGGAAGATTTCAGCTGATAAAATGAAGGAAGTTGTACTGGGATTGACGTATCAGCTTGGGAAGGTGCGCTTAACAGTACTCTGTGACGGTGCCCAGCCTTGTGCGGAGGTTGGAATACACTGAGGTTGGGGACACGCACCTCCGAGTGCATGCGCCATGTTGCTGATCTCGATCTCTCTCTTGTCGCTCTTCAGGAATGCCAGCATTTGAATGATGTTGAAGTTGAGGACATGGGATGGGTCTTCCGTTACTCTGAGTGCAGACGGGCTGCAATCTTGTTTCGGGGATCTTGGAAGCACCTCATCTTAGACTGCATCTCTGGCGGTCGTTGGGTTGCGATTGTATTCCGCCATCTTATATTCGTCTCAGCTTACCTTCCACATCGTGAAACGTGCAAGGGGACAAATGGTGAGCCTAGGGGATCTTCAGAAGGCCACTATGAGAGTTTCGCCTAGTACACCAGCGTGCTGTCAGATCTGACGTCTAAAGTTCTTGCTGCTAAAAAGAAGTACTCCATTCGCGATCTTGTCTGGCAAGTCGATGCCAATGTTGAGGTCTATCCCAATCAGACTGTTGCTAGGATACTCGTGACGGGGGAGGCGGTAGAGGGACCTAAAGCTAAGTCTAGGAAGCGTAAGGCCAAGGAGGGGAGTGCGGACGCCATGCGTGACCAGATGAGGGAGATGTATTGCCAGGCTCTCTTGAAAACCATGGGTGCCCTGAAGCTCCGTCTTGCGAACACCTACGGTACGCGCACACCTACTTGGACACTTTGCACACGTGAGTATGAGCATGTATATGACTACTTCGCTATCCCGATAGATTGGCAGGTTCCAGAGGTCTCTTGCACATGGGTGTTGTCGCCTACTCTTGAACGTACGCGTGCGCGTGAGATGACATTCAGTGATCATAAGTTGCTGCAGCTGCGACTCCCAGAACATCAGGCTAAGTCGCGTCCTCGTTCTCGTCCCTCACTTGCTCGGTGGAAATTGCAGGCAGGTTCGGAGGTACGCCAAATGGCTTGCTTGGAGCGCTCCGCGAGCCAGTACAACCGCTTCGCGGCGCTCTCCGAGGATCTTGAGGCCAACCCCATAGAGCTCATAGGTCAGGCCATCACTGAGGGCGCCCTCGAGACTCTGGATCTCTCCCGCCATGCAGGTGATCAATCTTCTGGGTTCCCGAGGCTTTCTGAGGACCAGCTGAGGATTAAGGAGGAGCACTACAAGATTAGGAAGCAGTACAAGCGGGAGGAGGTGGAGGAGGGGGTGTACAAAAATAGCCTGAAGAGGTGGAGGAGGGTCCGTCGGGATATCGAGCGTGCCCGGTTGATGTATCGTCAGAGGGAGGGGGTTCGACGTAAGCCGAAAGCCACGCAGATGATGGTTGAGGGGGAATTGACACATAATGTCAGTAGGTGGGAGGAGGCTCTTAGGCAACATGGTCTACTTCGGTATTCGAGCGAAGCCCATCGACATGATGCCAATTCTTGTCTTGAGGAGCTCCGAGATAAATGCAAGCAAATGTCGCAACATGCTGGTTGCGCTTGTCCGATCGATATGGGTCTTCTTCTGCGAGCTCGTGCACGTTTGCGGGAGGGGAAGGCTACAGGTCTTGATGGCATCTCAGCTTCTGTGCTCAAGGCCTTACCGTGGGAAGCTCTTCGCCACGTTCTTGTCTGCTTTCAGAGATTATATGGGAGGCAGATTGTTTCACCGCCTTCATGGAGGCGCATCCTTGTCAGTTTCATGTTGAAAGGACCGAAGGCGCGTAGCTTTGATGAGACTCGTGCTCTGGCTATGCTGTCGGTTTTTGGGAATTGGTTCAGTTGTTGTCTCACCATCTTGCTCGAAGCTCACATCAAGACGGTTGCGCCGAGGGGTTGTCAACTGTATGGTTTTGTTGTGGGTCATAAGTGTTATGAGGTTACCGCACCTTTGAAGCATCTTGCTCGTCACGCTGTCTTGTGGAAGGAGGGAGGATTGTCACATCGTCAATTGTGATATCAAGCAGGCTTTTGATTATCTCACAGTTCGGTCGGCTGTTGAATCTCTGCTTGAGTTGGAAGTGGACTCTTCTCTGGTGTATGCGATCTTTGAGGGGTACGCGCACAATGTTGCAGAGCTTTCATTCCAGCAGTGCACTGTTGAGGGCATTCAGTGGGACACCTGCATTCGTGCAGGCTCCATGGAGGCTCCAGCTTTATGGGTGGCTAAATCGTTATGCATTCTGGCGCCTGTCGTTTCACGGTGGCGAGATCGCGGCTATGGTATCCAGCTTTCTATTGAATCGTCCGGGTTGCTCGTCAATCATTGGCTGTGGGCTGACAGTGTTATCTTAGTGGCTTCGTGTCGGGAGGATATGCTGGCCATGCTCACGGATCTGACTACTGCAATTCACCGACACGGCTTCAGGTGGAAGGACAGCTCTTTAGAATACCTTGCTTGTGGTTGCTCTGGACCGCCTCGTGCACTTCAGATTTCGGTGCCTTCTAGCTTGCTTCCGGGCGTCGGGGCTTCGAGCTTCGGCGGGGCGGCCGCCCATGGGGAGCCGTGTTTCCAGCCCGGTGTCGGTGCTGTGGGCTTGAGCGGGGCGCCAATAACAAAAAATGAAGTTTCTGTTCTTGGCGGCCTCGGCTATGGTGAGAAGTCTTCCAATCCCACGGGCTCGGCTCGCGGTGAGGTCGTCAGACCACAGGAAGGCACGCGCTTCTCTCAGCCGATCTCTTATACCATTCCGCAGGTTACTCAGACAATTTTGGGCACCTTGTTGGACGTAGAGTTCTCAGATCATGCAGATATACTTCACCGACTGAAGAAAGCACGCCAGAGCTTTTGGATTGATGCGAATTTCTACACTAGTGCTGTTATTCCAATGGGCCGCAAGCTTGCGCGGTATGATGCACGCGTTCGCTCTTGCTTCCTTTACGGCGTCGAGGGCACCACTTGTGATGCGAATAGTTTGACGTTGATTCACGTGGAGGAAGGGAAGTTTCTCTCGGCTATGTGTCGTCGTCGTAAGAGGGTGAATGAGACGTGGCCTGCATATTGGAGTTCACGGATCAGGCACGCACGCATGTTGATGCTCAACTCTTCCAGGCCTTCACTTGTGCAGCTTACTTTATATCGGCAGTGGTTGTTCGCTAAACATGTTGTGTGTACGGCTTTTGGTCATCTTGCTCAGCCTGCTTGTGACGATCTCAGCCAAGGGATTCTATCGCGTGAACCTGAGTTGCCTCATGTTCTGCGTGGCTCACCTGTGCCTCCTACCCCTGCTCCTGTGCGCAACCGTCGCCAGCAAATCACAGATATGCGTCGTAACGTTTGCCCGCGTCGTGAAGACCCGCCCCAGCCTGTTTCGCAGCCGGCTTCGGATCCACCTCGTAAACGTGTACGCGTGGATTTCGCGAAGGTTTGGGCCACACCGTCTATGCAGAGCGCGCTGTGTATGATGCATGCGTCAGGGGAGTACACTGATCATCGTGATGCCATGGTTCTTGCTTTTGGCGCCCGTGGTCGTGGGTTTTCTCGTCGGCGTTCGCGCGAAGTTACGCAGAGTCTCCAGCCTTGGTTTACGGTGTTCGAAGTCTCTCAGGGGCCTCATTGGGATCAGAGTATGTGTTGGACGGAGCTAGGTTGGCAGATCTTCTTAGTGGACACGCTGCAGAAGCTTGATCTCTCCAAGATATTGGAATTCTGCCTGATAAAAGATGCTACTTCGGGTACCCATTGGAAGGAGGAGGAGGAAACTAAAACAGAGGCCGAACTGCAACGTGAAAATGAACGTCGTGCTAAACGGTTAGTTGCGCTTTTCCAGGGCGAAACCAACTGGAGGATGAACCCTGGGTGGCTGGCTCTAGAGATGAGGGGAGATAGTCAGTGTATAACACGTTGGCTGACGGGTAAAAACAGATGTATGAATGAGATATATAGTAAAACCATCGCCGATATGCACAATAAATTGTACGCCGTGTGTAAGCAGTTCCAGATCTATAGTCCTGAAGCGGGCCGTGATATTTGGAAATGGGTTTATTGGGAGGGGAACGCTGAGGCGGACCATGAGACGCATGTGGCCAGAGAAGGGCAGACTGCTTCAGATGTGCGGTGGGACCTCAATACACTTTCTTCTATTCGTTCGAATCAACATAGTGTACACGCGGTGAGAGGCTCTTTTGATGGTGGCAGATGTGAGTTAGGCACATCTTGTGGCTGGGTGATTGACATTTTTATCTCTTCTAATTTGCCTTCTTCCTCCCTCCCCCCTGGCCTCCCCTCTAATCGTTGGCAGCTCGGTGTAGCCAAGCGGGCGTTTATGCTCCCTTCCCATTGTGCAATCACCCAGGCGGAACTTGCTGCATCTCAGAATTTATTGTCGGGAGTTGTTGATTTGTGCACACATATATGTGGATGGCACATTTCTTTTACAGCTTCGCTGCATAATCTTCCCGCTTTAGTCTATCAGCTTCGCTGCCCTTGTACAGCTTCGCTGTTTAGGTTCTCTGTGTAGTGGCCTGCTTTTTAGGGAGCTCGAACCGGCCAGCGCAGAACTCGCAGACCAGGTTGCTGCTGTCCCTCCTCGGGGATCTCAGCGGTGGCCTGGCCCGCCGGGGGCTTCCTCAAGCCTGTCTCCTCAGGCTGCCCCCTGGGCGGCCGTGTGCGCGCGGGCGGGCCCTGCAATCAATTCGGGTACTTCGTCGGCTGCGACGACCTTCTCTCCTTGGGCCTACAGATGATAGGTGCTGGAGGCCAGCTTTGTTTGGCATCAGAAGTGGGACTGACTTCAACGCATAGGCCGCTGTCGTCGCTTTGTACTTGTTTGTACTGCCTGCTTGCGCTTTCTCCATTATTGCTCTTGCACACGTGTGTATTCTTTGACATTGAGGTACTTTGACAGTTCTGTGACATTGGAGTATCTTGAGATTGAGGTTCTCTGCATTGTATCGGCGTTCCTGTTTTCAGTCTTTCTTTCTTTGAATCGTATCGATCAGAATTCAATATACTTGAGTGCGTTATCAGACACTCAGTTATGCAGGTGATTCAAGAGACTGAGTGCGTCATCATACATTCAGTTATCCGAGAGTTACTTCTTGAGTGCGTTATCAGACATTCAGTTATCACACATTTCACGTGGGCATACGACTCTTGTCTTACCGCGGGTTGCTACGACATATTTCGGACTTTGTGTTTGCGTTGACTCTTGCCATGCTGTGTGTGTGTGTGTTTCGGACATGCGCGCATGTTGGTAGAAGAGCTCCGCGTGATCCTCACTTTGTTCGGAATAAGAGTTTTGCATTTGCCCACTCCCGCTCAAAGAGTGGTGGGTGTCTTGCCTGACTCTGTGCACAGTCGACCGCAAATTCGTTGCGTTTCACGTGCATGGTCTTTCAGTGGTGCTGAGACGGTAATCGCTATATGTGGTTACTGCATGGTCTCGCATTACTTTGAAGTGTACTCGTCATTTTAGTTGTTAGTTTTGTGTTTGTCTCAGTGGTGTTGAGACGGTAATCGCTGTATAAACCAGTGGTTACTGTATGGTCTCTCACTGCTTCTATTCTCAGTGGTGCTGAGACGGTAATCGCTATATGTGGTTACTGCATGGTCTCGCATTGCTTTTACTCCCTCTTTATATTTTAGTTGTATTCTCGTGTATTGGCAGTCTTGTGCATATCTGTACAGCTCCGCTGTTTGATGCACCTCTGCTTCAATCTTCGCAGCTTCGCTGTCTTCCTGTACAGCTTCGCTGTTTAGGTTCTTTGTGTTTAGGCCTGCTCCCATGGGAGCTCGAACCGGCCTTCGCAAAAGACGCAAAAGACCAGGTTGCTGCTGTCCCTCCTCGGGGATCTCAGCGGTGGCCTAGCCCGTCGGGGGCTTCCTCAAGCCTGTCTCCTCAGGCTGCCCCCTGGGCGGCCGTGTGCGCGCGGGCGGGCCGTGCAATAAATTCGGGTACTTCGTCGGCTGCGCCGACCTTCTCTCCTTGGGCCTACAGACGATAGGTGCTGGAGGCCAGCTCTGTTTGGCATCAGAAGTGGGACTGACTTCAACGCATAGGCCGCTGTCGTCGCTTTGTGCTTGTTTGTCATGCCTGCTTGCGCTTTCTCCATTATTGTTCTTGCACACGTGTGTATTCTTTGACATTGAGGTACTTTGACAGTTCTGTGACATTGGAGTATCTTGAGATTGAGGTTCTCTGCATTGTATCGGCGTGCCTGTTTTCATTCTTTCTTTGAATCGTATCGATCAGAATTCAAGATACTTGAGTGCGTTATCAGACATTCAGTTATGCAGGTGATTCAAGATACTAAGTGCGTTATCAGACATTCAGTTATCCGAGAGTTACTTCTTGAGTGCGTTCTCAGACATTCAGTTATCACATATTTGACGTGAGCATACGACTCTTGTCTTACCGCGTGTTGTTACGACATATTTCGGACTTTGTGTTCGCGTTGACTCTTGCCATGCTGTGTGTGTGTGTCGGACATGCGCGCATGTTGGTATAAGAGCTCCGCGTGATCTTCACTTTGTTCGGAATAAGAGTTTTGCATTTGCCCACTCCCGCTCAAAGAGTGGTGGGTGTCTTGCCTGACTCTGTGCACAGTCGACCGCAAATTCGTTGTGTTTCACGTGCATGGTCTTTCAGTGGTGCTGAGACGGTAATCGCTATATGTGGTTACTGCATGGTCTCGCATTACTTTGAAGTGTACTCGTCATTTTAGTTGTTAGTTTTGTGTTTGTCTCAGTGGTGTTGAGATGGTAATCGCTGTATACACCAGTGGTTACTGTATGGTCTCTCACTGCTTTTATTTTCAGTGGTGCTGAGACGGTAATCGCTATATGTGGTTACTGCATGGTCTCGCATTGCTTTGAAGCGCACTTGCTATTTTAGTTCTCTTAGTTTCGTGTTTGTCTCAGTGGTGTTGAGACGGTAATCGCTGTATAAACCAGTGGTTACTGTATGGTCTCTCACCGCTTCTTTTCTCAGTGGTGCTGAGACGGTAATCGCTGTATGTGGTTACTGCATGGTCTCGCATTGCTTTACTATTCATTCCATTTTAGTTGTTTCTTAGTGTGATATACGCTCTTGGGCATTGCTGTACAGCTTCGCTGTTGGTACGCTCAGCGTTTTGCTCTCAGGCTCTGTTCTGAGTTGCTTTGTGTTTCGGTCTGCCTCCGTGGAGGCTCGAATCGACCGTCCGCAAAAGACCGCAAAAGACCAGGTTGACGGTTCACCGCCGGTGCCAGTACCTCGTAGAGCTCTTCGGCATCGATGAGCTAGTACCTCGTAGAGCTCTCGGCATGGATGAGCTAGAGGAATTCGGGCGCGGGGTGCGGCTAGTATCTCTATCTCGTAGAGCTTCTCGCCAAGATGAGCTAGGAGGAATTCGGGCGCAGGGTGGGGCTAGTTGGCCGACCCGACCTTGAGAGACAATCGTAGAGCTTCTCTTAGCAAGCACCTCGTAGAGCCTCCCTTAGCAAGTTGCTGGAAGCTTAAGAGTAATTCCAGCGCGCTGGAGAGCTAGTTGGCAAGAAAAATCTCGACGGACCTTTTGGTGACTTTTGGTCGGTTGAAAATACCTCGTAGAGCTCTTCGGCATCGATGAGCTAGAGGAATTCCGGCGCGGGGTGGAGCTAGTTGGTCGACCCGACCAGAAAGGACAAAGTGACAACTTTTGGGTGGTTTTGCGAATATTTGAAAGATATGCGACCATTTATTTTGAGAAACCAGATTTGTCGCACCTGTACAAGGTTATTAGAGCCTCCGCGTCTTAATATGAGCTCTCTAGGCGCACTTTTACTGCCGAAGCACTTGGAGGAACCAACTTTATTTCGACGTGAGAAGCTCTCTCTTTCGACTCTGAGCTCTTTCACGCGTGAACGGAGCTCTACGAGGTTCCCGGCGGTGACCAGGTTGACGGTTCGCCGCCGGCGCCATTTTGTTCTCGAAATTCAACAATTCGTTTGAGCTCTAGTACTTTTTCCCATCATTTTCGATTTTATTCCCGCTCGCCGTCTTGATCTCAGCTCGATCGGGTGACTTTTACTGCCAAAAAGCAGGCAGGCGGGATCGGCGATTTCGAGTCATCTCGACAGGCGTTGTCGGTTTTTTGTATTTAACTCGAGCTACAGGACAGCTACAGAGCTGATATTTACAGAAACCGATTCAGAATAATGAGGCGCGTTTTTCTCTTGAATTCAGAGCTCTGAGCTCGGTCTGCTGCCCGAGCTAGGTTCGCGAAACTATTTGTACTGGTCGGTGTCCTGCACTTAACGGGCTGTAGGGGGGGCTACAGGGCTGATAATCAGAAGAATCCATTCGGATTCGTTGCGCCATTCGCGTCCGCCTGTCGCATCCAGAGGTCTGAACTCGGTTTACTACTCGAGCTAGAGCGAAACTATGTGTATTGTCCGAGTCATCTTGAAAGGTGCTGTCGGTTCTCTGCACTTAACTCAGGCTGTAGGGGGGCTACAGGGCTGATAATCACAGAAATCGATTCAGAGACATCAGGCGCCTCCGCCCCTCGCATTCAGAGGTCTGAACTCGGTCTCCTACTCGAGCTATGTTCGCGAAACTATACGTATTGTTCGAGTCATCTTGAGAGGTGCTGTCGATTTTCGCACGTAAACTCGAGCTGTAGGACAGCTACAGAGCTGATACGCACATAAACTGATTCGAAATCATTGTGCGCGTTTGTCTGTTACATCCAGATGTCTGAACTGGGTTTGCTACTCGGGCTAGGTCCGCAAAACTTTTCGTATTCTTCAAGTCACCTTTGCAGATGTTGTCCCTTTTCTGTATTGAACTCGGGCTGTAGAGAGCTACGACCTGGTACGCACAGAAAACGATCCAGATATCAGGGGCGTTAACGGCTGTTGCATCGACAGGTCTGAAACCGCTCGGGCTGAAAAACTACTTGTTCTCTACAATATTGATTCGCATTACATATGGTCAGGAAGCTCTACGAGTCCCCCGGCGGTAAGAAAGGTTGACGGTTTACCGCCGGCGCCCAGTAACTCGTAGAGCTTCCCTTAGCAAGTTGTTGTTGAAAGGTCAAGAGTAATTCTGGGGCGCTGGAGAGCTAGTTGGCAAGAAAAATCTCGACGAACCTTTTGCTGACTTTTGGTCGGTTGAAAATTTTGTTCTCGTAATTCAACCATTCGTGAGAGCTCTAGTATTTTTCCCGTGATATTCGATCTTATTCCCGTTCGACATCCTGATCTCAGCTTGATCGGGTATCTTTTACTGTCAAAAAGCGTCCAGGCGGGATCGGTCGTTTCGAGTCATCTTAATACGCTCTCTCGGTATATTGGACTGAACTCGAGATAGAGAACCGCTACAGAGCTGGTAAGCGCACCTTATCGAGAATGATTAGGCGCGTTCGTCTGTTGCATCCAGAGGTCTGAACTCGGTTTGCTAGCCGAGCTAGGTCCGCAAACCTACTCGTATTATTCGAGTCATCTTGACAGGCGCTCTCGATTTTCTGTATTAAACTCGAACTATACGACAGCTACAGAGCTGATACTCACAGAAACCGGTTCAGAATCATCATTCGCGTTTGTCTGTTGAATCCAGAGCTCTGAACTCGGTCTGCTGACCGATCCTGAATCGCGAAACTATTCGTATTGTTCGAGTCATCTTGAGAGGTGCTGTCGGTTTTCTTAACTCGGGCTGTAGGGGGGCTACAGTGTTGGTGGTCAGGAATCGATTTGAAGACATCAGGCGCGTCCGCCTGTCGAATCCAGAGCTCGGAACTCCGTCTGCTGCCCGAACTAGATCCGCGAATTTTTCGTATTGTTCGAGGCATCCTGAGAGGTGCTGTCGGTTTTCTGAACAAAACTCGGGCTGTAGGGGGCTGCAGGGCTGGTAATCACAGGAATCGATTCGGAGACATCAGACGCGTCCGCCTGTCATTGAGAGGTCTGAACTCGGTGATACTCGAGCTAGGTTTGCGAAACTATTCGTTTTGTTCGAATGATCTTGAGAGGTGCTGTCGATTCACGTAGGAGAGCTACAGAGGTCGTACATCAGACAATCCAGAAGCATCGGGGGCGTCCGGCTGTTGCATCGAGAGGTCTGAAATCGCTTGGGCTGAAAAACTATTCGTTCTCTGCAATACGAGCTCTACGAGTCCCCCGGCGGTAAGAAAGGTTGACGGTTTACCGCCGGCGCCCAGTTATTGCTGGAAGCTTAAGAGTAATTCCAGGGCGCTGGAGAGCTAGTTGACAAGACAAATCTCGACGGACCTTTTGCTGACTTTTGGTCGGTTGAAAATTTTGTTCTCGAAATTCCTCACTTCGTTTGAGCTCAGTTTACCGTGATATTCGATCTTATTCCCGCTCGCCATCTTGATCTCGCCTCGATCGGGTATCTTTTACTGCCAAGAAGCGTCCCGGCGGGATCGGTCGTTTCGAGTCATCTTGATACGCGCTCTCGGTATATTGGACTTAACTCGAAATACAGGACAGCTACAGATCTAAGCACACGTCATCGATCCAGAATCATCAAGCGCGTTTGTTTGTTCCATCAGGAGGTCTGAACTCGGTCTCAAACCTATTCGTATTATTCGAGTCATCTGACAGGCGCTCTGGGTTTTCTGTACTTAACTCGAGCTATATGACAGCTACAGCTGATACTTACAGAAACCTCCAGAATCATCAGCCGCGTTCGTTTGTTGAATCCAGAGCTATGAACTCGGTCTGGTGTCCGATCTAAAATCGCGAAACTATTCGTATTGTTCGAGTGATCTTTGAGACGTGCTGTCGGTTTCTGTACTTAATCCAGGCTGTAGGGGAGTTACAGTGCTCGTAGTCATAGGAATCGATTTGAAGACATCAGGCGTGTCCGCCTGTAGAATCCAGAGCTCGGAACTCGGTCTGCTGCCCAAACTAGTCCGCGAAACTATTTGTACTGTTCGAGTCATCCTGAGATGTGCTGTCGGTTTTCTGCACTTAACTCGGCTGTAGGGGGCTGCAGGGCTGGTAATCACTGGAATCGATTCGGAGACATCAGACGCGTCCAGCTGTCGCATTCAGAGGTCTGAACTCGGTCTGATACTCTGGAATCGACGGACGTTGCGAGTCTTCTCGACACCCGTTCATGGTTTTCTATGCTTCTCTCGAGATTTAGGGCAGCTGCAGAGCTGATACTTACAGAAAACCGATTCATAATCATTCGGCGCAGAGCTCTGAACTCGGTCTGCTTCTCGAGCTAGGTCCGCACAACTATTCGTATTCTTCAGGTCCTTTTGATGAGTGCTGTCCGTTTTCTGCACTGAACTCACAATCCAGAATAAGCACAGAGCTTGTATGCACATGATAGGATCCTACCGTCTGTTGCATCGAGCGGTCAGAACTCGGTCTGCTACCCGAGCTAGGTCCACAAAACTATTGGTATCTTTAAGTTCTCTTTTCAGGCGCTGTCGGTCTTCTGTACTTAACTGGATATGTAGCAGAGTTGCAGAGCCCGTGCGCACGGAAACCGATCCAGAATCATCAGAGGCGTTTGGCTGGAGCATCTAGAGCTCTGAACAAAGTCTGCTACCCGAGCGACCGATTTTTAATTCAAGCTGAAGGTGCTTTTTAACTCGAGCTGCAGATCAGCTTGTGAGCTCTTTCTCACAGGAGTCTTAAAGAAAACTCCTCAATGTGTACGGGGCAGCCCCGCACGAGACAAGAGCTCTACGAGGCTCCCGGTGGTAAGCTGGTTGACAGTTTACCGCCGGCTCCCAGCTGGGCCAAGCCGGCCCGGGCGGACAATGTGGTAACCTGGGGTCGGTTTTTTGAAGATAACGAGAGATTTTGAAATTCATTTTGCAGATTTGAATTTTTATTCTATGCAGTGAATCATGGCGCTTTCGATGCAATCCTTAGGGCCCTAGTTGCATTATTCCGATCAAAAGATTGGGGGGGAACCAGAATTGTGTACAACCGAAAACAACATTTCTTTAATTCTTATAGCTGGTATTAAGAAGCGTTCTGCTGTTATCTCGGAACCGACTTGGTCTATTCAGAGCTCTACGTGGGTCCCGGCGGTAACCTGGTTGACGGTTTACCGCCGGCTCCCAGTTGGCCGACCCGACTTGAAGAGACAATCTGGTATTTTCGGTCCGTTTTGCAATCTTTGTGCAAAATTGTAAAGTTTATTTTAGGAACTGGTATTTTTCTTACCTGTAGTGGGTTGCGCCGCGTCTGCCAGTGAAATTCTCAGGTCCGTAGCTGCAATATTGCTATCAAAAGACTTGAGGGGACCGTCGGCCGTTTCGAGCGAGCATCTTGACACGCGTTGACGGGTTTCTGTACTTCTCAAGATTTAGAGAGTACAGAGCTGCTACTTACAGAAACCGATTCAGAATCATCAGTCGCGTTTGTCTGTTCCATAGAGAGGTCTGAACTTGGTCTGCTACTCGAGCTAGATCTGCGAAACTATTTGTATTGTATGTGTGATCTGAGAGGTGCTGTCGGTTCCCACTTGCATCAACCGACTTTCGGTGAAAGCTGAAAAACATAATTTTTAAAGCTTTTCAGCTCACGCGTAAGAAAGCTTCCCCCCTGTGTTCCAAGCAGCGTCGTACAGACAAGAGCTCTACGAGGCTCCCGGCGGTAACCTGGTTGACGGTTTACCGCCGCTCCCAGTTGCTCTCCGGGTTTTTCCCGGAGAGCTCTCCCCATCCTTTTTGCCGGTCCAGAATCCCCGCAGAGGCTCGTTTGGGCCGGCAGCGGGTGCGGGGGCGCTTGCAGCGCGCGTCCACGCGAGCCTGCACGCGTGCAGGCACGCGTGGATGCGTTTCTGGCAGCGCTTCAGAAGCGCTTCTGGGGAGCTCCCCAGCCTTTTCCAGGAAAGATTTCCGTCCCAAATCTGTCCCAGAGGGTGTCTTCGCTCTCTGGGTTTTGGACGCTACCAAGTGGGCGCTACCAAGTTCCCGACGGTTTCTTTGCTCTCCGGGGTTTGGACCCTACCAAGTGAACTTTGGGTCGGTTGGGCGAACTTTGTGAGAGATTTGAACATTCGTACTTGGTAGAGGTCTTCGTCATCGATGAGCTAGAGGAATTCCGGCGCGGGGTGGAGCTAGTTGGCCCACCCGGCCGGGGCGGACAAAGTGATGACTTTTGGTTGGTTTTGCTAAAATTCAAAAGATATTCAAACAATTATTTTGAGAAAGCAGATTTTTCGCCGAACATTGGCATATAAAGTCTCTTTGACAGCAGGTCAGCTCCCCCGATGCATTCTCTGATGAGTTGACTTCCAGGAACCGGAGAATCTTTATTTTATTCCCGGAGAGCTCTCTGAGAGCTAGAGGGTTTTTGAATTAGAAGCTGGGCGGTTTCGGTGCCCGCCAGCAGCCCATCCCCGCCGCTCCACGATCCCCGCAGCAGTTCGCCCGACCCGGCAGCGGGTTCGGGCGCGCTTTCCACGTGTGCCTGCACGCGTGCAGGCACGCGTAGAAGCGTTCCTGGCAGCGCTCCAGAAGCTCTGCAGGGGGGCCCCCCAGAGCTCTCTAGGAAAGATTTGCTGTTCTCGACGGTCTCTTCGCTCTCCGGTTTTTGGACCCTACTAAGTGACTCTATTTCGATTCTGAGCATTCTTACCAGTGCAAGGAGCTCTACGAGGTTCCCGGCGGTGACTAGGTTGACGGTTCACCGCCGGCGCCAGTTATCAGATCATGCTATCATCACGGCGAGTTCCACGGACCTTGGGAAAGTGATTGTTCGTCGGCCAGACCCCCAGCCTGGTCAAAGTTTTAGGCCGTCCCTGGTCGGATGCAAGTGTTCGACTTGGGCTGATGAGCATCAGGCTCGGCAGCATGTGAATATGAATCTAGGCGGTGCGCCCTTCGCTCGTTCGGGGTGTCCGTCTGTGCTCAGCTCCGAGTGCTAGGTTGAGGAGGTTAAAGAATGAAGCCGATCGTCTACGCAGAAGTTAGCGACGTGATATGATTATGTGCAGATGTCCCCCAACAAAACGAGAGGTCAGATATACTATCAAAGATTTAGTCGTGGATGGGAGGGAGACGGAGGATCGTGCGGAGTTGAAGGAGGAGCTCGACAAGTTCGTTCGTTTCAACGTGTCGTCCGAGGAGGTACGCAATTCCAGTAACACTATGATGGAGGAGATCAGGATGAGGGCTGAGCATGAGGTACGATCCACATCAGTTGTGGGAATTAGTATGGCGCTGCTTCTCAGAGCACGGGCTCGGCTGAAGACCCAGAGGGCTACTGGGCCAGATGGGATACCGTGCGAGATTCTCAGGAGTTTGCCGTGGTGTGCTCTCGGATCGATCCAGAAGTTGTTCGATAAAATCATCAAGCTCATGACTCCTTGTTCGCAGTCGTGGCGTCAGATCCTCATCTTTTATGCCCAAGATTCCAGGGATCACTAAGTTAAAAGACGGTCGTTTGCTGTGTATGCAGAATGCGGCTTCCAGATGGTTCAGTTCCTGTATTGTTCTCTTGGTTGAGGGCCATGTTGAAAGAAACGGTGTTTTTCGTCATATTGGGTTGTATGGGTTCCAGGAACATCGTCGTACACACGAAATCACGGCTAGCCTCAAACATATAGGTCAACATGCTGCTAACTGGGGAAAAAGGGGAAACGGCGCACTTGGCGAACGATGATGTCCCCCAGGCGTTCGATCATTGCACGGTGGCCAATGTCAGGCGTGGGTTGGATCATGCAAATGTGCCCTTGTACTTACAGTATGCTCTACTTAACCCCCTGTGTGAATGTGTAGGCACTGTCTACTATGATGGGATTGAGGTTTTGGAGGTGATGTGGGACAAGTGTATTCGGACGGGAGGGCCTGAGGGCCCATTGGCTTGCAATCTTATTGTTGCCGCTATGTGGAGTTCCACGATTCGAGAATGGGACGTGCCAGGGCTAGGTTATCGTATTGAGTTTGCTACTGGCTCGACTAACTGTGTTTCCGTTGTTAATCACTTCCTCAGGGCGGACAACTGTTATGTTCTGGCTCGGAGTCGGGAGGAACTCACGCGCATGTTACACGGTCTAACTACACACTTACATGGTTATGGTATGAGATGGAAGGAGCCCAGTCTATTGTACATGGTGTTCGGTGCTGCTCCTCCGCGTGATGCGGCAGGGGAAATATTGCGAACTGCTGATCTTGTTCTTTCGATTGGGTCGGGAGACTCTGGAGTGTATCGATTCAGAAGAGTGACGGAGATGGAGGTGCTTGGGGCCCACATTTGTTCTGAACTACATGTAAATGAGCATCCAGATTTGGATGCTAGTATTGACTCCGCTCGAAGGGCGTTCTGGGGCCAGGCGTCCTTCTTCCGCTCCACGGCCATTCCGCTGAAGGATAAGTATGAGAGGTATGCGCAGAAGGTTCAGAGTATTGTTCTCTACGCGGCAGAAGGATGTACGGACGATTCTAACTCATTGAGTGCCCATCATATCTTTGAGGGTAAGTGCCTGGCTGTCATGTGTCGTTGTGTACGGAGGGAGGAGGAAAGTTATCAGGAGTGGAATACGAGGAGGTACGAACGTGCGAGACAAAAATTTCATGATGCACATTATGTGGGTATTGTACAGAAGTTTCTCAGAGTGCACTGGATGTGGGCAATCGACGTCCATGATTTTGCCCAGAGGTTGATCACATATCAGGAGGCGCTGGAGGTGAACTCGACAAGAGCTTGGAGAGATTCTCGCTTCTCATGCCTGGCGTTTGGCCGGCTGTGGGATAGAACGAGAACAGATTCAAGCGAGGCTCTCAGATGTTGGGGGAAATGGAAGGAGGCCAGCTCACTGAAACGACATCGTGGGGGCAGGAGAGTGTGGGACTTCGTTCATGGTGTTTTTCTTTGGAATTGTTTTATGGTTTATCCTGGTGGGAGTTCTTTGTTGGAAGCTTGGAACATTTCATGGATTTCGCTGCGCATGTTTGTTCTAGTAGTATGTTGAAGTATTTCCAGAAGGAATGCAAAGGCCTGGCGTCCTCAGGGGTGCCTGTGTTCTTGAATATGGATGAGGATGGAGGGGTTCATATCGGTCAGGATCGGGAGGACACCAGCATATAGGGATCGTCTTAGCAAACGTATCGCGCTGCATAACATGCGTTGCACGCAGTGGGACCTCGAAACGAATGGGATACCATTGGACATCCAGGGGGATTCACTGCTTGTGATTAACTGGCTCTGTGGGAATTGGAAAGTATTAGCTCAGGTATATCAGAGAAGGGTAGACACTCTGATAAATAAGCTGGACGAGATGCAGGATGCATACTCGGTGAGGCCTCCAGAGGCTGGCCGTGATTTCTTCTCTCATTCCTTTCGGGAATGGAATCAAAGGGCTGACTTACTGACCCATCAGGCCCGTCAGGGCCATGTGTGCGCCGATTTCTTTTACCTCAGTGATTTCGAATCTCAGTGTTTTACTCCTTGCCTTATCAAAGCTGGCTTTGATGGGGGTGATTGCAGCCGCGGAAGTGCCTGTGGCGTGTGGATACAGATAGGTCTGCGTAACATGTATATCTGTTCGCGGACCGACATCACTTTCAAGGATGTGTATATTGCGGCTTGGTGTCTACCACCAAGTGCCACGGTCACAGATGCGGAGTTATCAGCGGCGGAGCGCATATGCGATGTGCTCCCACAGGTTGTGCAGACCTTCTTTGATCATTCGCAGTGATAAGTCGCACATTGTTTCATCTCACACTATTTCTTCTGGTATATTTTAACAGCTTCGCTGTTTTATTTGTTCTTCGTTGTCATTCTGTGTGCTTTGCGATTGATTGTGTCATTGCAGGCTTCTGATTCTCTTTATTCCAACAGCTTCGCTGATGTGAAATAAGAGCTGACTGCTTGCGTGACGAATAAGAGGCTCTGATTCGCCTGAGACTTCGTTGGACCTGGCGTCAGTGGCCAAGACGGTCCCAGCAAAGACGCAAAAAAGTCAAGGTTAACGGTTTACCGCCTGCGCCCAGTTCCGGCGCGGGGTGGAGCTAGTTGGCCCACCCGACCCAGGCGGACAATGTGGTAAATTTTGGTCGGTTTTGCTAAGATTTGACAGATTCCCGAGCGAAGCCAGGTACCGACTTCACGTTGACAGTCCAAAACTGGTATTTTTTCAGTTTTACAGAAAATGCCATCAGACGCTATCTGCTTGCACTTCTATTTTTTTCACGCGTCTGCCCGCATTTCTAGTACCTCGTGCGTCTTAATATGAGCTCAGTAGGCGCATTTTTATGATGATAGAATTTGGAGGAACGAGCTTCACGTCGACATGAAAAATACAAAATTGAAGATTTTACGAAAATCTTCCGCAATTCTGAGCACTCTTACGCGCCTAAGGAGCTCTACGAGGTTCGCGGCGGTGGCCAGGTTGACGGTTCACCGCCGGCGCCAGTACTGGCTTCTAACGCTTCCATGCCTCGTAGAGCTCTCCGGCAAGATAAGCTAAGAGGAATTTGGGCACAGGGTGGAGCTAGTTGGTCGACCAGGCTCGGACGGAGAATGTGGTGACTTCGGCTTGGTTTTCGTAGGATTTAAGAGATATGTGACAGGTCATATTGCGAAAACAGATTTTCACATTGAGCTTCAAAGAATGCAAACATAAATATGTCAAGAACATCTTTATTCTAGTCCTCTGCTTCGATCATTAGCATTCTTACAAAGGCAAGGAGCTTTACGAGGGTACCGGCGGTGAGGAGGATGACAGTTGACAGGATGTGGCCGAGGAGGCAATTAGCTTGTCTTCAGGTAGCACGGGAACCTCCTGCGAACTGCCCCCCTGTACTGCCTTGACGAGGACCTCTGCTGAGGTGGCGTGCACTCTGCTGCAATCCATACCTCGTAGAGCTCTGATCGTAACAGAGCTAGAGGAACTTGGCGACAGGGTGAAGCTAGTTGACGAAATATCGGAAGAGGACGCGATCATACCTTCCGTGACCTGGCTCAGCCGATTTTGAAGTTCCAACCATTCGTTTGGGCTGATAATTGCGCAGAGCGGAGCTTTGTATTACAGAAGGTACCTCTGGAATCCTTGGCTTATTCAGTCGAAAAATTCTCCCGAGCAAAGCCAGAAACCCGACCTCATATCTACTTGGAAAAATGCACAATTCAAGACTTTACTTCGATTCTGGGCTCTTACGCTGCAAGAAGCTCTATGACGTGCCCGGTGGTGACCAGATTGACGGTTCACCCTCGCGCCAGTCTAACGCGGTGGGTGCTCAGTATTTCTGTTCCGCCGATTCGGATTCGGGTTCTCGTGGCAGACCGTAAACCGTTTAAAAACCAAGGTTGGCGGGTTACCGCCGGCTCCCAGTGCGAGATCGCCGCGCCCGGATTCTGCGAGGAAGCTCAGCGAAATCGTGGCGGTAACGAAGGTGCCCGCGGGAGTTTCAGGAGATCGCCGGTTGGCCGCTGAAGGCCAAGAGGCCCCGCAGATCTCTAGGGGTCTGAGGCCCCCATAGGCCCTGGAAAAGCAGCGCGCGCCCCAGAACGCGATCGTGCGATCGCGTCCACAGACGACGACCACTACCACCGCGACCACTCCGGCGTTATCGCGACGGCGGTGGCGGCTGCGGCGGCGGGCCCCGCCGGGTCGGCGGCGGCGACTGCGTGGCAGCCGCGAGCCTGCTGGGGCCCTCGTCGGCCACTGTGGTAGTCGCGTCACTTCTGCAGTCTGGCTACCCGTGTATCCTGGAATCGTGGATTCGCGCAGAGTCTACCAACGGCGACCGCGCAGTCGGCTAGAACGCAAGCGCGGGCGTAGCGCGTCCGTGCTTGTAGTATGTCGGCAGATGTATTCACTGACTCGTAGAGCTTCCCTCAGAGCGTTAACGGCGAAGCTAGAAGAGTAATGCCGGCGTGCTGGCGGGCTAGTTGGCCAAAAAATCTCGACGGAAGTACCTCGTGTGTGAACTTTGGGCCGTATGGGCGAACATTGCGAGATATTTGAACATTCGAGAACCGGTATTTTTCGAAGCTGTAGTGGGTTATGCCGCGCCCGCCAGTGAAATTCTCAGGTCCGTAGCTGCAGTATTACTATCAAAACACTTGAAGGATCCGACTTTGGATGAACACCGAAAAACGTGTGTCTCTGTGTGTGTGTTTTTTGTGCGAGTTTTTCAGCTTACGCTTGAGAAAGCTCTCTCCATGTGTTCTGAGCACCCCCGCGAGGAAAAGAGCGCCGCGAGGCTCCTGGCGGTAACCTGGTTGACGGTTTACCGCCGGCTCTCAGTTTTGCATAATTTGGCCCGGTTTAATTTCGATTTCTCGGAATTTGAACATTCGTTCCGATTCCGAGACTTGAGCTTTAGTACTTTTCCTCTTCATGTTCGATATTGTTTCCGCTCGCCATCTTAATCTCAGCTCGATCGGGTACCCATTACTGCCAAAAAGCACTCAGGCGGGATCGGCTGTTTCGAGTCATCTTGACAGGTGCTGTCGGTTTTCTGTCTTAACTCGAGCTGTGGGACAGCGACAGAGCTGGCAAGCACACCTAATCGATCTAGAACCGTCAGGCGCGTTCACGTGAAGCATCCAGATGTCTGGGCTAGGTCTGCTACTCGAGCTAGGTCCGCGAAATAATTCGTACTCTATTGTGATTTTTTTGAGATGATGATTCATTTTTTCACTGAACTCGAGCTGCAGAGGAGCTACAGTGCTTTCTGGCACAGGAATTAGAAGGCAATCGTCAGGCGCAATAATCTGCAGCATCTAGGCGCCTGAAGACGGTCTGCTGTCAGCGCTGGCGCCGAACAACCATTCGTACTCTGCTAGTTTTTAGAGATGTTGATCGTTTTCTTCACTTAACTCGCGCTACAGATGATCTACAGAGCTGTTCGGCACAGCAGTCGGGATGAAATCATCAGGCGCGCTAGTTTAAATTATCTAGACGCCTGAAATCGGTCTGCGATCAGCGCCGGGGCTGAACACCTATTTGTACTCTGCTATTTTTTTGGAGATGGTCATGGTTTTCTTGATTCAACTCGAGCTGCAGATGTTCTACAAAGCTGTTTGATACAACAAGCATCAGCACATCATTAGACGCGCTAGTTTAAAGTATCTAGACGCCCGACCTCGGTCTGCTATCAGTGCTGGAGCCGAAACACTATTCGTACCCTGCTAATTTTCTGGAGATGGTAATGATTTTCTTGACTTCACTCGAGCTTCAGATGAGCTACAGAGCTGTTTGGCACAAGAATCGGGAGGAAATCATCAGGCGCGCTAGTTCAAAATATCTAGTTACCTGAACTCCGTCTGCTGTCAGCGCTGGGACTAAACAACAATATTCGTACCCTGCTAATTTTCTGGAGACGGTGCTGATTTTCTTGACTGATCTCGAGCTCCAGATGAAACACAGAGCTGTTCTGCGCAGCAATCGGAAGGAAACCATCAGGCGCGCTAGTTTAAAATATCTAGACATCTGAACTCGGTCTGCTATCAGCGCTGGGACTAAAAAGCTATTCGTACTCTGCTAATTCTTGAGAGATGGTATTGGTTTTCTGGACTTAACTCGAGCTGCAGAAGAGCTACAGAGCTATTTGGCACAGCAATCAGAAGGAAATGGTCAGGCGCGCTAGTTTAAAGTATCTAGACGCCTGACCTCGGTCTGCTACCAGCGCTAGGGCCGAAGAACTATTCGCACTCTACTTTTTTTTTAGAGATAGTGGTTTTCTTTACGCTGTTCGGCGCAGCAATCAGAAGGCGCGCTACCTCAAAGGCGCCTGAACTCGGTCTGGTATGTTCCTTTTTTTTTGTCCAGAGATGCTTTCCCTCTCTCCTTCTTCTCCTCCGCGTCCTCCTTGATGAGACCGCGCCCTCGCACGCGCAATGCGAGATTGCCGCGCCCGCATTGCACGAGGAAGCTCTACGAGTTCCCGGCGGTAACCAAGGTATTTTCGCGGTAACCAAGGTATCTCTACGACGAAGCTTCACGATGGCCAGGAGGGCATTTTTCGCACATGCACCGTTTTTTCGTTCTAAATCTGTGAGCCCACGGGCTAAGTTCTATAGATTTCAACAGAGTTCAGAGCGTCATGTCTTGCGGCCTCGACTGCTGTACACTGGATGCAGAGGGGCTACGATTATTGCGCAGTTGCGAAGGGAGTCTACTCATGTCTATGTTCGGGCGCAGGAAGCCAGCCAATGAGAGCTGGGACATATGCGACGACCGGACCACGTCCGACGGCAATTTTGTGATGAGGGTTTCCAATCTATCACACAGCTGGTATGTGCACGCAGTTTCAATGTTGCGCGAAGTGTGGCTCAGTATGTGCAGGGCCAGCTTGCTATCCATTCTCGTTGCGCTGCCAGGGGGGCGGATACGGAGGATGGGAGGGATGTGAGACGGAGGATCGACAGAGGGGACGGACGGTGCTCACGTACCTTTTTGGACAGTCGAGGTACTTTGCTCCTCGACAATCCCGAGTGGACGTCTCGGAGAGACGACCTGACATCTTCTTTGCATGCATCGGGACAGCTCTCACTGGCACGCTCGGGCACCAGGAGACGCTTTGGTCCCACGAGTATAGGTCAACGGACCTGGCAATGCCCGTATAGGGAAGTCTTGGGACCCTGCTGGTGGGACGGCTTTGACGACTCATACACAGGCTTTGTGAAGTTGTGGCGGACGATCTTGGGACACTTCAATAAACGCAAAATCTTTGAATATTGGTATGCTGCCACCACGGGTCCCAGTTGGAGCTCCACCCAGTTCGAGGCCAAGCAGTCCACCGAGGGAACGACTCCTGAGGCCCTGGAGAAACAGTCCAAGCGTTTGGCCACTATATGTCAGCGTGCTACGGTTTGGGACGTCTTGAGCGAGGGGATAGGCGTGGACCTCCAAGGAGACTCACTACTGGTCTCATCGTGGCTCCAAGGGGAGTGGAGGTGCCATAATCAGGGTTATGCCGACAGAGTTGCGGAGTGTGTGGGGACCATATACGAGCTGAACTGCCGCGCGAACATCCGTGCGGCGAACATAGGACGGGACATATATCGACATGAGTACAGGGAAGATAACACCAGGGCCGACAAGCTCACCCACCTGGCCCGAGAGGGCCGCACTTTCTACTCCAATCAGGTTGCATGCAGTCCGATTGAGTCACAATATCTTATACACGTCGCCTATCGTGGGGCATGCGATGGGGGAGTGGACGGCAACGGTTGCGGATGTGGTTTTTGGCTGCAGAAAGGCTTCTTGGATTACAGTCAGTGGGGTCCGACCTACCACGCCACTCCTTCTCCATTCGGCTCTCGTCAGATAGCCCGCAGGAGGGCCCCAGGGAGTGAACCACGTGATGCCCTCGTTTGGCGGGACATCGCCTCCAGTGCCTTTCTTTTACCACCGCACTCCACGATCACAGATTGTGAACTGGCTGCCGCCGAGGCGCTCACACGCGCCCTCCGCTTAGACCTGCTAGGCTCGCTAGGCGCCCTGTCGGGCGGCGCTGCGGACAGCGCCCTGGAGCCAGCGCAAACCCAAAAAACCAAGGTTGACGGTTTACTGCCGGCTCCCAGTGTGTGTGTGTGTGTATGTGTATGTGGTTGTGTATGTGTATGTGTATTTGTATTTGCATTCATATGTGTATGTGCATTTGCAAGTGTACAGGCGTATATATATATATATATGTATATGTGTACATATATATAGAAAAAGATTTGAAGCCACATGTGTGTGTATGTATGTTTGTATGTTGGTGTATATATATATATATGCAAACTTTTTTTTATATGTATTTTGTAGGTGTGTATATAAATGTATGTGTGTGACTATGTATGGTTATATGTTCATGAATATGTCTGATCATGTTATGCCATAGGATATGTATATGTACGGGGGCATATATATATATATACACATGTATGCATATCCGTATACTCTTGTCTTTTGTAAAGGTACTTGTATATGTATTCGTACATGCATATGTACGTGCATTTCCGTTCGCATTCTCATATGCGAATGTACATACACGTCTATGCATGTACATGTATACGGGCCAGAAACCAGGGCCTCGACCCCCATGGCCAGACAGGATCGTCCTGTGGTGTGCCCGACCGCCCCAGACGGGCCTCAGAATTTCAGGAAGTGTCACGATGGCCCAGGATAGCGACAAGACATCCGAAGATGCCATCAGGGTGGCCCTGCCACGACGGCCTTAAATGGCCCCGAGGCGGCCTCCAAAAGAGACCCACAACGCTCCAGAGGGCCTCGAGAGGTTCTCCGGGGCTCCCGCGAAAGGTCGACATCTTGAAAACCTGGGTGACAGCCATGGTTTTTACACATGCGCCGCCTCCGCGCTTGATCGGCCTTTCAGGCCTCCAGACGGCAAGAGGCCCCACGAGGCATTCAAAAGGCTCCCACGAAACCCGACGAAGATCCCAGGAGGTTCCCAAGAAACCCTACGAAGCCCCGCGAGGCCCCGCAAAGGTCCGAAACGTCCCCACCCGACCCCAAGGGCCCCAACAAGCCCCCTAAGAGGCCCGAAAAGGCCCCGAGTAGGTCAGAGTCCCCGAACAAAGGCCCAGGTAGTGCCCATTACGCTTCCAAAAGACCCGCCAGAACACCGATACTGCCAGCTGGTCGACAAGAAACCGCAAAGAAGGCCCGCATCTGCGCCAAGAGGGGTCTTGGAAGCCCCTAGAGTCCTTCAAAATGCTTCCGCAAGGCTCCCAGAAGCCTCCCAAGAGATCCGAGGAGGCCACGAGACGATGTTCCCAGAGAGGTTCTTGAAATGACGTCGATGTTGATGTTGTCCAAATCGAGGTTCACCGAAAAACCCCCGGAGATTCCAATGCATGCAGAAAGTGCTTCCACCTACCGTTTCGGACTCCCCCAACTTCTGGAGCATATGTCGGCGGCGCGCCCAGGGGGACAGGCAGATGGGGCGGGCCTGCTCAGGAAACCAGACGGCCTCTGGCCTTGCTGGATTTTTGTGAAGCCTTCTCCGAGACCCCGCCGCTTTCTAAGAGTACCTGCCTCCTCTCACGCCCGCCCCCTTGGCGCGCCGCCGGGGAGGAGGAGGATGAGGTTGAGGAGGATGATGATGAGGAGGAGGAGGAGGAGGATGAGGAGGAGGAGGAGAGCACCAGAAGAGGATGGGGGAGCACCAGAAGAGGAGGAGGAGGCAGGAAGAGGATGATGATGATGATGATGATGATGATGATGATGATGATGATGATGCTGATGCTGATGATGATGATGATGATGATGATGATGATGATGCTGATGATTATGATGATGATGATGCTGCTGCTGATGATGATGATGATGATGATGATGACGACGACGACGACGACGATGATGATGATGATGATCATGATGATGATGATGATGATGACGATGATGATGATGATGATGATGATGATGATGATGATGATTATGATGATGCTGCTGCTGCTGATGATGATGATGATGATGATGATTATGATGCTGCTGATGCTGATGGATGATGATGATGATGATGATGATGATGATGATGCTGCTGCTGCTGCTGCTGCCTGCGCCGCTGCTGATGATGATGATGATGATGATGCATGATGATGATGATGATTCTGATGATGATGATGATGATGATGATGATGATGATGATGAATGATGATGATGATGATGATGATGATGATGATTGATGATGATGATGATGATGATGATGATGATGATGATCATGATGATGATGATGATGATGATGATGATGATGATGATGATGATGATGCTGATGATGATGATGATGATGATGATGATGACTGATGATGATGATGATGATATGATGAGGATTATGATGATGATGATGATGATGATGATGATAGATGATGATGATGATGATGATGATGATGATGATGATGATGATGATGATGATGATGATGATGATGATGATGATGATGATGATGATGATGAGATGATGATGATGATGATGATGATGATGATGATGATGATGATGATGATGATGATGATGATGATGATGATGATGATGATATGATGATGATGATGATGATGATATGATGAGGAGGATAGGAGGAGAGGAGGAGGAGGAGGAGAGGAGGAGGAGGAGGAAGAGGAGGAGGAGGAGGAGGAGGAGGAGGAGGGGAGGAGGGAGGAGGCAGGAGAGGAGGAGGAGAAGGCGGAGGAGGCGGAGGAGGCGGAGGAGGCGGAGAAGAGGAGGAGGAGGAGAGAGGAGGAGGAGGAGAGGAGAGGAGGAGGAGGAGGAGGAGAGGAGGCGGAGGAGGAGGAGGAGGAGGGGAGCAGGAGGAGAGAGGATGGGGGGGAGCAGGAGAGGAGGGCCAGACATCAGCACGCGGTCAGCGCCGCGCCGGCAGACACGACGACATCGCCTGTCCAGGGGGCCTCATACGGTCCCAGGCCCGCCGTATGTGGGGGGCGGCAACGAGGGGGGTGATGACTAGGGGAGGTGGATATCATGGTGTGGGCCATGATATTTCAGATTTCATGTCGCGTCTTCTTATTTCATTACTTCCCTGCTCCTCCCAGGGGCCGCGCACATGCCACGGCCATGATTTGCACCCCCCCTCTTGGACGCCCCCCTCTTGGCCGCCCCCGAAGCAGAGGGAGCGCCGCTGTGGACAGTCCCCGGGCCATGGCGGCCGCCCTCAGCTGCCCGATCAGTCACTCGATCCTTGCCCCGCGTCGAGTGCGCTGGGGCTCCTCTGCACGGCCCGCCGCCCCCCCCCCCGCCGCGGCCCGGGCCGCGGGAGATGGACGGCCAGGAGAGGGACCTCGGCTGGGAGGCGCCGCCAGGGGCTGGGGGGGGGATCGGCGGAGGCCGGTGTTGCTACAGTTCGCCACGGAGGAACCGGGTCCTGATGGAGCCAGGTCCTGAGGTTCTCGCCGTTTTTCGGGCTCCTGGGACCTTCCACGGGCCGTGGGGCTGCCGGGAGTCGGCTTCGGATGAAGAGACGGTCCTAGGGGAGAGCCTTAGGGTCCAGGACCCGTTTCCCTCAGGACCTGGTTCTTACATGCCAAATCAGCTCCCCAAGCTTTTCTTCCGCGAACACGCGCGAACCCGACCACCGCGGGTCTAGTCGACGCCGGGGTTTCTCGAAGGGCCCCTCTGGGGTTCACCTGTGCAGACATCCTCACGATACTGCGCCCCAGCCGGCCCTTCAGCATTGTGACCTGCAGAGGCAGGGCGCACATGAGCGACGGAAGACAACAGGGTCGACTGCGCCGACATTGGCGCGTAAGCTGCCCGCGTAAGGTCGCGCGTGAGCGCCCTCGTCTCCAATGTGGCGTGCCGCTCCCGCGGCCCGCGTCAGCCACCTCGTAAGGTCGCTGTGCCACTTCGCGTAAGACCCGTTTTCGATCGTCGCTCACATGCGGCTGCTTGTTTTTACGAGTGGACGTCCTCGCACGCCTCCGCGCCCGCTGGGGCGCTGCAGGAGGCGCCTGCAGCGGCCTGTCCGGGGGCCGCCCGGCGGACTTCGGGGAGCCCAGAGGTCGGAAGAGGCAGGCGCAGACTCCCGGCGCGGCGTTTTCTTCCGCGCGGTGGCCCCAGACGTCCCGGCTCCTTCCCTTGGCATCGCGCGGGCCTGTGCGCTGTTTCTCGGCGAGGACCATCGAGGACCATGTGGATCATCAGACGACGCATGCGCGCTCGAAATCGAAGATCGCATGATGGATGGACGTCCGAGCGATGGCGACTTCCCGGTGGGCCGACTTCCCATCCCGCCCGTTCGACGGCGCCAGCGTCCAGGAGGCGCTCCAGGCGCCGAACGCGGGAGAAGGCCTCCTCCTCCTCCTCTTCCTCCTCCTCCTCCTCCTCCTCTTCCTCCTCCTCCTCCCTCGTTCCTCCTCCGCGGCCTGCCTCCTCTTCCCTTGGCCGCAGCTGTGCAGGCCCAGCTGTGATTTTCAGAGCACGTGTGGGGTCGTTCTGGTCTTGCTCCCGCGATCCGTTGGGCTCCCGAGTAAGAGTTGCTGTTTTTCTGTCTCCTCTTCCCCCCTCTTTCTCCCCCCCTCCTCTTCCCCCCCTCCTCCCCCCTGCCCGGAGCAGCAGGCGCTATGCTTCACCCAATTCTGCCTGCAACAGCGAGCCCAGGATACATCGTAGATTTCGGTCGGGCATGTCCCTCCTACAGGAGGAATGTCCAAAAATCGTCACACAAATGTGCTTGGGACGATTTCTCGACTGCTTTTTGACTAGCTTTGAGTATTGTCTGATTATTCTCATTTTTTGCACACATCCCGTGGGAGGACATGCCCGACCTAATCGTAGTTTCGCCGGTCCTCTTGTTGAGGACCTGCGGGCCTGAGTGGCCGCTGACCCGCCGTGTATAGGTGCGCCTCCCAGTGACTCCAGCCGCGCTCGCTCCGCGCAATTCCCGCGCGGACCGCTGGCTACCCGAAGGCGTTGGCGCGCGCTCTCGCTTCGGACCCTCCCAAACTGGGAAACTTTTTTTGATTCGCGGGTCGAGAGCGAGCCTCTTCTGGTCGAAGCTAAGCGGGCCGCGCACAGCTTTAATTAAAAACTAAAACTGGGGAATAATCAATGACATAAACATAACAACTCGGATGTCCGCGCGGATTTCTCGGATCGGCGCTGGGACCCCCTGGCGGCGCCTCCGGCGCCGCCCCTGGCGCGCTCCGCGCGCCATGGAGGGGGGTCCAGCGCCGATCCGAGAAGTCCGCGCGGACTTTCGACTTTGTATGTTTATGTCATTGGTTGTTCCCCTACCAAAGCAATATCACAATGTTGGAGGCTGGGAGCTCCGCTGGGTGACGGAAACCTTCCCGGCGCCTGTCGCGGAGCTGCTCCTGCAATGCCCATGGGCTTTATGGGCCCTGGGAGCCCCGTGTGAGGGCTCGGGCGTGCTCTCTGCTTCTCCTCCTGCCTCCCTCCTCCTCCTGCCTCCTCCTCCTCCTCCTCCTCCTCCTCCTTCTCCTCCCTCTCCGCCTCCTCCTGCCTCGTGCCGCCTCCTTCTTCACCTCCTCCGCCTCCTCCTCCTGCCTCGTGCCGCGCCTCCTCTCCTCCTCCTCCTCCTCCTCCTCCTCCTCCTCCTCCTCCTCCTCCTCCTCCTCCTCCTCCTCCTCCTCCTCCTCCTCCTCCTCCTCCCCCCCCCCCTTGTCTTCCTCGTCCTCCTCCTCCTCCTTCTCCTCCTCCTTCTCCTCCTCCGCCTCCTCCTCCTCCTTTGAGCTCCGAGCTGCTCACAGTGTCGAGCGAAACGATGCCGAGATGCCTTCGTCCTCCTCCGCATCCTTCTCCTCCCTCCTCCCCTGCCTCACTTTTGCTTCTCCCGGCCCTCCTCGTGGGCCCCCTCGCCTCCCTCGGTCTGGTTGCTGTGGCCCCTCGCGTGCGGCTGCGCGTTTCTCGCTGGCGAGCTCGCGGGGACGGCGTTCCCGCCGTCCCCGGGCGGGGCGCGAGGACGCAGCCTCGCTTCGCGCTGGGCGGCCCGAGCCGGAGCGGAAGTGTCTCTTCGCAAGAGGGCGGCGCGAGCCAGGCTGGAGGTGGGCCCTGGCTTGCCAGATAGCCGAATTGGTGGGCAAGTCGGCGCCGTGGCCAGTTTTGAGTGTGCCGTCCTCAACCTCGTCGTCCCCCCCGCTCGTCCTCGCCCTTCCTCATCATGTTCCCGGTCCCCCTCGGCTTCTTCTCACCCCCGCCCCCGTCATGGTCAGTAGTCATCTTTCGCATTCGCTGCATGTCTTCGTTGTCGCCCTTATTCCGTTTTTTGGCCATCTCCCGGTAACCCGCGCCGACGCATGGGTTCGAGATCCTCTATACCACGAGCGGGGCAGACCTTCTCGAGTTGCCAACTATGTCGTCTGCTCGAGGGCGCCGAAGTAGGTCAGCGAAGCGATGGCTCTTTGAAATTGGCCGACTGAAAAAGTCGCTTCCGCCGCCGCCGCTGCCGCCTCCACCGCCGCCGCCGCCTCTTCGGCCGCCGCCTCCGCCGCCGCCGCCTCTTCCGCCGCCGCCTCCGCCGTCGTCGTCGTTGTCCGTCGTCGTCGTCGTCGTCGTCGTCGTCGTCGTCGTCGTCGTCGTCGTCGTCGTCGTCGTCGTCGTCGTCCTCGACCATCGTCGTCGTCGTCGTCGTCGTCGTCGTCGTCGTCGTCGTCGTCGTCGTCGTCGTCGTCGTCGTCGTCGTCGTCGTCCGCGACCGTCGTCGTCGTCGTCGTCGTCGTCGTCGTCGTCGTCGTCGTCGTCATCGTCGTCGTCGTCGTCGTCGTCGTCGTCGTTGCCCTCCGCGCCGCCACCGGGGGCAGGACGTGGGCCAGCACAGTGGCCAGAGCCATGGCAGCGGAGCGGCGGCCCCGTCTCTCCCAGGGGGGGTCGTGCACCCGTGTCGTCCACGTGGTCCTCCTTGTTGCTTCTTGTGCTCCTCCTGCTCCTCGTGCTCCTCCTGCTCCTCCTGCTCTTCTTTCTTCTCCTCCTCGTCCTTCGTCCCTCCTCCACCTCCTCCTGCTCCTCCTCGTCCGTCGTTCCTCGTACTCCTCCTCCTCCTCCTCCTCCTCCTCCTCCTCCTCCTCCTCCTCCTCCTCCCCCTCCTCCTCCTCATCCTGCTCCTGCTCCTCCTCCTCCCCTCCTCTTCTTCCTCCTCCTCGTCATTCGTCCCGCCTCTCCCTCCTCCTCCTCCTCCTCCTCCTCCTCCTCCTCCTCCTCCTCCTCCTCCTCCTCCTCCTCCTCCTCCCTCGTCCCTCCTCCCCCTCCTCCTCCCCCTCCTCCTGCTCATCCGTTTTACTTTGGCCAAACATCAGCATCATGCCTGCTGCTGCTGCTGCTCCTCCTCCGTCTCCTCCTCCTCCTGCTCCTTCTCTATCTCCTCCTCCTCCTGCTCCTCCTCCTCCTCCTCCTCTCTGCGCCGCGCCGCCGGCCTGCGCGCGCCCGCCGCCCTGGCAGCAAGGTGACACCCAGGAGCGGCCAGCGGAGGCTTCTCCCCCCTTCGGCCCGGGTCCGGGGGGCCCGCAGGCCCGCAGGGCCCCGAGGGGCTTCGAGAGGCCACCCCGGAGAGCGCCCGCGCGGGCCCCCTGGTCTGAATACGAGAGCTCGTCCTCACGATCGTTCGCGCTGGTGACGATGAGGAAGAGCGAGAGAAAGTATGTGTCGATGTCAATTATCTTGATAATTGTCGGAGGACACCTTTTGTCCACGATATGAACGGCCGCGCTGTAGTCTGCGCGATCTGCCTGGCACGGCCAGGCTCTGTCAGAAAGAGTCCCGCCCTCCCTCGCCTTGAGCCGAGGGTGGCGGTGGCACGGACAGGGCAGACGGGCAGGAGACAGCTGCTGCTCAAGCTTGCTCCTGCGTATCTTTCAGACAGGGGGAAAAAGGTTCTGCCCTGTACCGTGCGCGCAGGCAATCTCTGCGCTCCGTGTGTGCTGCTGGACGAACTTCTGATGGTCCTCGATCTCCTGCTGCAACTTCTGGATCATGATCAGGGATTCGGAGGCCGAGAACCCAGTAGATGTCGTCGAGCTGGAAGGGTTCCCTTCCATGCTGGCTGGTGGTTGTGTCTGGCGTGCCAACCTACGCTCCTCGAGTACCTGACGAGCTGAGGCCGGGTCGGTCGGGTCCGTCTCGTCGAAGATGCCCTTGCCAAGAGCTGCCCGCTTGCGAGCGCTCATGAACTGCTCGTCGTAGATAAGGCGCCACTGCTGCTTCTCGAGGAAGGCCCGGACCACTCCGAATGCCTGCCAGCTTGCCTTGGTTAGACCGTCAGCGATCTGTGCGTGTGAGTGAACCCAGCGCACGACCGCTTGACCCTCGTCCAAGGCATTGCGGAGAGCCAAAGCCTCGATGGCTGTCCTCCGCTCTTCCAGTCCCAGTCCCGCCGACTGAGATCGCACCACGCCATCGTAGAAGGCCTTGCAGTCCGTCACCAGGATGGCTGGTAATCGTCGTAGTGCTGCTGCGGCATCTTGCAGTGGAGACATATTGTGTAGAAGTTCGGCGAGTACCAGTCGCACCATGCTCTGTTCGCCTTCGGCGTCGCCGGCTTCCTGCACCTCCGCCGCCAGGCTTGACCGAGCCACGCGGCGCAGCTTCTTGGAGCCCCAGTCGAGGACCGTGAACTCGGAGAGCTTCCCGTCCATGGCCGCCTTGGAGGATATAGCGGTGATATGACCACCCTGAGAGTGTCCGTCCGGGCGGCTGGCCCAGGCTGCGTCGCACCAGGTGAAGATGGCGAGGTCGTCCAGGGCGTGCCGGTAGATCCTGATCCCCATGTGGCGGCTCTGCTTGACGAGCTTGACGATGTTGTTAGCAGCCGTGAAGAGGTTGTGAGTACCTGCTGGTATCTTCATCTGGAGGTCGGCTACCCACAATAAGAGAAATGGCATGGTATTCACGCCAAGCCAGTAGATCTCGCCGCAGAACGCCCTGAGCACCGTCTTGTCAGAGTCCTTGAGGCTGTCGGTGGTCCGATGCTTACTGCCGCTGGCCGCCTTGACCTCTTTGATCTTGTCGATGTACGACTTCTGGTGTAGGAAGAAGCCCTGCTCGCTCTCCTCGATGGTGACGCCGCGCTGTTCGAGAGAGGTGAGCCCGTCATTCATGTCCTCCCAGGTGCCCCACTTGTAGAGCCCTCGGATCTGCTTGACCATGTCCTGCCACTCAGGGTGGGAGGTATCCCCTGCCATGATGAAGTCGTCGACGTGGGCCATGGTCATACCGATGAGCATACCCGTCCGGGAACATCGTGCTTTCCAGAGACAGGGCTCCAACTCGCAGGCTTGGAGTCGAAGTTTCGCAAAGTCGTGCTTGACCGTCTCCCACCAGTGCCGGGGCGCCTCGCCGATCCCATATCCAGGCTTCACGACCTGGAGGATTTCCCCTTCCTGCACGTGGAAGGCCTTTCTGAGGACGGCATCTGGCTCGATGAAGAGGTCCTTGTCGAGGTCGTGGGCCTGCAGAAAGGCGGAGGTGACGTCGCCCTTGATGAGCTTCCAGCGGTTCGCGGCGGCCACTGTTAGCATCACGTGACGGGCGCGCCGAGACGCGGTGGGGCTGGCTGTCGGCTCCTGTCCTAGGTCCTTCGTCTGGTAGCCGAGGAGGACGAGCCGGGCCTTCGCCTTCCCATCGGACTTGCGGGTGAAGAGCCACCTTGCCCGGATGACGTCCGCCGCGTCCTTTACCCGAGATGTCGGGACAGCGCGGAGTCCCTGATGCTGGACCCAGTTGTTCGTCTCCTTGGCGATGGCTGCCTCGAACTCCTCACGCTCGGTGGCGTTCATCTTGGACCAGGTCAGCTCCACCTTGTCCTTCCGGCGCTGGTTGACGACGAAGCTGTCCAGGATGTGGTTCATCAAACCTCGGCGTCCGTCTGGAGTGGGGTTCTCGTCCTGCAAGTACTCAAAGTAGACGGTCTGCTGTTCGTCGGTGCCGAGGGTGATGTCCAGCTTGTCCTTGAAGAGGTCGACCAGGTGGTTGCTGTCGAACAGCGCGTCGGCCATCTCCTCGTCTGCACCTTTCTGTCGCTTCTCCGGCGGTACGTACAGATCGAGCTCTGGTCCGCGGTGTGACATGCGCCACCGAGGTCTCGACTCGCCTCGGGATGCGGCACCGGCCGCCGATGAGGTCGAGGTCGCGGGAGGCGGACGCGATGCTGTTCGAGACTCCGTCCTGACTGCCGCTGAGGTAGGTGCTTTCCCTGGCGTTCGTGATGGGGCTGCTGACCGGTCAGCTGCACGAGCTGGTGGTGACCGAGACCGTCGGACATCTGGTTCACTCGGTTCCACTTCAGGTTGCGTCGCTGAGCTTGGTGTTGGTGGCCTGGAGGAGTCAGGGGCCCCGGGTGTGTCGTTGTCGGCGCCCGAGGGGAGTCCCGCCTCGCTGTTGTTCTCGAGAGTCTGGCCCTCGGTCGCGGGGATCGCCATCGTCGGCTGCGGTGGATGCTCGTATTCTCGGAGGTCTGGAGGATTTTGTCCGAGAAGGTCTTCATAGGTACCGCCCTTGGCTGTCTCCAAGATCTCCGCCATGGTCTTGCCAAGGTTGCTCTGCCGCTGCAATTCGACGATCATCTTCTCTGCCTCCGAGGCGACGCGCAGCTGCTCCGGGGCGCACCTGATGAGCACGCTCCCGTGGGAGATCCAGATGACCGAGGTCGGACGGGTGCGCCCGTCCACGTGTCGTTTCTCCTGAGCAAGGACACGAGCAGGGCCGTGCCATCCGCCCTTCTTCCCAGGGCGAGGGTCAAGGCCTTTCCCTTTGCGCCAGAAGTAGACGAGGTCCCCCGGATTCCAGGTCTGATAGATCCGGTTGCGGGCCTGTTCGGCGTGTCGCCGACGCTCAGCATACTCTACTTCCAGGAAGCTTTTGCGCGCGAGGAGGCGCCTCTGCTCCTGAGTCTCCCCGGTGTCCCCGTCAATGATGGCGAACGGGTTGCTCGAGGCCGGCATCCCAGAGACGCCCATCACGTGCTCGAACGGGGAGTGGTTGCCGACCTTGTCCATGGTGTTGATCGCGCTCACGGCCCAGGACACCAACTCCTCGACCGGGCAGTCGGGGTCCAGCGTTGCCAGCTTCGTCATCAATCGCTTGAACAGCTGGATGCGCCTCTCGACCTTGCCCATCAGCCAGTGGGCCTCGCCCGGGGCAATCCACAGCTCGATGCCGCGGTCCGAACACCACCTGGCCACTGCTTGTGACCGATGACAGCCTTCGGGGTCTAAACGGAGAAGGCTGGGGCGGCGGTAATGCCCGCACCAGTCATTCCATGTTGAAATCACCTCCTGAGTCGATCTGTTACCATTGCGCTCTCCCTTCTGTCCATGATAGGTGACACTGGTGAGCCCGGATCCCTCATCGATATTCAACGTCATCAGGAAAGAGTCTTGCTTCGGCGAGAGCCACTCGAGCCCGTCGGAGGCCAGCGCCTCTAGGGCGCCTGGCAACTCGATGCCCGAGGCGACCCTGGCGGCTTTTGGTAGTTGTCCCGCATGGCATGCGTGACACTGGAGACGAAGAGCTGCTCGGAGGGCCTGTAGAGGTGCTCCCGATGCCTTGAGGATCTTGTACAGCGTCTTGTTGCTCGGGTGGCCGAGGTTGCGGTGGAGCCGCGTCAGCCGTTGCTCTATCTCCAGCTCCTCCTTCTTGGTCGGTGTCTCGGAGATGCCCAGGCCCTTCATGACCGACTCGTCGTCCATGGCCTCGGGGTTATCCTGCAAGAGGTCCTCGTCGAGGGTCTCCTCCATCTCCTCTTCAGCGTCTTCTGGGATCTGTTCCAAGCTGGTGAAGATCTCCTTGCCGTACCTCGCGCTGGTGTTCGTCTTCAGGATATGCTTTGCCCAGGCCTTACACAGTGCTGGTGGGTAAAAGGCCGTCTGGGCCACCACCTGTCCGTCCTCGATGGGGCGGTGTGTGTGGTTGTCGCCCCTGCCAGGGCGGTTGGAGCACGTCCTGCCGAGCTTAGCGCCGAACTCCGGGTCTGTCGATCATATGCGCCATGCCTTCCTCATCAGCAGGCCGGAACGATCTTCGCGAAGTCCATGCGCACAGCCATGGATGATCGTCTCGTGCATCTGGTCGCGCATCGCCTTGATCGAGGGCGACCTGGTCCAGCTTCGGCTGGCAGCTGGCTGTTCGAGCTCGGTGTGGCAGTCGTGAATCTTCTTCGAGTCTTCCCAGAGGCTCTTGCAGTTCCGCTGGATCCGTCGGGCCTTGCGCACCTTCGCCAGATACGTGGCCTTCTGCTGAGCTGTCTTCTGGTTGAGATTCTGGATCGGGCAGTCTGCTGTACATGGCGGGCTGAGAACCAAGCGGCGCGGTCGGAGTCGTCGGAGAAGGTGAAGTGCGCGTCGAAGCCCGGTTGCCGTTCCCATGTCGATCCCATTGAAGAGGCCGCACCTGAACACTTTGCCTCCCTGATTCTGCACGGCCTTGCTGAGGCTCGAGTCCTCCGGACAGCACACCTCCATCAGGTCGATGCGGTAGGGCCTGCCGAGCTCCGTCAGGTCCTCGGCGATGGTCTGGTAGATCTCGTCCAGGACCTTGTCGTGGCTCTCGTAGAACATCTTGAGATCCTGGTCGTCGAGATGCTTCAGCGTTTCCTCTTCGAGTCCATCTCCGGCAGTTCCGAGTCGTCGAGCATTTCCGGAGTGAACTTCCAGCCCCCCTGCACCTCCGGGGAGTTCAGCTTGTAGGACAGGCGCCGCCAGCGTAGAGCCACTGCCTGCTCCCGGATGGTCACCTCCGTCGCCTTCGTACACGTGTGGCTCTTGCCTCCGCGGCAGCTGCACCCCCGAATCTTCTTCCCGAGGGTCCCGCAGCAAGAGCACGCGGGCTTCGGAGGTCTCGTCACTGGCTGAGCCCCCGCTGGGCTCGGTGGGGCGCTGCTGGCTGTCATTGTTGATGCCGCTCCTGGTGTCCCGGGTGCTCCCTGCTGTGGGGTCCTGAGGCACTGGTGGCTCTTGCCCCCGAAGCAGCTGCACCTGCGTTTGGTCTTCCCCCGAGCTCCGCAGCAGCCGCCCTTCCCTGCGGTGTTGTACCACTTCGCTGGTGGAGCCGGAATAGCTGGTGTTGTTGCTGATGCTGGCGTCGGGGTCGCTGGAGCCGAAGTTGTCTATCCCCTCGTGCGGGGGCGGCTTCACTCGGGGCGGGCCGCAGGCACAGGTGGTGGCTGTTGCTCCGAGGATTGCCCAGCCAAAGAACCGTCGCTGCATGTCATCCAAGCGGCCAGTGGCGGCCTGGGAAGAATATGGAGGTCGTGAGAGACTGCTGGCTGTGGCTATTGCCGAGTTGATGAACTGAGCCGAAGGTGGCTGCGAACAGCATGATGATGAACACCGATGGTATTGTGCTGGCTCATCGCTTTGCTTCTCCATATTTTGATCCTGAGGCTTGCTTGCTAACGGTCCTCTTGACTGTGGTGATGTCCCGATCGACGGTGATGATGAAGAGAGCCGGTCGGATGACCTGACCGTCCGTCCGAACGAAATCGAGGTTTCCGTCGCTCGAGCCGATCCGCTCCGTGTCGCAGTTTCCGTCGCTCTGGTAGGTGTCCGCGCCGCCGAGGTTTCCGTCGCTCTGGTAGGTGTTTCGAACTCGCGGTGACCGAGTCGGTGTGGCCCCCCCGATGATGAAGTTGACAATCGAGATAACTTCTCTTCTGCTGCCATCATCAGGGGGCGCTGTCCCTAGCGTACCGCAGGGCAGCAGCTGCACGGAGCGGCCTCCTCGGGCAGCTCCTCGACCAGAACATCGGGTGCCGTCGCTTCGGACGTCAGGCACCCGGCACTCGGCAAGGAAAGCGGCACCTCCTTCCACCACTGCGGCGTCGTCAGGTTGACGGCCAGATGGTTGCTCGAGAGGCGCTCGCAGAAGAACACCTTGTTGCCCATGGTCGGAAGGCCGATCCAGTTCCGGCCGCAGTCGACCACAACCTTCAGCGAGTCAGTCAGAATGTCCATGCCCAGGAGGATCGGCACGCGGTTCGGCATCACCGACAGCTTGACCTCGGTCAGGTGTCCGCCGAGGAACACGTTCCCCTTCGCCGTGCCCATCGAGCTCTTCTGGAGGCCGTCGCCGAAGGTGAATGAGCACTCGTCCTGTGTCGTCTCGAACTCCTGGCCGTGCTGGTCCAGCATCTCGTACATGAGGTTCTCGACGCTCTCGAGGCCGCCGAGGCTCTTCGTGGCCCCGATGTCGAGGATCGCCCAGATGCCGTCGCGCTCCAGGAGGTAGAGGTACTCGTCGAGGGCGGACAGGACGAAGCCGTTGTGAGTAGTCCCGCGAGCTCCATCTCTCGTATTGTCTTTCTTGAACCTCTCGTTGCAGTCCGCCGCTCGGTGACCATATTCGCCGCACGCGATGCACTTCATCTTGGACATGTCACGTCCCTTGCCCGTGTCGAAGCGAGCGCGGCCTCGACCGTTCTTGCCCCGGCCACGCTGGAAACCTCGTCCCGAGTTCGGAGGCGGTGCCACACGATCGGGGTCCTTGAGCGACACGACCGGGTAGTAGTCGCGGGATACTCGAAGCCGTCGGATCAGGTCGCGAGCGTCCTTGAAGCTCCGGCCCACCTGCTTGAACTCTGCGAACACCTCGTTGTCCGCTGGGTTGTCGTCAGCTGGCTCTTCATCTTCATCCTCTTCAGCGAGGGTGATCAGCTGCTCGACAACCTCTGTGTAATCAATATCTTCTCCACCAGTCTCGTCCTCAACGTCGTCGACGTGCGTGTCCTCATAGAAGGCCTTACGGTGCTGCTTGCCGTCGAGCTCCGCCAGCGCCTCCGCCGGGAAACGCGTGAGCAAGGCCTTGTATGTCTTGCCGAAGTTGAGGTCGCCACCTGCCGTGGCGGTGATCTCTCCACGTTGAACAGGGGATAGCTTGGACTTCCGAAGGAACCACCATGTCCGAAGAGGCTTCGCAATCACTTCCGTCACGCTTGAATCAATGACTTGAAGCTGCGCCAACAGCTCACGCTCCTTCTTCTCAAATCTGGCGGTCCAGTCTTGGAAGGTCTCGCCTGAGTTCCGGCTGACCTTCAAGAAGAACTCCTCCGCGAGTAGGCCCGTGTCGTTCAGGCTGGTGAAGTCCAGCTTCTCCAATACGTACTGAAACACTTTGTTCCAACCAATCAAAACGCCATCCTTGTCGATCTCGTCGACCGTGTCGATGTCCGGGCAGCTCTCCACCGTCGTCCGGACTCGCGCCCCGAGGGCGCGCACCAGCTGCGGGCCGCACACGTAGCGCTCCGCAGTCTTGATGCTCTTGGTAAACATGGAGACCTCAAACCTGTAGCTCGTCAACTTGTCAGCCTCGCCATTCCATGAGGGGACGTCGACGCGCGTCGTAGGTGGCCCGCTGGCGGCCGTAGTCGCCATTCAGGCCGAGACCGGTGGGAGCCCGTGGTTGTCGGAGACCACAGGCTCCGCTACCAATCTGAATACGAGAGCTCGTCCTCACGATCGTTCACGCTGGTGACGATGAGGAAGAGCGAGAGAAAGTATGTGTCGATGTCAATTATCTTGATAATTGTCGGAGGACACCTTTTGTCCACGATATGAACGGCCGCGCTGTAGTCTGCGCGATCTGCCTGGCACGGCCAGGCTCTGTCAGAAAGAGTCCCGCCCTCCCTCGCCTTGAGCCGAGGGTGGCGGTGGCACGGACAGGGCAGACGGGCAGGAGACAGCTGCTGCTCAAGCTTGCCCCTGCGTATCTTTCAGACCTGGGGATCACACGGGGCGCTCCGGGCAGGGCCCGGCCTGCGGCGCAGCTCGCTCTCGGCGGAAGCCGCCAGGAGGCCGGCCGGGAGCGGGCGCCAGCAGAGCGGCGGCCGGGGCCGGGCGGCAGCGCGCGGGAGGTCGGCGGCGTGCGGCGGCGTGCGGCGGCGGGTCGGGCGTCAGCATTGTTGAGCTCACGGTTTCCGGAATCGGTCACCTGGGGCCGGGCGAGATCGGGGCGGCGGTTGCACGTTCTCTTCCACCATCTCCTCTGTGGGTCCCTGCTCGAGAAAGTTGCACCCATCAGGGCGTCGGGTGCGAACCCCCTCGTCGCAGGATTGGGCTCGACTTCATTCAGTCTAGAGCAGGATCTCGGAGCTCGAGGGACGGGGCTCCATGGGGCGTGCCCACTCCCTCTCCCTTCTCCCCCGCGTTCGCCGCCGATCGATGTTGTCCCCTTTCCCCAGCTGGTTCCCCCCAGACCGTCCCGCTCTCGGGGCGCAGGGGACGGGGGCCAGTGCAATCGGGGTCAGTCAGAGCGCCCGATGTTGCAGGATCCTGCGGGGCCAGGGGTGCACCGACGCAGGCGCCTGGCTGTTCCGGGTGTGGCTGGACCCAGGTCAGTAGGTCCCCGAGGAGTGCGCCGCATCGATCGCCGAGATGACTTTCGGGCGTTGCCGGGTTAGATCGGGGTCAGAGGCGCATCACGCCGCCTTCTTGGTGGGCTTGGCTGCCCAGGGAGGTCCAACGCTCCGACAAGAATCGGTGCTGTCAGAGGTGGCCTTGGCCCGAAGTGGCCCCCGCTTCTCTGGGGCGCCCCTGTGGACCTCCAGGGTCGGGGGCGCCCACTCGCGAGGGCCAGGGGGCTCCGAGGGGGTTCAGAACGGCGCTGGAAGCTGGGGGCATCTTGGGGCCAGGACCACCTCTGACCCTCCGACAAAATTTGGAGCGGAGGGTTTTTCGCAGTTTTCGACCTCCGGGGGCCCTCGCCGGTCCTCGGGGCCGTCAATCAAAGCGATTCAGGACGAAAAACTGGCCCTGAGGAATTGGTCCAGACTTCTGGGGCCCACACATCGAAAACATTGGAGCAGCCGGTTTGGCAATTGGCAACCTCCGTCGCCGATGCATCCCCGATGCATCCCCGATGCATCGGCTGTGCGGCGCGATGCTCCGATCCCACTTGAGCGACGAAGAACATCCACTGCGTCGGCACTCGCGCGCGTAAGCTGACCGCGTGGGCTCGCGCGTGAGCGCCCCCTCTTGTGGCACCGCGTAGAGGCGGCCTGTTTTGGCCACCGCGGCGACCTGACGCGCGCGTCAGGTCGCTTGCCGCAAGATCCCTTTTCCTTCGTCGCACATTTTTGGCTGCGGGCCGAGGGGTGAAGCTTCGAGGGGGCAGGCCTCCTCAGAAGGCGGCGGGGCTTCGGACCAGGCCCAGGGAGCTCCCCAGAAGGCTGGAGGCCCTCTGAGCCTTCTGAGAAGGCCCGCCCCCTCTGCCTTCCCCCCTGGGTGCGCCGCCGAAGAGCTCTTTTCCTCACGATGCAACTCTTGAGAGGTTAGATTCAGCATCGGCGCTCGTACATCCGTGGTGGAAAGCCGACCCAATCCGGCTCTGTCCGATGAATCCCGCTAGATCCAGCTCAATCTGGCTTGATCCTGGATTTTCTTCGGGCTAGTCCCGCCCAGTGGTCCACTATCCAGATGTCCAGCTGCTCCAGTTTTTCGATGCGTGGGCCCCAGATGTCTGGACCACTTCCCTTCTCGTCCCGAGTCGTTTTTGGACGGTGGCTAGGCCTGGCGAGGCCCCCCGGAGGCCGAACACTGCGAAAAACCCTCCGCTCCGATTCTTGTCGGAGCGTCAGAGGCGGTCCTGGCCCCAAGATGCCCCCAGCTTCCCGCGCCGTTCTGGACCCCCTCGGCAGCCCCCTGGCCCTCGCGAGTGGGCGCCCCCGACCCTGGAGGTCCACATGGGGCGCCCCAGAGAAGCGGGGGCCACTTCGGGCCAAGGCCACCTCTCTGGCAGCTCCGATTCTTGTCGGAGCGCTGGACCTCCCTGGGCAGCCAAGCCCACCAAGAGGGCGGCGGGGCTCCTTAGAAGCCCTCCGGCCCTCGCAGCCTTTGAGCGGGCCCAGGCCCCCCTCGGCCTCCTCCCCCCCCCGCGGCGCCGCCGCCGACCTCCTGCCTGTGCCCTGCCTCGCACCTGCGCCCCTGGTCGCTTCCTTTCCGACTCCTCGCCGGGAGGTTTCTGGGGGCCGTCGGGTCGGAGGGTGTCACCTGCACACCTGCACCCCACGAGGTCCGACGCCCCGACAACATGTGGAGCGGAGGGTTTTTGGCAGTTTTCGGCCTCGGGGGGCCCTCGTTGGGCCTCGGGACAGTCCAACAACGACTCGGGACGAGAAGCTGGCCCTGGGGAAGTGGTCCAGACCTCCAGGGCTCACGCATGGACAAAATTGGAGCCGCCGGTCTGGGCCGATCCTGTCCAGGCGGATCCCGGGTCTTGGGTCGGTGTGTGCGCACTCCTTGCTTGGGCAGGAAGGCACACACATATATATATATATATATGTATATATTTGTATATGTATCTATATATATATATATATATATATGTATTCCGATCCCGTGCCCAGAAGCAGCCTGGCCAGGATCGGTTCAGGTGTGTGGTTGGCGTCCTCCCATGGGAGGCGAGAGCAGCATCCCCAAGTGCGCGCGAAAGCCTCGATGCCTCCCGCCCTCCTCCTTCCGTGCTCTTCCTGCACCTGCCGACTGCTGGCGCGCCGCGCTCTCGTAAGGCCGTTCTTCTGGACGTATGTCGGCGCCTTGCCTGACCTGGCCTCCCTTTCCTCCCCACGAGGAGGTCTGGAGGCCCTGGGGGCCAAGGTAAGATCCCAGAGTGCTCATGAAAGCCTCGCTGCCCCTCGCCCTCCTCCCTCTTTCGGCGGCGAGCTAGGGGGGGAAGCGAGAAGGAGAAGGCCTTCCCAGAAGGCTGCAGGGCTGCTCAGAAGCCCTCGCGCCTTCTGAGAAGCTTTCCGTGTCTTCGGGAAAGGCTTGAACTAATTCTCAGAAGGCCAGAGGACTCCCGAACCTTTGAGAAGACCCGCCCCTTCTCACTTCCCCCCTGGGCTCGCCGCCGACTCTTTCTTCCGTTCCATTCCGTAGTGGCTTGGAACGTGCCCGCCTGTGGAGGAAATCGTGCACGGGAAGAGGGGACAGGTGTGGGATCCTACTCGGAAGCGGGTGCCATCTCTCCGGAAGAGCGCCTCGGCCACAGCCTCATTTCGAAGGAGGAAGAGAGGTAGATTGGGAGACTGGAGGGTTTCTCCGAATGGCTTAGTCGACCCGTCCTCCTCCTTCTTCTCCTACTCCTCCTGCTCCTCCTGCTGCTCCTCCTCCTCCTCCTCCTCCTCCTCCATCTCCTCCTCCCCCTCCCCCTCCTCATCCTCTTCCCCTCCTCCTCCTCCTCCTCCTCCTCCTTTCCCTCACACGCACTCACTCACCCCATGGCGCAGGCCACGGTGTCCTACACCTCCTCGCGCGATCGCGGCCGCCGCGCGCGCGCGGCGCCGCGACCGCAGATCCACTACGGGCCAGGGCTCCGAGGGGGCCCCGGGACAAGAGAGAGGGCTCGAAGGACCTGGAGGGAAGATGACGCGGGGACCCAGAGCCCAAAACACCCACGAGCGCCGAGAGCCCAAGAGGGGCCCAGGCAGGGCCCGCCGCCAGAGGGAGGGAGGGACGCCTTGGAGGGCGCGGAGGAAGAGATGCGGGGGACCCCAAGGGCCTGCGAGGACGAGGGGGTGGGGGGGGGAGGGGCCTCGAGGGCCAGGAAGAGGAGGGGGTGGCCACAGGCCGAACGAGACTCCGCTCCGAGCCAGAGCACCATCGCGCCACCGCCCATATGGCCAGTCGTCAGCCTCCGGCCTATCCTGCAGGTTCGGGCGGTGGCGAGGCGTGCTCGGCTTCTCTGCTCGGCGCCCTCAGCCCCCCAATGGAGAAAGAAGACTCCAGAGGTCGCAGAGAATCAGAAAGGTCCGAAGGGGGGGGGGGCTGAGGGGGCGCGGCCTGGAGCAAACTACGGGCCGCAGCCCTGGGCCCCTCGGGCCTCGCGCGCCCGCGCGGCCGCCCCGCTCAGCCGCGGGCAGCTCCCTCGGCGGCGCCGCGGCGCGGGCGGGCGGGGGCGGCTGCCTGCTCAGCTCTTCGGCCGCCTCTAGCGTCGCCTGGGGCCTGTGCCCATGAGCGTTCGCTGCTCATCCTCAACTGTCGCCGCCTCGGCGCCTAGCTCAGAATCGTCCATACCTGAATCGTCCCGCTCGGACTGGACTCCGAAATGATGCTTCCACAAGCGCGAAGCCTCGGAGCCGTAGGTGTCGAATGACGAACAATTGCTGGAGCCGCTCTGCCGCGACGGCTGCCGGCTCGCAGGGTCTGCCACTGCCTGCCTTCTCGCATGGATGCCACTGCTTGCCTTCTCGCACGGGCTTGTAATTGATTCCGCACCACTGCCCGTCCGCACTCCAGCCGATGACGTCTGGACTCTCGCTGGTGGTCTGACCGCGCTGGACTGTTTATTATTGTGTCTTTCGCTTTGCGCACGCTCTGGTTCTGCTGTCGCTTCGCGCACGCTCTGGCTCTGGTTTGTGTTTACGCCCTTCCGCCATTTGCCGTCGGCGAGGCTCCAGGCCGTCGGCGGAGATTTCTCGCATGTGGCTGATGATGCTGCCGACTGTGATCCCGCGGGGGCGCCCCTGCTGGCTGGCGCTGTCGTGTCCTCTCGCGCGGACTCCGCTACTGGTACGAAGACGGCCGCGTCAGGCCGCAGCGCAGATCTATAGCCAGAGCTGCCACTGCCTGCAATCTCGCGTTGGTGGCCACTGCCTGTCTGTTTCCTCGCACGGGCCAGTAGCTGGGACCGCAGTGCTGCCCTCTCGCAAGAACCGCCAGCGACTACCTGCTGGCACGGGCTGCCACTGCTCGCTGCCACTGCCGTTTCCTCTCGCACTCACTTGCTGTAGTTGATGGTGTCGGGCTCCAGCTTCACTTGCCCCCTGTCGCGGACCCCGATCCCTGCGCTGTTCCCCACGGGCGTGTTAGTGACTAGGTCAGCGATTTCGGGCTCCAGATTCGCCTCTGCCTTCTCGCAGGGTGGTGTCTGCGGTAGCTGCCACTGCCTGCCCTCGCAAGCGCCGATCCCTGTACTGTAGCTGATGACGTCGGGCTCTGGCTGCGCCTTCCGCTCCTCGCCGTTTGGAGGTAGAGAGGCCACGCCTTGCTCGCTGTAGCCTTGCTGCCACTGCTGCCTTCTCTCCGTTGCTGCCCGCTCTCGTCCTGTTGCCACTGCTCTCGGTACTTACTGCCAGGGCTGCCCATGGTCGCACGCCAGAGATCGCACATGCGTGACCCGACCTACAGCTGATGACGTCTGGACTCCGAGCCTCGCACCATTACCCATTACGGTTGCTTCTTCACGCGCACGCATGTCCCAGCTTGTAGCTGATGGCGTTTGGGCTCCTATCCCCGCACCGCTGCCTGCAGACACCGTCTCTTCTCTCACGATTGTGTCCCAGCACGCAACTGATGAGGTCAGGGCTCCCGTCCTCGAGCCAGTGCTCGCTGCCAATGCAGTCTCTGTTCGCACGCGGAAGTCCCGGCCTGCAGTTGCTCGTCGCACGCTCTGGTTTTGGCCTGCGTCTTCGCCCCTCGCACGCTCTACTGCCCCACTGCTGCCACTGCTATCGCTAGTGATTGTTGCCGCTGCCGCTTCTGTCCGCTGCCACTGCCCATCTTTTGACGGATGGAACGAGAAGATTAACGTTGTGCCGCACACGCACTGCCTTTCAGAACTGTTGGCGTCGGGTTCCTGTCCCCCTCGCCACCGAGTGGTGTCGGCTGGTCTTGTGATGCGGGAGTGGGGAAGACACGTCTCCGCTCCGTGACCTGACCTGGGAAAAAAAGCGGGGCATCTTTTCGCAAACGGGAGCGAGGTGGGCGTGGCTCCCATACATGACCGCACGCGGCCTTCCACAGCAGGCCGACGTCGTAGGGGTCGCACCTTTTCCTCCAGGTTCTCGCTGCATATTCGAGTCGGCCCACTGCTTTCTTCACAGCAGCGGGCGACCTCCACGCAGGACGCGTGGGTACTGTCTCGCAACCAACGTTCTTCATGGAAAGTCAAACGTCAATTGCGGCGCCTCCTGGGAAGCGCGCGCATGAGCCCGACCCCGAGGGCGGCCCGCCCGATCGCCTGATCGCGGTCCGATCGCGGGCCCTCCCCCGAGAGGTCATGGCTTCCTCCTCCTCCTCCTCCTCCTCCTCCTCCTCCTCCTCCTCCTCGGGTCGCCTACGGCCCCAGGGGAAACCGTGCAGGTGAGACCTGCCTGCCGATCCTTCAGGTATCCTTCCCTTCTCTCCCCGCCCCGTGCCGACGGCCAGCGCGAGCGGCGCGCACGCACGGGGGGGGCACCCGGAAGACCTCCCCCATCGCCCCAGGCGGCTGGAGGTGCCGGCGCGGGAGGGATGCCGGGGGGCCAGATGGGCGCCGAGGCCGCCTCGCACCCTGCCGTCGTCGTCGTCGTCATCGCCGCCGTCGTCGTCGTCCTGGTGATGTCCGGCGTCGTCGTCGTCGTCGTCGTCGTCGCTGCCGTCGTCGTCGTCGTCGTCGTCGTCGTCGTCGTCGTCGTCGTCGTCGTCGTCGTCGTCGTCGTCGTCGTCAGGTCGTCGTCGTCGTCGTCGTCGTCGTCGTCGTCGTCGTCGTCGTCGTCGTGGTCGTGGTCGTTGTCGTGGCCGTCGTCGTGATCGTAGTCGCGGTCGTGTTCGTGGCCGTTGTCGTCGTGGTCTTGGTCGCGGTCGCGGTGGTGGTCGTGCGTGGCCGTGGTCGTGGTTGTGGGCGTGGTCGTGGTGGTGGTTGTGCTTGTATTTGCGATGGTGTCGGGCGTCGTCGAGGATGGGAAATCGAGGTTTTCAGGGGTTCCCCCTCCCATTCTAAGGTGTTTTGGGTGCTCGTGGATCGTAGAGGGTTGTACGGGGTCCCATGAGGGAGGAGGAGGAGGCGGCTAAGGATGTGGTTCACGAGCAGAAATCAGGATCACGGGACGAAATAGCCATGATAACAGTGCGGTTCATGTTCAAACGAGAAGAACATTCACAATACCAATCATGTTGTGACGACCAGCGCGACCAAACATTGCACCAATCATTGCATGTCTGCTGCTGATGCAAGCAATCATCAGAGTACCCAGCATAATTTTACCAACGCGAAGACGAAGTATACTTATATAGATACTGAAATTGGGAAGGCCTTGCGGTTGGCGCCGCCGACCCTGACGGGGAACGACGACGTTGGCGGGGGCCGACGATGACGCTGACGTCCTGTTGTCATGCCAGTATTCAGACAGTAGGAAGACTCGGAGGAGAAATGTGAGGAGAGCGAGGAGCGAGGAGCGAGGAGGAGCTGGCGGATCAGGGCCCAACGAGCCAGGCGTACGGATTCCGAAGGATTTCAAATTATTCCCAAGGGTTCCCAGGATTTCCTCTGGATGCCCAAGGGTTCCTCAGGATTTTCTAAATGATTTCCTGACGATTCCAAGGGATTCCTACGGATTCTGAACCATTTCGTACAGATCTCAAGGACTCCTTCGCGGGGGCCGACGAGACCGAGGTACGGAATCTCGAGGAGTCTTGAGGGAGGGGGGCCAACTGGCCGAGCGTGCGGACTCCCAAGGATTCATTTGGGCTCTTGAGGATTTCCTCGATTCCCGAATGACTCGTCGGGATTTCGCATTAGGAAGCATCTCCTGAGAATTTCGGGAGGATCTCCTTAGGAAAGCATTTCATCCCCGAGGAGTGGGAACTCCTCAGGAATCCTCAGCGGGAGCCAAACAGGCCCGGCGCACGGGGTCCCAATGTGCTTGCTCGGCGTGCGTGTCCAAACGGCCCGGCGTTACTTAGTAGCGGCAGTAGTGGGGGTGGTAGCGGCAGTAGCGGTGGTGGCTTCAAGAGCTTATGATTGTTCAGGGGTCCAGCGCAAAAGACCACCCTCCTTCCAGCGAAGCTCCCCCATGAGGTGCGTCCCTGCTCTTTCTGAGCTGCTCGGCCAGCCGCTCCGGCCCTTCGACGCAGCGTCTGCGCAGCGGGGCCTCGACGGGATGGGCGGGCACGGCCGTGCCCGCTGCGCCTGGCGGCCCCGGCGCCCAGCTCCGTGTGGGGGCCTGCGAGCGGGGTGAGTGGCTTGGCGGGCCGAGGGGAAGGTTCGAGAGGGCAAGCAGCACGGGCAGCAGCGGGATCACGAGCGGCGGGAGCTGCGGTCACCTGCCCAGCTGACCAGAGCCCCAGAAAAGCCACATTGAAGGTGCGAGTCGCAGGATGCGACACCGGGGGAGGAATAGCGGGGGGCGGGGCGGGCGTCTTCCGAAATCACCTCCCCCATCTCCCCTCCTATCCTAGCCTCCACCTCTCCCCCTCCTGCCAGCGTCTCCTCCGCCTCCTCGCTCCAGCTCTTCCTCGTCCTCCTCCTCCTCCTGCTCCTCTTCCTCCTCCTCCTCCTGGTCTTCCTCCTCGCTCCTCGTCCTCTTCCTGGCCCTCGTGCTACTCCTTCTGCTCCTCCTGCTCCTGCTGTTCCTTGGCCTCCTTCTCCTCATGACACTCAACGGCAATCAACGATCGACGTTCGACGCCGACGCTGTCGGCGACGACGACGGCGTTCCCAGCTCTCCGCCGTCCGCATGACGCGCCTCGCCTGAGGGGCCAATCTCCGACGCCGTCACGAAGGCCATGGTCAGCCACTTCGCACGCGAGTTCACGAAGGGTGCCCTGTTCGCCCCTGCGTCCGTGCCCGCTGCGCCTGGGGCGGATGCCCCGCTCGGTCGCTTCCCGCCGCCCCTCTCTTGCTGCTCCGCGACCTCCTCGCCCCCTCCCTCTCCCCCCTTTCCCTCTCCCCTTTCTTGGAGACCATTGCTGCACGGTTCGAGAGTCGAGGATCCAGGTTGGAGATTCTTGGGTCGAACGTTTTTGGACATGTTCAACCCTTCTGAGGCCCCTGGGGGCTTCAGAGACACCCGGAGACCCCTAGGTACCCCCCCGAGGGGAGGTATTGTTCACCATGTCGGCGAGGTCGACACGTTATTCAGGAGTTATGTGAGCGTTCTCTGGGGCTCTTGTCGCCACGGCTGGACGCAGCTCCACACATTGGTCAGCATGTGCCCCAAGAGGGTCCGGGGTTGGGAATCTATCTCGAGCGGATTGTGAATCGATCGCCGCTAAGAAAAAAAGGTCCACATTTTTTTGCCTCGGGCACTTCGCGCATCCCAGGATCGTCAATCAACGACTGACGACATAACATCAGTCTCGGGAAATGCGCTTTCAGCACCCCTTTCCCTCCCCATAAGAAGCCCCGCCGAAGGCCCGAAAGGCAGGGTCCGTATGGCGCACCCGCATCCGATTCGACATAGCCTCTCACACGATTTGTGGCCCAAAATGAGCTCCAACGAAGGTCCTAGCGGCAGGGTCCGCATGGCGTGCCCGCATCCGGTTCGGCTCACCCCTCACACGTGCTGTGGCCCCATAGGCAGTTCCATCCAAGGCCCCTCTGGCAGGGTCCGCATGGCGCACGCACCCGCCCCATGTCGGCACACCCGTCATTCCTTCCCCCAGCTTCTTCTCATTTGCCTCGCGGTACCCGCAGCTCCATATGGTTGGGCCCTTCGCCAGGATTTTTTTGGAGCGTCGCCGTCCCTTTAGACCCGAGCGCGCCCCTTCGGGCCCTTTGAGGATGAGCAGGAGGAGGAGGAGGAAGAGGAGGAGGGGGAGGGGAGGGGGAGGGTGAGGAGGAGGAGGAGGAGGAGGAAGCTGGGGAACAGGATGATGATGATGATGATGATGATGATGATGATGATGATGATGATGATGATGATGATGATGATGATGATGGTGATGATGATGATGATGATCATGATGATGCTGATGATGCTGACGATGATCATGATGATGATAATGATGGTGATGGTGATGGTGATGATGATGACGACGATGACGATGAGGATGATGATGATGATGCTGATGATGATGCTGATGCTGATGCTGATGCTGATGCTGATGCTGATGCTGATGCTGCTGAGGATGATGATGCTGATGATGATGACGATGATGATGTTGCTGATGATGATGATGATGCTGATGATGATGATGCTGATGATGATGCTGATGACGATGATGATGCTGCCGATGATGATGATGATGATGATGATGATGATGATGATGATGATGCTGATGACGATGATGATGATGATGATGATGATGATGATGATGATGATGATGATGATGATGATGCTGATGATGATGCTTCTGATGCTGATGCTGATGCTGATGATCATGATGCTGATGTACATAATGATGATGATGACGATGATGATGATGATGCTGATGATGATGATGATGATGCTGATGATTGTGATGATCATGCTGCTGATGATGATGCTGATGATGATGATGATGCTGATGCTGCTGCTGATGATGATGATGATGATGATGACGATGATGATGATGATGAGGATGCTGCTGATGATGATGCTGATGATGCTGATGCTGATGCCGATGATGATAATGATGATGGTGATGATTATGCTGATTATGATGATGATGGATGATGATGATGATGATGATGATGATGATGATGATGATGATGATGATGCTGATGATGCTGATGATGATGATGATGATGATGATGATGATGATGATGATGATGCTGATGATGATGATGATGATGATGCTGATGCTGCTGCTGTTGATGATTATGCTGCTGTTGATGATTGATGATGATGCTGCTGCTGATGATGATGATGATGATGATGATGATGATGATGATGATGATGACGATGATGATGATGACGCTGATGATGATGCTGATGATGATGATGATGCCTTGTACTTGTACGGAAATCCTTGAGAGCGGAGTGGGACAGCCGTGGCAGCATCCTTGCGTCTTCCGTCTCATCTTGGCTCTAGCTTCAAAGGCGCGGCTCCCGCGGCGGACCCCCCATGTTCAGTGGGCGGTGCAGCGCGGGGGAGAGTACGCCGCGCAGAGCTTGGTGAACTACATCGCGCGGCGCCCAGCCGCTGGCTGTTCTGGTTCGTGTGCGGCGTGGGCTTCGGGCTTGCGACGGCCGCTGCGCTGCGGAGCGCTTGGCAGGCTGCTCGGTGCCGCGGCAGGCGCAGGCGGGCGGCCATCCAGGACTACGGGACCGAGGGCCTGCCCCGGTGAAGGATGGCGACGTGGGCGTTCATGCCGTACATCAGGGGCGGCCCACGGCAGGTCTGTCATCAGAGGCTGGGGCTCGGGCAGGTGGCATTATCGGTAGCGAGCCTCTTCGTGATCGGCACCCCCGACCTGCACGGGCACGCGGAGGTCTACAGTGCCGGGTCGGCCGTCGTCGCGGCCGTGAGGTGGGCAACGTCTCTCAGCGTGCTGCCGGACGGCCTCCCTCCCGGGGACGTCTACCGCTTCTGGGTGGGGCCGACGGTGGTGCAGCGGGCCGCCTTCTTCGCCGCGGCGGTGCCCGAGGGGGTTGTGGCTGTTGGTGCGGCCGACGGCCGTGGGGCTGACGACTGGGTCGCCGACGAGTGCTTCGACGGATTCCGCGACGCGGACGACGTGGCGCACCAGGCCGGAGCAGGCGCCATCGGGGACAAGGACATCCACCGGCTGGCGGGCGGCTCTGGGCTCTTCGGGCAGTTCTTACGGCCGAGCGACGTACAGGAGTTCTTCACCCGCATCGTGGCCGTCGACGCCCGCTTCGTGCCGGTGCGCCGCAACGGGCTGGGGCGACGGGGGCGAACGTGGGCGGACATGTTTGCCGCTGCGACGAAGGAGGATTTCGACAAGGACTGGTCGCTCAGTGGCGACCGAGCGGCCGAGTGGAGCCTGGAGCACATCAACTCGGAGGGCAACGGTTTGGGAGTTCACCACGATCGGATTCGATCGCTGTGTCGCCTGGTGCCCAACGCCTGGGAGACGGCCGAGCTCCTCCACCTCGCGGCGGCGGACGAGGCCGGCATCCTCGGCGTCCAGCTCGACGGCACGAACCTCGTCATCGTGAAGATGCTGCTGAAGAGGATGCAGACCATTGAGGTCGCCCACCTGGAGTGGGCTAAGGAGGCCGCGTCAGGAGGATACGGTGGGCGTCTCAGCGTCGAGGAACAGCACGCGTTCCCGGGGCCCTGCCGGGGCTCGGGGGCTCGGGGCAGCTGATGATTGGTCCAGAGCTCCTGAACGTGGTTCTTGTCGGCGTGGAGCGGGAGGCGCAGCTCAGCACGGCCCTGCGGAAGGGCTGCAAGGAGCGAGTCGCAGCCCGCAAGAAGGGCGGGGACGACAGGTCGTGAGCCTCCGCCGACTCCCACATCTGAGGTTGGCTCGCGCTGCTCTGAGGGTGCAGTGCCGGCCTCTTGTTCTCTGTTCGCCCTCCTCCTCCTGTCCTCTGGGCTTCTCCCCCTCATGCACACATCTGCGCCTCGCGCTCCCGGCGTCCGGGAGGCGCGTGGGCCCCGAGTGCCGCCGCCCTACGAAGCTTTTAATTGCGGGGACGAGCCCTCCCGGTACCTCGCGACATCTTGCCGCTGCCGCGGCCGGCGGTGGAGCGGTATCGGGGTACCGACGGGGGGCTCTCCCGTGCCGTCCGACAGCGTCTGGGGAAGCGCGAGAGTTTTGAGATGGACTGTGACCGTGCCGTCCACGCCTTGAACTCGCTCTATCTTCGCCAGGGCCAGCCCCCCCGTCGGCCAGGGCGCCGACCGTGCAGTTTCTGTTTCGCTGGGCCAGCGCCACTGTCTCGATAGAGTTCGGGACTCCGTCGTTGCTCTCGGCCCGCCTCCGCCGGAGGTCACTCCCGCAGAAGCTCTTCGGAAGTTTCGCGTGGCGAGCTGGTATGATGTGGATTCTGCCGTGCTCGGTTCCTATAACCTCGCTAGCGTCTCGCTCCCCTCTGGCTCGCCCGCGCTGGTACCGCTCGAGGATCTGTGGGGCGTGGGCGGGTCGGACATGATTGGGGACTTCGTCCAAAGCCGATTGCTACCGTCTAGTGAGGTAGAAACTCGTTTGAACAATTCTCAGGTGGCGGTGCCATATAGTGATCCGAAGCTGCGTCGGGTCGCGGCCTTTGAGGAGTTCACCCGTGCACTGCAGCAGCGTGGCATGGTAGATTTCAGCTTCTCGGCCAAGGAAAGGGTTGAAGCTTTTTTCGTGCACGAGAAAAATGGGAAGCTCCGGCTGGTAGTGGACTGTCGTAGAAGCAACTGTCATTTCCAGGACCCCGCCCCCGTTTCCCTCCTCGCCGGCGAAGGCCTGGCTGGGCTGGAGCTCGGCGAGGGAGAGGAGTTGCATGTTGGCGGGGCCGATTTGTCTGACGCTTTTTATCATATGCAGTTGCCTCCCGATTTGAGGCCGTTTTTCTGTTTCAGGGCCGTGCGGGCGGGGGCGGTGGGGTGTACTAGTGTCAATGGGCAAGCCGTGCCTCCGTCTGCCATGGTATACCCTCGACTGTCTGTGATACCGATGGGCTGGAGCTGGGCCCTGTGGATGCGTCAAACGGTCCATGAACGTATTGTGGAACAAGCCGGAGCTTCCCCCGAGAACCGCATTGTAGATAAGCAGGTGACGCCGGACCTTCATCGCGCGTGCCATTCGCAGTATGTGGACAACTTCATTGCCGTGTCTACTGGCGCCAGTGCGGTTCGCTCTCTCGTTGCCGATGCTATTCGTGCTCTTGAAGGGAGGGGGCTCGTCGTACATGAGGAGGAGTATTCTGGGGAGGACAAGGTGGCCCAGGTTTTGGGGTGGCCGATCGACGGGTCCCGGGGCCGCGTGGCTGCCACCCCCCTGCGCCTCTGGAGGGCCCGCCTGGCTATTCGGGCGGTCCTCCGGAGGGGGGGGCGGTGCTCTGGGCGTGACCTGGAGCGGCTCCTGGGGCATCTCGTCTTCCTCTCCCTGGTCCGCCGGGAGGGGTTATCGCTGTTCTGGTCGTGCTATGCCTTCGTCAGAAAGAATTGCACCCAGGAGGAGCGTCTGTGGGCTTCTGTACGTCGCGAGCTCTCACTCTGGGATGGGCTTGCACCTCTCCTCTGGCGGGACCTACGGGCGGGCTGGAGCGACGAGGTGGTGGCCGTCGATGCTAGTGAGTGGGGGCTGGGGGCGTGCGCCGCGCAGTGTGGGGGCTCTCTTGCCCGGAGCGTCGGCCGGACCTCGGAGCGTTGGCGCTGGGGTCGGGTCGGCGCGGCCATGGGTCCTCGTCGCCACGCGCTGGACCACGCTCGAAAGGCCGAGGCGGCGGCGGCCCTGGCTGGGGAGGCCCGCGAGGCTGCCCCCTGGATCGCCGCCGCCAACGACGTCCCAGGGCCCGAGTGCGCGCCCCCCCAGCCCCCGTCGGCTGGCTCAGGTGTCCTGGACAGCCCCGGAGACGTCTTCGGGTTCGGTCGGGTCAAGCGGGTCGTGGACTTCCCAGAGGTCCCGCGGGAGATGATCGAGCTGCGGTGGTCCGTCGTCGGTCGCTTCCCGTGGAGGCGCAAGGGGGAGAGTATCGCCGTCTACGAGGCCAGGGCCACGTTGTACGGGTTTCGCCATCTTCTTCGTTCGTCTCGGAACCTCGGGAAGCACGTGGTGGTCCTGGGGGACTCGCAGTCGACGGCCAGGGCGGTGACTCGGTTTCGGAGCGACAGCCGAAGCATGATGCGGGTCACCCAGGCGATCGCGGCCCTCTCGCTCGCGACCGGTTCGGCCTTGCACTATCGGTGGTTGCCCTCGGAGTGGAACGTCGCGGACTCTCCTTCCCGAGGCCTCTGGGCTCCAGCTGCTCCGAGCCCGCTCGATTTCTCCAAACATGCTCCCGCGGGCCAGACCCGCGCCGACCTCGACCGGCGCTCGGATGGCGCCGCCGGCGGCGCCTGCGGCCTCGCTGGCCTCGCCGCTGGACAGACGGGGGGCCACCCGAGGGGCCATGACGGCGAGCCTCTCTACGTCAGCACGGGGCCCCGGCCCGTCGCGTCGCCAACCAGCCGCTGCCCGCCCTCCTCCAACCAAGAGGAAGCGCCAGACGGTGGCCGACGTGGCGGCCCGGCGGAGGGCCTCTGCCGTCACAGTGGGGGGGCTCACGGTGCTGGAGAGCGCCTCGGTTCGGCCTCGGACGCGCCAGAAGTACCAGAGGAGGAGGAGGAGGAGGAGGAGGAGGAGGAGGAGG